>CM035156.1:100340229-100940229 GCA_020205615.1 Panax quinquefolius
TCTAACTCCAGTCATTTCCTCAACATCGTGGTTCCTCCACAAAACTTTGACTTGAGGTATAACCTTGGGCGTAGAATATGTTCATGCTTATCCAAAATTTGAGCAGGGAACCTCTTTAAATACGTCAAATCTTAGCTATTTAAATAGGTTCTTTCGATAATATGGTTCGGGTCTTTCACATATTTCGTAACATGGATATGTGAAAAGCGTTATGAACACGAGACGTATTTGGCGGTAAAAGCGAGTCTATAGGCCTGATTCCTACTCGATCGAGGATTAAAAATGGGCCAGGATGAATCGAGGATTAAGTTTCCTCTCTTTCCAAATCTTGTAACTCCTTTCCATGGAGCGACTCTTAACAACACATGATCTCTATATCGAATTCCACGTCCTTTCGATGAAGATCGGTATAACTCTTTATCGATTTTGTGAGGTTTTTATCGTTGTCGGATCGTTTGAATCTTTTTCGTAGTCATACGTACCAACTCGGTCCCAACAACGTTGCTTCACCCACCTCGTCCATCTTTGGAAGCGACACTTTCTTCCATCTGGCTTGAATGGAGCCATGCGATACTTGCTTGATAAGCTGTTGTTGTAGGAAAACTCCACGATGGTAAGAACTTGTCCCAACTCCTTGAAATCAAGGACCACGAGTCTTAATAGATCTTGAGTTTGAATAGTCCTCTCCATTGTCCGTCTGAGGATGATATCTTGAGCTAAATCGTGAAAGTCTGTGCCCATAGCTTTTTGCAAACTAACCCAAAATCGTGAAGTGAATCTTGGGTCTCGATCGGAAACTATGGATCTTAGGCATACCATGCGATCTTACAATCTCGTTTATGTACATCTGAGCAAGGCGTTCAAGTGTATAAGTTTCGTATCGGTAAGAAATGAAGCGGACTTGGTCGATCTATCAACAATGACCCAAATCGCATCAATGCCTTGAGAAACCTTAGGAAGGCCGTGCTTGAAATCCATGGTAATGTGCTCCACTTCCATTACGGAATTTCAAGTCCGTGATTGATTTTAATGGTTCGGTCGTCAATTCAAGAGATAATAGGTCGATTAGGAATATGAAAGCAACAACCCACGAAAACAATCAATTTTTTTGCATGATAAGAAGTTAACCAATCAATCCTTGGGTAATCACGTCATTAAATGCAAGTATTTTTTAATGAAATAAGATCGAAGCCCGTAAATGTGAGGGTACCGATTTGAACCAAACAAGACTTATAAACAGTGGATGTAATGAAGGTTTCTCTAATCTGAGTTTCCACGAGATAAGTCAAAGTCTAATTTCTCCCGAGTCAAATTTAATCGATGAGCGCAAGTAGAGAAATAAAGAATGGGTAGAACCGATATCAAATAAAGTATGTATCATTGAGTTTATGATAAGCTTACCCGTGATGACCTCATTCTAGGTTCCTCGCTCTCCTGGGAGGTCACAACAACGCCTCCCTTGCCACTACCTTTTGACTTTTCTCTCGACTACTTTGGTGCCTCCATCCTAGTTGAATTTGTCTTCTAGAAAGCGGCACAAAAATCGAGCTTAAATGACCTTCTCTTCCACAATTATAACATGCTTTGACGGCATTAGCATTGGACTGATGTGTCCCTCTCCGTGATTTGAAGCATATGATGGTGGTCTTTCTCCTTCCTTAACAACGAGTCTAAAAGCCTTTGACGACTCCTTCCATCATTGTTGGTCTCCGTTTCTTGAAATGTCCATTCTTATTGTTTTTTACCCCGATTACCACCGTGGGTTACCATATCCGCCCGATTGATTCTCCACGCTTGTTGTACGGCTTCACGACTACTCACCGGTATTATAATTTTGGCCGGGCCGCTTCTTTTAGTTTAGGCTGACTCGTTATCGCGTTCCACTAATCGAGCCCTATTTACAACATCTCGAATACAAACACAGCTTTATGAGAAATAAGATGTTGACGATCTCCGACTTCAAACCTCTTAAAACATTCGCGCTTATTCTCTCTTCATTATCCACTGTGGGACGCAGAACCGTGATAACTCATAAATTTTGCCTCGTGATTACCTGGGTCATATTGTTTTGTTCCAACTCGATAAACTCCACCTCCTTCATGTGGCTTAATACTTTCGTGAAAGTATTTGTCGTTGAATGTACCCTCGGAACTTCTCCCAAGATATCTTTAAGACAAAGAAAGTGAGTACGCTTTTACCGATTCCCACCAAAGAATCGCACTCCTCCGCACAACATAAACGCCGATGAAAGGGAACCTTTTGCTCCTCGGAGCATCCCAAGACATCAAATATCTTGTAATCTGCTTTATCCATTGTGACGACCCCCCAAAATTAGGTATACGCCACCCATCTTGGGTCGCCACTTACATGGTACATAAATTCAAATACAACTTACTAATATAACTGCTGCATAATAATACGACATAAACTGTGGAGTTTGAATACAAATATTGCTCTACTAGATATTATACAAACTCAAAAGGAGTCCTCATTATAACTATTATCACACTTATTTCACAGAATAGTGAGGACTACCAATGCTATCCTTCCTGACCATTACTCCGCTCCCCGACTCGTCCCAAATATGTTCTCATTTCAAGAAGAACAAAGGAAAGAAAGGTGAGCTCAATCTAGCCCAAGAAGAAATATTATGACTAAGATAATGCGTATCAAATTATCAATAGTCTTCAACAATGTTAAACCGATAAAATACAATGTACAAACCAAGCTTAATCTGCGAATGAATATGCAATCCATTAAAAGAGTCAAGTTGAAAATAAAGTCTACTATCTTTTAGGTTTTAAAAAGGTTTTCATAAATTTTATCACTAAGACTCAGCCGAATGAATAAACCACAATATCTAATCATCCTCGTACTACTTGGCCAAGATTTTCATCAAATTATCAATGGTCATGACTATACCGAATCACCCCCTCGGTCATAATCATACCAAAAACTATCCATCATCGCATTACAGCCACCGAGGACTTTTTATCACATCATTTATAACAAGCCATGATTATACCGAATGATCCCCGGTCATAATCATACTAAGTTCATCTATGCACGTAAGCCAAAGATAACATAATATATCATGAGGATGATGACAATGACATAATAATTCAATAAAACAAGTTCAAGAATTATTTTATCCGTGAATTAGTAACGCCCAAAATTGTCAACAAGATACTGCTTTTAGAGTAAAATTCAAGAATGATCGGAAGAATATTTCCATGAAAAGATATCAATGAAACGCAAATATCAAGGATATTCTACTAATTTCATGGAGTATAGAAGTCAAAGTTTTAACCAACCGGGTATAATAAAGAATGGAATAACAAAAGAAATCACCATATGTACGCGGTATTTAGCATGTATGTGTTATTCCAATAGAATAATAATAATCTTAACCGAGTCGTGAAATTCACAATTCATGGCTGTGATGATCCAATGTAATAATAAATGTAATAATAAACACGGAACTGTGTCCTAAAACACACGCATGTGATATTCCAATGTAATAATAAATGCGAATAATAAACAATGGAACCAGTCCTAAAATAAAAACACACGCATGTGATATTCCAAATGTAATAATAAAGAATGGAATAATGTAAGAAGATCACCAAGTATAGGGGATTCACAGATACAAAGTTATTCCTAAGTAATAAATAAGAATTGAATAATATAAGGATTTCACCAAGTATAGGTATGCCATGATCTGCAAGTTATGTATAGGTATGTCACTTTACAAAAGTTATTCCAATGTATAATAATGAATGGAATAATGTAAGTTCTCTTCATGAATAAGAAAGAATAATACCTCTTACGGTACAACAAATAATATCCCTCACCGTAAAAGACATCGGATATCAAAGCAGTGAAGTACTGTAATACTCTTCTTCTTTCTCTATAGATTTTCTCTCTATAATTTCTCTCTCTAGAGTTTCAAAGGGAATTGCAAGAAAATAATGAAGGATGAGCTTCTATTTATAGGAAAATAGAATGCATAGTAATTAATCCATGAACTAGTCCGTATTGATTTACTTTAATCTAACGGTCCATATTTAAAGCAAAATCTTTTAAATAAAATATCATATATTCTATTTATATAAAAATATTTTACTATGCAAACACTATATGCAACACTATGCAAAACACTATGCAACACTATGCATAATAAAATATAATATATTCTATTTATAGAATAACTTTAATAAAGTATTTTGTTTTATATAAAAGATGTTTCGCTTTTATTACGTTAATAATAATGTAATAAAACAATACGTCATTATCGCTTATAATAATTCATATTATTAATCGGCTAATAATGGAATCAAACCGAGTGACTTCACATAAAGCATCAATAATCAATACCGTAGTGCTACTATGCAACCACATCGTATTCTCGTATTTTACTACCGAAAGTAGTTCAACAAGATCAACGGTGAAAACTTCCGCCGTTATTTCAATAAAAATATTTTTGTCGCTTTTTTCAATCCGGCTAATAATTTCATAGGTCCAATTAATGATTGAGTCGTTGAATGCGAATATTCCCCGCTAAACCGAATATTCCCCACTCAATCTAATAATATAACCACTGTGATACTTTGCAAAATTTATAAATATTACCCACAACTATAACATTATATCAAATTTATTCCATAATATTCAAAATAATATTTATAGAAAATTCATCTTTATTTATAAAAAGCCGGGTCTTACATGATATCCTCGAGATCAAAGTCATGAGTCCGAGCTCTAGATAGTTCCCGCTTGATAATTGGGTGCCGTAAATAGTGTATCGATGGCTCGACTTCCAAATGCCACCGACTTCCCTAACTTGGACAATAGAGGAGCTTCAGATTACGCCATGAAAACTCCCAAACCATAGATAAATAGTTGACCCGTGTGCTTTATGAAGTGGCTTCTAATTGCATTCAAGTATCATGGTTGTTAAAGCTCACTATCCTTTTTGTCCCAACCGAACCCCTCTCAAGAATCAAATTTTTGTGCAAGAAAGGAGCTTTTGTACCTTTCCAGCCTCCTCATTGATGAACTTTGTGTTGTCCTAAGTCAAGTGATGCTATGATGCATGATCCTCCCATACTAAGGCTTGCCTTTTTTGTGCCAACATGTCGAAATTTCTATTGGTTCGGCTCAAACACATTCCCTAAGCTAAAGGCATCAGAAAAACGACCCTTGAAGCAATGCACATCAAATCCCCAATGAAATCCCAAAGATTTGAAGCCAAATTGTCCAACTTTTTTAAGGCAAATTATCGAACACCTCGTGTGCGCCTTAAACCCAACTAGACAAACCTTGCTTGAAAGAGCTCTAACCGTGATATCTCGACAAAGGGAAATCACTCAAATACATAGCAAGAAATGTACCAAGAAAACACCAACCCACAAATTCTATCAAGATATCTATGAATGACCGTAAAGACAACCCCAATTACCTTAATAAACAAGGGTAATAAATTTACCATGGAGCCTTATATACGCTGATTGAGTCAACCCAAATCCGTGTTTGGTGAACTTTTAACCCAGCGATATTTGATGTCGGGAGAAATGGATTCAAAAATTTTGGCGAAGGAGAGGCACCCTTTGTTGGCGCTTAGAGTTCTAAAATCACGCCGAGAGAGATGGGAAGTAATGGGCAAATAATGTCGGTCAAACTATTTTTTTAAAAACTAAAATTTTGTTTCTCGGTGTGGCACGAGATTTATTTTGTTGAGTGGCCACGTAACGCAATTTGAAGTATGTTGGACTTATTGGTGGCACACGACGCCAAGTTAGACTTTGTTGGTTGGAGCTACATACGATTAGCAAAGAGACGAGACTTTTTTGATGGCGCCGCGGGCGAGGTCCGCTTTGTTCTTTACGGCCATGCATGTGAGAGTGAAAATCTAGATTTTAATATGGCGTCATGCCACCAAGTCCGCTTTTGTTTCATCACCCATCAAGACGAAGAATCTTTCACCACTAGAATTATCCACTAATTCACCCTTTTCATCAATTTGAAAGCGCCATCAGGTAATGAATAAATTTTTCGAGTTGTGTTCGGGGACGTAATCCTTTAAGGAGGGAAGTATGTAACGATCGAGAAAGTTGTAATTTAATTTAAATTTTTATTGAGTTAAATAAATATTTTAAATAATTTATTTATCGAGGAAAATAAATAATTGATGAATCAGGTGAATTAATTTAGTAACTTCAAATTAATTAATGTTAATTGAATTGAATAATGATAATTTAATCAAGGAATTTTATTCAAGGATTTAAATTAAGGAAATAATTAAATTAAATCAATTGCTTAATATTTAATAAGATGATTAAATTAAGTGAATCGCTTAATATTAAATGAATAAATTAAATAAAGTAGTATTTCCGATTTAATAATTAAATTAGATATAAAATTATTTAATTATTTATTATAAGTATAGTTATAATGAGAATATAATTATTATAATTATAAATTATAATTTAATAAAATGGGCTACATGTGTGACAAGTGTAACTATATGATATAAATATTATTTAAATAATCTAGTTGGGAGTTTTATGTGATTAGACAAACAAGGCCTAGCCTTTGGCTTATTCAACCGATGACGAACCTTTATTTTCTAACTCTAGGGAACGTGGTTTATATTTTTTCTTCTCAGATCTTATTTCTTTGCCTAAGGCTAAGCTAAAAATAGAGAGTTTGTGAGGAAGGGGGAAAACACAGAGAGTTGCTAAGGGTTTGAGAGATTTGTTGTGGAAGGGAAAGGAATTGAAGCCATTCTATAACAATTGCTTTAATAATGAAAGATTTAAGGTATAATTGTTTCTAATTTATACGCTTTTGATTTATTAGCGTATATTTCTTGTAAACTATAGTTATGTTAGAGTGATATATATGCTTGCATATATGGATTATAGGCATTAATTATCATGTAAACTTGTTAATTGTTATCAAGTTCGTGTATATCGAGTGTAGGAAGAAAAAGGAAAATAAAGGTTTATGTTCTTATTATACGGCCATAGAAAGTACCAAATTTCTTGTCCAATATGTGACGTAATCTGTAATTTGTTTGTGAATTGTGATAATATATTAAGTAACAAAATTGGCTTAGTTTAAATCATGACAATTGATCAAGAAACGAGTTCGTATGCGATCAAATTCGTAAAAAAGTATAAAATGAGGAAATTTGGGAAAAATATAGTTTTGATTCTAAAAATGGTGTTTATATAATGTTTTGTATATAGAATGTTTTTTAGTATGTATCTATAATATGACAAAGTGAAGATGTTGTAATTTGGTGTAATTCAGAGATTGGGATTTTATGGCCAAAGCAGTCTGCTTTTGCTTCTACAAAACTGGTGCCGAGATGTCGCACGGCATACGGCATGCGTCAAGGCTTCTGCTCTTCTAAGCAAGACAAAGATGTGGGCTGCAATCAAGGTCACGCTGGGCTCATGCTTAACTAATCTTTCATTACTCATGGCCATGAAGAGTGGTCTCATGTAGACCGTGAAGTCTCGCTTAATTACGGTTGTGTGTGTAATGGGTTCAAGGTTAATTTAACATGCATGTAAAGGTACTAAAACATTAAGTGAATTATAATAATGTATTCCAATGTGTTGTAATGCAAAGTGTAAAGATTTGAAATAATGATTTAAGTAAGTTCTAAAATGAAACCAAGTGTGATGTTTTTAAAGTTAGAGACAAATGATTAAGTTATGTTGGCTTGTAATGAGATTTTAGAACCCTTAAGTATGTTAACCTAAATGGTTAGATGCTAGAGTTTGGGTTATGACCTAAATGATGGTTTAAACCCTAAAGTTAATATTCATGCGATTAATTGTTGTTACATTTTCAATGATATATGTAGGATAATTGGAGATTATTTTACACTCGTAGCTTATAAATAAGGCAAGTTCTCTAACTCTACTTTTATAATTATGCAAGTTTCTAAACCTTATATCTCTACAATCGAGCAAGCTTTCTAACTTCATTCTTCCTCATATCGAATGCATGTTTCCATTCTTATATTGTTATTGTTCAATTTCTTTAAAATTGAGCAAACCTAATCTATCTTGAATTTTTTGTACAAGCTCTTATAACCTATTTCGTTATATCGAAATGTAGCTTTACTTTCCTTATTATCATTCAAACATATATTGTTTTAATACATTGAGTCACAAAAGAATGTTCTAAACTCTTTTGAATATAGCGCTTTTGCATGTATATCATGTTATTCATTATATATATTGTTGATATCCCATCTTCGACTTTAATAGCCTTGTTCAGCCATATATTCTTGTGTTAAACCTTTATTGATGGAAATTGAATAGTGTTCTAAAATTCTAGAAACATTGATAAGCTAGTTCCAAACTAGAGTTTCTTTAGTGCAGAAATTCTAAATTTCAACTGAGACGAACAACCCTAATATAGGGGATTTTTGTACGTGTAATGTTTAGATGTTTGTGCACAATACATGGTACAAAGGGCTGATCCCCCTAAGTACGCTAAGAAGGGTCTATACAGTCTAATGACTGTTAAGGTTAAGGTAATAATACCTATATACTGGAGATATAGTTCGTGGTCTTAAGACCCTTAGACATTGATTTCGAACTTGAATTTTATTCTTAATTCACAGGACAAGTTCATTATTGTTAGCATTCGTTGTTCATTCTTTTATTTTTACCATTACTACTTTCTATACCAGTGAGCAATTGTTTGCTCACTCTTGCATTTAACACTGTAGCTAAAGTTGAGAAAAACGATGAGCTGTCTACTAGCAAGGGAAAGGGCAATATGTCCAAATGATGAAGACTTATAAGAATTTTATATTTATGCACTATGTTAAAGACTTGTTTTAATATGTGATGTATTCCACAAACTTATGTAATAACTTTAAGGTTATATTACCTGGGATTTTATTGAGATTATGATGTAACCCTTTAATGGGAAGATTGTCGTTTAAATTATTTAAATTATATCTTTATCCTTTGTTATGGGTAGTTAGATGTAATGGTTTTGATAAGTGAGCACCAAATCCTGTGGGAATGAAGTATCTGGATTTGGGGGTGTCATAGATTGGTATCAAAGCTTTAGGTTATGAACCTTAGGTGGGGAAACCTTAGGAAGTAACCTTTAAGGAAATAGAAAACATAGAGGTGTTTAACTCATACCGAGTTTTAAGGAATGGATTATGGTATCCATTGAAGTTAAATAATAAAAGACATTATGTGCTATGTGTTAATAACTTATGTGCTCATGAGTATCGTAAAAATGTTAAGTAAAACTTAAAATATTTTGTTGTCGGGATGTCTAACGAAGGAGGATCCAGCCCAATGGGAGAGGTGATACTCGTACTTTGTAGAGAGATGATGAGCCCAGTGATATTCATGTAGTAAAGTGAGCAGTTGATCCAGGAATATGTGTCTGTGACCAATCCCGTGGAGGATAGTTCTAAGGATGTAGAGGAGGATGATGAGGAAGAGGATCTTGAGGAGTTTCCACCAAACTCCATATCACGGAGATGTATGACGCTCAGCATTTAATCGTAATGTAGAATTATAGACGAGGTTGGGGAGTCAAGGAGATGGTTTAGATGCATCACGCCGATGGAGCGTAAGGATGCGTAGATTCGTGAACTCGACTCAAAACTTGGAAACACGGAGGGGATCCGGTTCATACCAAGGGTCAATGATGAAGACTTGTTGGCGATCAAGACAGAGAAGATGAAGACTAATATGGAGAAATTGAAAGATAATTTCAAGGAGGAATCAACTAAGCGTGAAAGATCGAGGATGCTTGGATGAAGGCAACTCAATGTGCGCACTGCGTCCTGTGGCTAAGGTCCAAGTGAAGAAAGCCAAGATGAAGGAGATGGATTATACTTTTAATTCGCCGATTGATAGGGCCTAGGATCGAGTCTATTATTACCCACCCCGCCTTGAGAATTCGCCATGGTTCATGATGGATCGTGAGAACGGCCGTGATCGTATCATGGAGGAAAAGCGCCGAGAAGCCTTTTACGATGCCTTTAATATGTCTAGATAGAATAAGAGTGATAATAGTATGAGGTTAATTATGTGAATAAATAAACTGTGAATCCCTTATTATGAGATAAATAAAGGGTTAGTATGAGTATGTAATCCTAAAACGTGTTTAGTTCAGGAAAGAGGATGTTATTGCGATTATGCTATCTTTAGCACGTTTTAAAATGTTATGAATAAATAAAATATTAGAGTTTATTTGAAATGTTATATGTTAAAGCTTTAATCTTGGAATGTTTAATTTAAACTTTAAATACCCAAGAAGTTGAGTAATGAGCTAATAAGCGTATATTTTAACAGAAAATGCCTCCTAGAAGAAGACAACCACGTCAGCAAGCACCTCCAGAGGGGTCTACTAATAATAACAACGAGACCAACGCTAATCCAGTTCAGCAGTTGGTAGCTTTGTTGACGGGTGCACTTCCGAATCAACCGCAAGCTCAAGTCACGACTTTCAAAGAATTCAAAGTGGTTGGACCGCCAGAATTTTAAGGGTCTATGAATCCAGTGGAAGCCCAAACCTGGATCATAGAAATGGAGAAGGTGTTCGACATTGCTAGAGTTAACGAGGATCAAGATCGCGCTTGCAAAGTTTATGTCAAGTCCAAGTCAAGCACCGTGGCAAGCAAACATGGTTCGTGGAGGACAAGGAGTGATAGCATGGGATAGATTCAAAGAAATGTTTTTTGAAATGTTTTTTCCAGCGAGTTCTCAGAATCAGTTGGAAGTGCGATTTCTAGAGTTGAAGCAAAGGATCAATGACTGCGCTGTGATATGTCAAGAAATTTAACGAGTCGGCAAGGTTTGCCACATATCAAGTCAATACCGGCGAATGTAAAGCGAGAAGATTCAACAAGGATTGAAGCCCGCTTTACAAAGAAGGTTTCAATGTTCCAAATTAAATACATTTGGCGGGTTGTACTAGAGAAGGCAATTATCACGGAAGGTGGAAGCGATGCTCACCAAGTACAACCAAGAATGTAAGAAGAGGAAGAATGAGAATGAGAATAAGGCGGTAGTAATGTTGGAAGTAATAGTCGAAAAGGAAGTGGAGCGAGAATTCAACCACGGAAGACATCAAAGAAATCAAAGCAGAAGAAAAAAGTTTGAGGCTTGTGCAACTTATGGAAGAACCATACCGGGGTATGTTTGAAGGGAAAGCGAGTGTGCTTCAACTCAGAGTCGAGGGACACATTGCAATCAATTGTTGTAGGACGAAGAAAGGAGTATGTTTCACCTTCGCGTTCAAGGATCACATGGCTCGTGATTGCCCTAAGAAGTCAAAGGAAGTGCAAGTGGTGGAAAAGGAAACAACAACGGTGGTAAGGCGACGACTATCACTAGACCAAGACAATCTGTCGACTTCCATCGCGAGGACTTTCAATATGACCACGCAGGATGTTGTGCATACCTAAGTATGTGGTGTCGTATCATTCGATTAATGGTATTAATGCTTATGTAGTATTTGATTCGTGAGCTACTTGTTCATTTATATTCGATGAATTTGCTCGTAACTTAGATTTGCCCCAGAAGAATTAGAATTTCCCTTAAGTATATAGATTACGAATAAGGAAGTGATTCATGTTAGATTTGTATATAGGAATTGTAGAGTGGTTATAAAGGGTCACGAGTTGATGGTAGATATGATACCAAATAGACTTGGTGAATTTGATGTTATTGTAAATTAATTTAGAAAATTCGGATCTTATTGTAAAATGATTTTATTAAATTAAATAATAATAAATTATATTCTATGTGTTATCAAGATGGTTGTCATTCTATAACCTATTGATATTGGAATGTCGTAGTATTTGAGCTAATGAAGGAATTAAAGTGTTTGAATTTCTAAGAGAAAAATGAAAGTTTTTCGAGAAATTTTCCTAAAAACACTATTCATCTCCAGATTTGCTCTGAGTTATTTTTGAATTTTCGAGAAATACGAATGATAGAATACTAAGGTAAGATGGATTATGTAATGTAATTAGTAGTGACATAAAACCCTCTTTGTATAAATAAGGGTAGTCTTTTGTAAATCCCAATTTTGGAAAGCAACCATGAAAGTAATGTAATCAACTTTAGGCCGTATGTAACCGATGTAGTATTATACTACGAAGAATGAATATAAATCATTTTTATGGAAATCAATGAGTAATGGATGTTGAAGTTATTGTTTATTAGTAAATAATAACTAATAAAGAAAGGAATAATAACGAAATGTGTTTATTGTATCAGCAAAATGCCGCCGAGAAGAGTGCAACGTAATCAAGGTGCTAACGCAAATCAACCAGAAGGAGGTCCGGTTAACCCGATGCAGGAGTTTATTAACCAATTAACAACTGCCTTTAATAGAACTGGGGCTAATATCCCCGTAAATCCAGGAGTAGCACGAGCTAATACCTTTAAGAATTTTAAGAGCGTGGTTCCGTCGGAGTTCAAAGGAACTAAGGACCCTATTGAAGCCCAAACGTGGGTTAAGGAAATAGAGAAGGCATTTGTGATAACAAATGTTGACGAGGCCCAAAAGGTTGTCTTTGCAATCAGGCTAGGGCCAGGATAGCAAATCTGACGTGGGAGAGGTTCAAGGAGATATTCTTCGAGAACTACTTTCCCATGAGCATGCAAGGGAGGATGGAGATGCAGTTCCTCGAGTTGAAGTAAGGGGACATGTCGGTTCCCCAAAACGCCGACAAGTTTAATGAACTGGCAAGGTTCGCTCCGCACCAAGTGGATACTGAGGTGAGGAAGGCGCGACTTCCTCGAAAGGTGGCTTGAAACCCCGCTCTATAACTCAGATTTCGTGTTCCAAAGTACTTCTTTTGGAACCATTTTAGAAAAGGCAATAATTGCCGAAGGTGGTAGTGAGGCTCTGAGTCAATACCATAAGGACAAGAAGAGCAAGGGTAAAGTAGATAGGGGAGTAAAGATTGGGGGAGCCAGTGGTAGTGGCGAGGGATAGAAGAGGAAGGTGTTTAGCTCTGGGAATACTGGAGTGAAGCAAGGAGACCCAAAGAGGAGAATGGAGGCCTGCAAGACCTGTGGGAAGACTCACTTAGGAGTCTGTCTCAAGGGGAAGGCCGTCTGTTACAATTAATGGATGAGGGGCACATTGCACCTAATCGCCCCAAATCAAGAAGAACCATGGATGCTTTGTGTGTCAATCAACCACCACATAGCAAAGCACCGCCCAAAAGAAGGGGACGGATGGGAACCGGCACTAATAGCTAGAAGTTAGCAATTAATGGACCAAAGACAAAACGGTAGGGTAGGCGATGGGTCGTACTTTTAACATGATACCAAGATGCAGCTTGCATCGTGGAACGCCGACGCAAGTATTATTCGATCAACGACATAAATGCTTACGTGTTGCTTTGATTCGAAAGTGCTACTTGTTCGCTTATAGCATGCAATTTTGCTAGAAAATTAGAATACTTCCCTAAAAGTTGCCTATACCTTTAAATATTATGGTAGCAAACGAAGAAATAATTCTTGTTGAAGATGTTCATAGGAGTTGTCAGAGAGATACGGGGGTTGTAAATTATCGCGAGATTTGATACCGATAAAGTTAGGAGAATTCGACGTAATTCTCGTGATGGATTGGTTAGTTAACCATGGGCAATTATAGATTGTCGTAAGAAATGTGTGAATATTAGAACGTTAAGACAACCTCGTGTAGTATTTTACGGAATAGATCGCCAGACGCTCGTGGTTGTCTAACCATGACACAAACTAGGAAATTATCAAGAAAGGGATGCGAGGGTTATCTCGTGTCATGTTGTTGATACCTGCAGAGTGGTAGCAACCATGGAACAAATACCTATAGTGAGAGAATTTGCCATGTATTTCCGAAATTAATTGTCTCGGTCTTCCACAAGGATAGGAGACATAGTTTGTAATAGACATTGTTCCGTGAGCTGCACCAGCTTTCTAGGCACCGTATCGTATGGGCGCCAAAGTGAGATGAAGAAGTTAATGGTGCGCTTAAAGAATTATTGGATTGAAGTACATTAAGCCTAGTGTGTCGCCGGGGAGCACCGTAAACTGCTTCACAAGAAGAAGGACGGATCGTTAAGACTTTGTATTGACTATAGAGAGTTGAATAAGTTAATGATAAAGAATAAATACCCATATCCTAGGATCGATGATCTCTTTGACCGAAAGGGCTAAGTATTTTCTAAAATAGATTTAAGAACCAAGGTATCACCAAATTGAAGGTTAGGAAGGAGGATGTACCAAAGACAAAGATTTAGGACTAGTTATGGTCATTACGAGTTCCTAGTGATGTCGTTAGGTCGACAAACGCACCACCGTGATTTATGGATATGATGAACAGAGTTCAAATAATATTTAGACAAGTTCATCGTGGTGTTTATCGATGATATTCTAGTCTATTCCAAGACGCCGTAAGATCATGCTGAAACCTAAGGTTAGTATTGGAGACATTAAGGAAGGAGAAGTTGTATGAGAAATTCACGAAGTGTGAATTTTGGTTAGAGAAGGTGCAGTTTTGAGGTCATGTCATTGGCCCCGAGGGGATTTCAATGATCCAAATAAGGTGGAAGTAGTGATGAATTGGGAACAACCAAAACGCCTTTAATCGAGGTGCAGAGTTTCTTAGCGTTAGCGGGTTACTATCATAGATTCATCTAGGATTTTTCAAAGATAGCTACTCCGTTGACTAACTTGATAAGGAAGACGGTGAAATACGCTTGGACTGATAAGTGTGAGGACATTTTTCAAGAATTGAAAAAGAGGTTGAGTGAAGCGCCAATGTTGTCATTACCCGACACACAGAAATTTTGTAGTTTATAGCGATGCTTCACATAGAGGACTTTTTGTTGTGTGCTCATGCAAAGATGGCAAGGTCATTACATGATGCATCTAGCGCTTGAAGGATTATGAGAAAGTTTATCCTACTCATGATCCGAACTGGCCGTAGTAGTTTTTTGCTTTTAAAGATATGGAGGCATTATCTTTATGGAGAAAAATGTGAGATATACACCACCACACAAGAGTCTAAAATATATCTTCACGTAAGGAGTTGAATATGAGGCGAGGAGATGGTTGAGTTGATAAAAGGATTACGACTGTGAAATCCTGTATCACCTTGGAAAAGCCAATGTAGTTGTCGACGCCTTAAGTAGGAAGGGTCGGGAAAAGTTTTCTTTGTTAACGGCTCAAACTTAGTTAATAACAGAGATGGCTAGGATGGAGATAGATGTGAAGTTGCCAAGTGAAGTGGGGAAGATAATTTTTACGACGGAGATGCAATCTACCATCGTAGAGAGAATCAAGGAGGTGCAGCTCAGAACTGATGAGTATGACCGAGTGAAGGAGTGGTTAACCAATGGAAAAGAGACTAGGTACAGTCTTGATAACGAGGTGTTATTGAGATTTGAAGGAAGAATTTGGGTTCCGAGTGAGACTGAATTAAAGGAGCAGGTTCTAAAAGAGGCTCATAGTTTGAGGTTTTCGATTCATCCTGGTAGCACTAAGATGTATCAAGATCTTCGACGTAGCTTTTGGTACGAACATGAAGAGAGAGATTGCTTTGTATGTGAGTAGGTGCTCGGCTTGTCGAGAGTTAAGGTCAACATCAACGCACCAAGTGGCTTTGCTACATACCATTGGAAATTCCAGAGTGGAAGTGGAGAATATCACGATGGATTTTGTGGTAGGACTTCCACTACTTAGAAGGGGTATGATGCGATTTGGGTAATAGTGGACTGGTTGATGAAGTCGGCTCACTTTTTGCCAATAAGGGTCAAGTATAACTTAGACCAAATAGCTATACTTTATATTAAGGAAATAATTTGTAGACATGGAACACCAGTATCGATTGTGTCAGATCGTGAGCCACAATTCACATCGAACTTTTGGTGAAGTTTATAAGAGCAGTTGGGAACACAATTGAAGCTGAGTATGACGTATCATCCACAGACGGATGGACAGAGTGAGAGGACAATTCAGACGTTAGAAGATATGTTAAGATCTTGCGTCATGGATTTCAAGGGTAGTTGGGATGATCATCTACCATTAGTAGAGTTTGCGTATAACAATAGTTATCATGCAAGCATAGGTATGCCGCCTTACGAAGGTTTGTATGGGAGGAAATGCAGAATGCCACTGTATTGGGATGAAGTGGGAGAACGCTGAATGCTAGGACCAGAATTGGTGCAGCAAACAGCAGATATTGTTAAAATGATACAGATGCGTTTGGTAGCGGCTCAAGACAGACAGAAGAAGTTTACGGATCCGCATAAAGAGAATAGAGAATTTAAAGTAGGTTCGTATGTATTTCTAAAAGTATCTCCCTGGAAAGGAAAGATACGTTTTGGAAAGAAGGGAAAGTTAAGTCCAAGATTCCGACCTTTTGAGGTATTAAAACGGGTGGGTGAGGTCGCTTATATGATAGCATTACCTCCAGACCTAGAACGAATACATAATGTATTTCACGTATCCGTACTACGTCCTTATAAGCTAGATTATAAGGACGTGATAGAGAATGAACCTGTTCATATTGAGAAGGACTTAACGTACGAAGAAACGCCGATTCAAATTGTCGATGGAAAAGAACAAGTTCTGCGGAATAAAGTCATACCTTCCGTGAAGGTGACATGGAAGAACCACGATGCAGAAGAAGCAACGTGGGAGTTAGAAGAAATGATGAAAAAGAATTACCCTCAATTATTTGTGTAATATTTTTTTTATATATAGCGATATTCTAGGGACAGAATCCTTATAAGGGGGAGAGAGTGTAACGCCCCGAAAAATCGAACCTTTGTAAATACTTTTAATAATGAATAAAATAATATTATTTATTATTACTATGTGTTGATAAGATGAATGTCGTTCTATAACCTAGAAACATCTAAACGTCGTAGTATTTTAACTACGTGGATGAATTAAAGTGTTTGAATTTCTAAGACGAAAAATAAAAGCTTTCCGAGAAATTTTCTGAAAAACACTATTCATCAATTTCTGCTCGGGAATGTTTTTTGAACTTTCAAGAAATACGTAACATTATAATATCAAGGTGAGATTGATTATGTAATAATAATCTAAGTATAGAAAACGTAATATTTCGCAAGCAGACTTAATTTGGGAATGTTTTGTTTATTAAGCGTTAAGTAAAGAAAGTTGTAATCATATGATGCGTATGCATTATACAAGGTAATGAACGTAAGTATAATATGACGTATTATACTATTGTGTATGGAGAATGAAATAACGTATATTACGAATAAATATACGAGCTAGCATACGAGAATTATACGTGAGGTATGTATGTTAAGTTGTTAAATTAAACGTAATGGACTTGTAGGATTATTAGCTTAATGATAGAAGTCCAATAGAATGTGATACTCAAGCCCAAGTGTTTGATAAATCATAAGTCCAAACTATTATAATACAAGCCCAATAAGGAATTAGCTAGATTAAATTAGCAAGCCCAATGATAAGCCATGATCCATGGAGCAATCCAAGTGTAAAGTGGGTAGACTTGATGGGCAAACAAATTGTGTGATGAGAAAGTGTTGTGCTAGACAAGAAAGGAATAGTAAGGAGGTGGAAAGTGAGGAGGTTATTAAGGAGGTGGATTAAAGGAGGTGGGATGGCTTAATGTCTATAATACCCTCACTTTGAGTTGCCTATAAATACCAAGCTTCATTTCATTTATTGGTTGTTCAAATTTCATCCAACCTCTCAAGATAAACAACTTATCCGGTAGAGAGAATAAGCCACATAAGCACTTATAAGCCATTTCAACTTTTGCTAGATTTTCCAAAGTGAAGTGAAGTAATAGTCTTCAAGACTCATATCTATTATCT
This sequence comes from Panax quinquefolius, assembly GCA_020205615.1. Taxonomy (NCBI): domain Eukaryota; kingdom Viridiplantae; phylum Streptophyta; class Magnoliopsida; order Apiales; family Araliaceae; genus Panax; species Panax quinquefolius. The sequence goes on from CM035156.1 coordinate 100,358,108, forward strand.
TTATCTCTTCTATGATAGGATTGATAGAGAAGTGGGATGGTTTGATAATAACATGTAATAAGTCATTGATGAATGAACTTAAGCCGAATAAGTTGAATAAGCAACTTGAACCTAAATAAGTTGATAAACTTCAAGAACTTGTCATATATTTGTTATATGATGTTAGTATGTTCAATATAGTATGAGAACATTGATTGAAGGACTTAAGTTTATAGTAAGTCATAATCATGAGAATTGGTAGTTAATAAGTTGATTAAGTCATCGACTTATGAGAATAAGTCAATACCTACTTTGATAATAAGTTGGTGTAATAAGTAACTTGAAATGTTCATGTGTTGGTTAAAATCCATTTAAAATGATTAGTAATAAAGCTTTTTTAATTCACACGATTAGACGATTATCGCTTGATTCGTGAAATTCTTGGAATGGAAGTCGATTTTGTGTTTGAAGTCGGAGACATTGGTTTTCGATGGAGACAAGTCATATTTGGCATTATAGAGTTGCGAACTCGAAATGACCTGATTCCACTTAGAACGAAGAAACGAAAGCATCAACGCTCTCGAAAGTTTATCGCTTTCGTTAAAATAAACTAATAGGTGAAATTTAGTAAACGAAGTCAAATAGATAAAATTCTCGCATGAACGCATAGAGTATATAATTTGTAGAACCGTAGGCTTTTTAATAGCCAATTCGACTTATAACGTAAGAAGTTATGCGTCCGGGAAGTTCACACAATTAAAAATCTGCAAATATTATCTCGAGGCACGAAGTCTGCAGCGTGCAGCGACTCACGCCTTTAAAGCCCATGCCATGCAGTCACGAGGTCGAATCGCAGATATCGCTAACTCACGGCCGCGACGCCGAGATGCAGAGTTATGTGTGATGCCATACGCCACTTCTAGAGTTTTGACATTTTACAAGAATGTTTTCAAGTATAGAATGAAAGGGAACTCATTGGTAATGAACTAAAGTGTTAATATAACATTGTTAAGGCATTATTAGACATATAATGTATAATGATTAAAGGTTAATAATCAATTGAATGTGAACGTAATGTGAATGACGTAATGAAAAGCCGGAAACCATAATAACAGATCTAAGTCAGAATTTAGATTGAGATGAAGGGTAAGATATAATAATGTACCTACTTGATTATATAAGACCTAATGTGGTACGTTATATGATCATGTATTGTAGAGACTTAGAGACTTAAAGTGTATGTGTGATAATCAGTAAGCAGACGCTGAAGGTAAGTATTCTAACCCTTGTTCCAGCTTCACCGACAAGCTTTGTAATTCATGTATTCTTTCAAGCATGAAGTCTTGAATGATGAAGTCAAAGCCAATTCTTTTGGCTAGACTTATATTATGAATCTATCAAGCACGATTAATGTTTACCGAGTTATATTGGTATAGTTTTCAATCGATGACTGAGTATGCTAAAATGTTTTTGTCATTTAACGACAGGCACGTGAGGTTGCCACAACTTAAAAGTATACACGTTTAATGAATATAGTGTTGATCAACATAGAGTACTATGGGCTGATCACCCGTATGCTCGTAAGTAATTCTAGAATTACGACTTAGTGCTCTGGATGTCCTTTTCAAAGAACTTATGAAATGCTCAAGGTCTTGGACTGGACTGGAACTTATGAAATGAATATTGTTGTTGTAAAATGTTTTGAAGGAAAAGAAGTGCTATTTTGAATTATCGATAGTACTTCGTAACTATTGTTCAGTTATTGAAGCTATATGAGTTCTATGTTTCAAGCATGTTATTTATTAGAATTGTAATACTTGTTGAGCTAGTCATGCTCACTCTTGCTTGAACCATATGAACACAGCTAAGATCGAATGGACCGAAGGCTCCGATAAAGACAAAGGCAAGGCGAAGACAAACCCTTAGCTTACCTATGTAATAAGTATAGGTGTACATTTGTAATATATTGAATATTATGACAAGAAGGAATGAATAGGTTATAAAGAACCTGGGAAATGTAATATTATTTTGAATATATATAAGTTATATTGGTCTTTTTGAGACTTTTCAATTGAATGAATGAATGAATGGTAGTACCGTGTAGCACCATCTGCCGGGTTGGAAGAGACCTGGATTTGGGGCGCCATGTATGGTGATCACTTTTCATACCGATGAACACATGCAATATGCACAGAGTGCGAATCAATAATTCATAGACGTGATTATCAACAATGATTAACTACAAACACAATTGAAAGAACAACTCGGGGTCGAGTTTAGAGAACTTGCACAATAATTAGAAGTTCAAGGTTAGGAACTTGCCTATATAACCGACTACTGCTACACAGTTTATATTGCTTTATCCGAACACCTATTGTTGATAATATAGATCTCCAATATTAGAATAATATCATCACAGTATAATATTGTTATATATAATTATAAAATAATCCTAAACACATAACACATAACCCTATCACCCAAAAACTACCTAAGACTCCTAGATTAAGTCAAACTATTTCATTCGAGTCAGTGTACTCTCCACCCAAGAATACGAGTACAAGCACTAACAAAGTGCCTAAAGATAGTCCTAAGTATGGAAACCGTAAAAAAAAAATTGGTTTTAGTTTCTAACTTACAGAGATATAAAAAGATTGCATATATTTTTCCTAGCAAAAATTCCACGAAAATAAGAACTTACCTTACTAAATCAAAGAAGAAGAACTGCATAAAGCAAATTGATCAAGATTGCAAACATCTCTGTGGATTTCTTAAGAGGGAAATGGTGTGGAGAAACCAACCAACTTTCATTTTGTTGTTGTATTCCTTTAGGCATTTGGGCATGAACATTAAATGGTAGTCATGGCACCACACAACGCCACCCTCCTCATAATGCTTATTTACCACATTAGTAAACATTTGATGATTCTAAGTTTCACGATGAAAGTAACAATATTATCGAATTATCAAGATAGAAAGCCTGATTTCCATTTTCAAATGTACAGATCTTCCAAAGACATGGAGAAGGAATCTAAAGGTAAAAACAAGCATACCTTTCCACATGGTTTTCTTGAAAATGCCACGCTTATATATACCCTTAAGATGCAAAGAATGCTCGATTCATCATCATCTCTCCACATCCCAAAGCCCCGAGAAAAGAGGGAAAAGATGCAAACTTTATGACATACAAAATTAACCCCTTTAGCTTACTTATCCATATATATCGTAATAACTAAACCACAAGTTAACATGAAAATTAAGATTATTTGTGATACATTACTTCCAAATGAAGAATTAGTTCATACCTCCACACGTAAGTAATCTCCATAAGGTACATCAAGAACCTCTTGTGAAGTTTCAACAACTAAATGACCGCATAAATAAATAAATTAACCTCAAGAAAGAATAGGAGTAATCGATTGAAATCGATTGCGCTTACAGAGATTTACGGCGTGGTGGAAGCGGCACCTACCACATGTGTCGATGGTGTGACCTATGCCGCCACCTTCCTACCATGCATAATAATATCTTTCCATCATCATCGCCGATTCTCAGATCAATTGAGCTATCAACGCCGACGAGAACCATCAATATCGCGGCAATTCTCGATCCCCTTTCTTCACTTCAATTAAAACCCTAGGTCTTCATAATTTGTGTATTCCAACCGGTCCTTAACCGTAGATAGGTTCACGTAAAGCAAAGGATCGAGATGGTAGATCTAAAAAGGGCACAAAGAGGAAAGAGGACCGCCTTCAACAATGGATTGTGAAACGAGGGAATAGAGTGTTGGAAACAAAATGGGAATAGGGCTGAATATATTTTCTATTACGATCGACTGATATGAATACTCATCTGTTCCAAACATAAAAGTTAGAAAACATTTTTTTCAAAAAAAGCAACTGTAAGTTGGTTAAAAAGTGTAATTATTATATGTAAATTTATTACCGTATAAAATGTAATGTATTTATATTATAATTTTTATTCACCATAATTAATTATAAAAAATTATTTAGAACAAGATAGCGACCAATTTTATCCCTCGCAACAAACTTCTTAATAATGATATATAGTGAGTAATAATTTCTTCACTAAATAGATTTTTTCCTCGCAAATTTTCATCATAAACTGGCTCCAAAAATCTTTCTATCGCCCCAATTTTGCGAGGAAAAAAAATATAAATTGTGAAGGATGTTTCTTTCGCTAATTTATAAATTGTCACTATACTTTTTTCCTTCACTGTTCCTTCGCTAAACAACTCCTCATGTGAAGGAATAAATTCCTTCACAAAATTTCCTTCGCTAGAGGCCATTTTTGGTGTAGTGCATGTTTGACTTCTTATAACTTGAGACATAGACCTGGTATGGAGGTGATTCCACTTCCAGTCTACTCTCCCCATGGCAAAGAACAAGTTTATAACATCTAATACACCTAACACGTAATACGATGAGATATAGAGGTCCCGACATATGGTCCGCTGTGTTTTAAAATTGTGGTTCTTGATCGCTTTGAAAACTTGGTTTTTGCTTCTAGATGTTATGGATCCTTGATATAACATCTTGGATCACTCTATTACATCCCTTGACACAACTTTAAACAACAACTAACAACATCTAACATCAAATACATGGATTTTCAAAAGTTAGGGTTTTATACCTTTTCTAGCATGATCTTTGATTCTGATCCTTGTTTTCTGTTCTAAGCTTGCTATGAACTGATCATGGCTCAACTTTTCACTCTCTCTCACTCTATATTTCAGAATTATAGAGAGAGAAAAGACTTGAACAAGTTTGCCAAGTAAAGTAAGTTTTTCTTACTTTTATCTTTTGATTTTTGTATACAATGTATGTAATGTTGCGAGGTGGCATAACAAATCTGATCTATTAGATAGAATTTGAGCGCATGGGTTAGGTTAGAGCAATGACTCACCAAGATTTGGAAAATCTTTTACTTACAGTTTAAGAAAAGTGTATTTTGGTTATTTCGCACCCTCTTAGGGTATTTTGGTCTTTTCCCCTATAATTTGAAGGGTAATTTGGACATTTCCCTTTTATTCCATAACTTATAACACTTAGCCATTTATACTTAGCTTTTGAATTCCTAAATTAGGGTTTTCAATTTTTGAATTAGGGTTTTGAATTCCCAGAATTAAAATTATGGTTTCTGGACGTATCGTTAGGGTTTCTAAATAGTCGTTAGAGTTTTCTAACTTAAACATGACATTTTTAACCCAACTTTAGGGTTTACTAAAGTTATAACTTATCAAATCAATTCCTTGATCTTAAATCACAACTGTACACATAAAAATTTACTGTTCACATATATGATCTCATATACCGACTCATATACACTTAGATACTTAACCTTGATAATTCTCCACCAAAAGATTTTAAATTCACCAAAATCATACACAGAATTTTGAAATCCTTAATATTCCTTTATAGAACTGACAAATTCCATACACTTATTTTCAGTCTAGGTCCCAATATTGAACTTTAAATCAATCAATTATGATTTTAATAATTTTCTAAATTCTTCGGTTGTCACAACATAAGCATGAAAATGATGACAATGATATAAAGTATCAATCAAGTGAGATCAAGGAGAAACATTAGAGATTTATAATTCAATTTATCTAGAGTTCAAGAATATCCAAATTGTCAACATGATAATTTATTTGTGGAGTAAAATTAAAGAATGATATTTATGTATCAAATTTGGACAGAAAAGAAATCACTTTTATCATCAATAATACCCCGTGAATAGTACTTGAATGAATAGTACCAAATGAATAGTACCCCGTTATACAAAGTACCCCGAATCAATATTACCCCGAGTGCATAGCACTCGAGTGAATAGTAAAAAATGAATAGTAACCTGTCATGAAAAGTACCCCAAATCCCCGAGTGAATAATACCCAAGTTAATAGTACCCGAGTAAATAGTAACCAGTGAATAGTACCACAGGTGAAAATATGTAAATTTAATAAGAAAGTTCATACCAATATTCCAATGAAACGATACTAGATGAAGCGCAAAACTCAAGGATATTCTACTAATTTCAAGAATTATAGAAGCAATACTTACTTTAGTAAGTTTAGATTTAAGAATATGAAAAGAAATAACATACGAAACTACGAATGGATTTTCACCTGTCATGCGGTATGTAATCCGCGTAGAGAGTATATTCCCATAGATTAATGGATGAATACGAAAAATAATATTCCTTACGAATACGAAAGAAATAATACCCCTTACGAATACAAAAGAAATAACACCCATTACCTTAGTAGAAGACCGGATACTGCAATAGTAAAGTAGCATAATACTCTTCTTCTTTCTCTATATAGTTTCTCTCTCTATAGCTTCTCTTGTGAGTCTTACTGAATTGGTGAGAATTAAAGAAGAATTAAGCTTCTATTTATAGGAGAATGGACTAAATATTAACTAATTCTCGGACGGTCCATATTTATTTACTATTAAAACGGACGATCCATATAATTTACTATTAAAACCACAACTGACGCTCCATATTTATTTACTATTAAAACCATAATCGATGGTCCAGATTGATTTACTATTACAACCACTACCGATTTATCCGATTGATTTACTATTAAAACAACCACCAATGGTCCGTATTAATTTACTATTAAAATCACCACCAATGGTCCAGATTGATTTACTATTAAAATCACCATCGATCGCCTAGATTGATTTACTATTAAAAACCACAACCGACGCTCCATAAATTAGTACATCTCCCATAGAATAATAAGTCAACTTACAACAAGCGCCTCTATGACAAACCCCTCTATTTATATAAAAAATTTGAATAAATATTTACCATAAATCACTTATTTTTAATAAATAAATTTTTAATCTTTTAACAATTATTCATCATTGATATTATAACTTACAATATTGACAACCAAATCATTCATAGGAAAGAGGGGCCTTTCCGATAAAGATTTCTCCTTATTAGCGCGCAATTAGATGACCTAACTCCTTTTCTCGATGTAACTTTCTGACATCACACAATAATGCAAATAATAATATGAATAATTGTGTTGTCTCAATTATTGATTTAATAATATAAAATATTTTGCAGATGATATTGTGACAATAATTGAATCAATAATATGAGATACTATGCAATAACTACTGTAACAATTATTAAATAAAATCGGGTGACTTCTTACGTAAGCATTAATAATTAGAGATACTGTGCAATACCGTGTGCAACAACGTGTATTACTGTACTTTTATCACTGGTATTACACCAGTTTAATGGTAAACGTTTTGCCATTATTTTTATAAAAAATTTATCTCTGACGCTTTCTATATCCGACAGTTATTTTGTTGTGGGGTCCACCAATGATTGTGTCGTCGTACGGATATTTCCGACAAAAAGAATATTCCCCGACCAGACGAATATTTTATGACAACTTTCTTACTTTGTAAAATTTTTAAATATCACCCTTAACTTTAATCTTTTATCAATTTAACCATTTACTAAATAGAATAATAATTATAAGAAAATTAAATACTTTTATTTCATAAAATTCGGGGTATTACAGGTTAAACTTTAGTATGTTGTAAAACATGAGCTTACAAGTGTTTAGAAAGAAGAATCACTCAGTTTAAAGCACTCTAGAAGTGTTTACAGACTGAAATAGATAGAGTATTCCTCTTATTTTCTCTTCTTTTTTTTTTTTCAAATGAGCTGCCAAGAGCTCATATTTAAAGATCGGATGACCGCGATTCTACCTTCTGCTGCCCGGGTTTCCCCGGGCCATGCAGGTCTCGTCGTCTCAAAGTACATAAACTTTGGCTACGCGACTGTCCGCTCGAACCTTTATAACTTTCAATCCGGGCATCCGATAAGGGCATGTTGTACCTTTCCGGGAAGCTGTTGTCGAGAGCTACACAATGACATGGGATTAGAGATTGTACAAAGCCGGGAAGATGGGTCCATGATCACATCTTCAAGTCTTCAAATTATATCTGGTGTGTTGTCTTGTGTAATAGTCACTCGGGATTTGAGCTATAGTTCTTGTGGGACACCTTGTATGAAGTGTTGATTGAAATGATGTTGAGACGACGTGAATGTAGTATTGAGGTGGCAAAATGATGATTTTGTCCCTCACCGGGGTTATCTCCGGTTTTGCATAGATTTAGCAGTCGTTGCTCAGGGTTATATCTAAGATTGGGGTGTTGTGGATGCTATATGTCCTCAGGTGTAAAACCCCAAATTTTATGAATAAATATTTAATTTATTTGAAATAATTTTTTTTAATATTATGGTGTGGATTTGATATAATGTTATAGTTGTGGGTAATATTTATAAATTTTGAAAAGTATGCAAGTTGTTATATAAAATTGATTGGCTCGGGAATATTCATTTTAACAGGAATATTCAATACGATGGCACAATCATCGGTGGACACCACAACGGAATTATTATCTGATTCGTAAAATGACAAAATATTTTTATGAAAATAACTATGGAAGTTTTACTGCTAATATCGCTTGAACTACCCTTAGTAGTAAAGTACAAGAATACGCTGGGTTGCATAAAGAAGACACTACCTGTATTGATTATTAATCGATGCTTACGTGAGAAGTCACCGCTTTTGTTCAATTATTGCTACAAAGAATTGCCGATAAGTATCTCACGTTATTTGATTCAATTATTGTCGATATTTTATATATTATGAAATTAATAATTGAGACGACAAAGTTATTAATAATAATTTTTGCAATATTAACGATGTCTAGAAGTTCTATCAAGGAGAGGTTTGGTCACCTAATTTCGCGTCAATAGGGAGAAATCCTTATTAGAAAGCCCCCTCTTTCTTGGGAACGATCTGGTCGATTAATAGTGTGAATTATAATAATGATGATGAGTTTTGTTTTATTAATATTATTAATGTAATAAAACAGAAAAGCTTTTTATATAAAACAGAATACGTTTATAAAGTTATTTATTTTATTAGACTATAAATAGAATATATTATATTTCATATTATGCATAGTCTTTTGCATAGTAAAATCATTTTATATAAAATGTAATACTTTTATAAAGTTATTTGTTTTATTAGATTATAAATAGAATATATTATATTTTATTATGCATAGTGTTGCATAGTGCATGCATAGTGTTTTGCATAGTAAAATCTTTTTATATAAAACATAATACTTTTATAAAGTTATTTGTTTTATTAGATTATAAATAGAATATATTATATTTTATTTAAAAGATTTTGTTTTATTAGAATATTTTATTAAATCAATCTGGACCGTCCGTTTAAAAGTAAATCAATCTGGACGGTTCATGAATTAGTTACTATGCAGTCCATTCTCCTATAAATAGAAGCTTATTCCTTCATTATTTCTTACGAATTCACTGAAACTATAGAGATAATTCTTCTTCTATAATCTTGAGCGTATTTCTTTAGAGTTTAAGAAAGCTTTAAGCGTAGTGCAAGTTTTCTTCGAGTATATCCTCGATCGCCCTACCAGTCGGAATACTCTTCTTTTAAAGGTAAGGGATATTATTTGTTGTACTCGTGAGGGGTATTATTTCTTTCGTATTCATGAAGAGAACTTCTGTTATTCCATTCTTTATTATTCTGTTGGAATAACCTGTATACGCGGACTACCCTATACTTGGTGAAATTCTTCTGTTATTCCATTCTTTGTTATTATGTTGAATAACCTCGCTTATACGGCACCGCATACATGGTAAAATTCTTCTATTATTTCGCTCTTTATTATTCTCCGGAATATCCTATCTGCTTTACGCATTGACCGGGTTCCATTCTTTATTATTTTATCTCAATATCCCGTCTCGCGTGGCTTACGCATTTACCTAGTTCCACTGCTTATTATTCTCGTTAGAATAACTCGCTTATGCGGCTCTATCGCATGCCCGTGAAGTCTTTTGTTATTCCATTCTTTACTATTCCGCTGGAATATCCTCGTCTGTGTGTTTACGCATAATCTGTTCCAAAGATTTATTATTCCGTTGGAATAACTCAGATGTGCGGCCTCATCGCATGCATGGTGAATTCTTCTGTTATTCCATTCTTTATTATTCTCTTGAATAACTCGCCTATGTGGATTACCACATGCATGGTGAATGACCCTTCGATTCATTTCTTATTAAATTGTGGAAATGATCTCGCTCACGTATTTTGGGGGTGTCACATCAGGGTTATCTCTGAGGTGTGCTTGAACACCCGAGGTTATCTGTGGGGTTGGAACTGAGTATCCCGGGGTTGTCTCTGGGTTTGAAACTGACTTTTTTGGGGTTTTTTCTGGAACTAGAACTGCATCCCTCGGGGTTATCTCCGAGGTTGGAACTAAATCTCGTGGGGTTGTCTTCGGGGTTGAAACTGAATATCTCAGGGTTATCTCCGAGATTGAAAATTGCATTTCCTGAGGTTGTCTCTGGGTTTAAAACTGAGTTGACTTCCAGGGTTATCTCTGGAAGACGATTCTGCCCTCCTGCAGGGTTAGCAACAGGAATACAAAATTTTGAGTTTTTTTTTTCGCTAAGTTTGTTTGTATAAAGAAAAAGAAGAGAAAATACAATCGAAAAGGGCATACCCCAGAAGCTTTTGATAGAACCACATGGGACAACCCCCAAAATGGACAACAAAAACAAAAGACTAACAACCAAGCCTAAAGAAAGAACAAAGCGATACTAAGCAGGACTATAGTAAATACAAGCATGAAACCTTAAACAACATAGACAACCAATCAGGAGAAACCAAGCATCCAGAGGGGGGAATCGAGTCAATCCGCGAAGCAAGAGTCAAGGATGTCAAGCATATGAAGAACTACGAGACCAAACCCATCTAAACCGAACCCCGAAACCGAAGCCGAAACCCCGAAGCCCGAAGCCGAAGCCGAAACCCCGAAGCCAACACCAACATCCCCCAGCTTCCCGAAGATAAGGGAAAGAACCCCGAAGACGAGCCGAGATGGCAAGCCTGGTGCCACCCAGACCTTTACTGGCCACAAGGCCGAACCCAAAAACGGACTGAAGAGGCTACCGAACCCAAAACGGACAAAAGCAATAGCTGAATCAAACCAACGAAGAGGCCGAACTGCCATGGAAACCGAACACTCATAGGCAATTTGGCATTTTTATGAACAATCGAAGTTCGACCGCCCGAGTTTGAAAACCTGGGGGAAGATCGAACTAAATCGCATTATTGCAAAGAAATCAAGAGGATGTCAAGCTTAGGAAGGACTATGAGAGCCAAGTGAGGAGGCCAAACCATCTTTATCAACCCCGACGCCAAGCCAAACTCCGGCCGTAACCAAATCCCCACTTTCCCAAGACAAGAGGAAGAACCACGGCCAAACCACTGCACTTTTATCGCCACAACGCCAACCCACTAAGGACTAAAGAAGCTACCCAACATGGAAAGAAGCAATAGCAAACCAAACCACAAAAGAGGCCGAATCGCCAAGAAGACCGAATCGCCAACCCCAATGGAAGTTAAGTTAATTCCAGTGATTTAGCGGTTTAACAAATGACTATGCAGAAAAAGACCAAACCAAGAACCATGAAATGCAGGACTATAGTAGGCCTCACAACCAAATACTTAGGACAAGCCTAGTCTCAGGCAAATTTTGAGGAATTTGGGGAAAAAAGAAAGCCTCGACTTAGTGATATTAATAATCTCCCTAGCCAAAACATTCACAGACATTTTGACATTTTTATGGACAATTGAAGTTCCTAATCGCCCAAAGTTTGTAAACTGTGGTGGAAAAGACCACTTTTAAAATATCGCATCAATATTATTTCCTTTAAGATGAATGATATAGTCCACCGTACTATCCCAGCTCCTTGAACATTTGTCCGCACTCAAGGCAAGCAAATGTAGAGAGAACAAGTAGAATAGAGACAATCAAAGAACAAATGAGAGAATGTCTCAAAGATGATTTCATGCAGAAGGCGCCATAGGACTAAGCTATGGTAAGCAGAGAACCTATTATTTGGGGTAATCAGTACCAAGAACAAGCCACAGTGGTAAAGGAGAATCGGGGATATGGAGGGGGGAACCAATCAAATTAGCCCATGGGACTTTCTGAGCACGCAAGCGAATAATAGATTCCCGTGATAATGGAAGCTTTGAGATGTTTCACCGCCCCTATTGTCCCAAAGAATCAAGTCCTCAAGATCGTAAGGATTAGAAGTGATGAAAACAAGGTGCGTAATTGTTGCACATCGTGATGATTATCGAAGGCAAAAGACCATGCACCCATGTAATGATGTCGAAATGCACGATTAACAGGGATTCTGGAGTCGGAGAGCAGAGAAGGAGAGGATTTAAGGGTTGCCCATTCAACCACGGGTCAAACCAGTAGATCGAAGGAATTTCCATTCCCAACTCGATAGGTAAGGAAATGGAGAGCTATGGAACGAAGCTTAAGGATCTTACGCCGCATCCATGAACACCCAAGGATTCGAGATATACCGAAATTGGTCTTAGAAAGAACTGCTGATTTGACCCAGCTTAGCCCATAAGGAGGGGGGGAAGATGGGGAGATGACCTTTAAAAGTTGGAGAATAATGAGAGCGGAGTTCCAATCAGTAAGGTTCTTAATAGCGAGACCACCTTCACAAAGGGAAGGACAAATCCTTCCAAGAGACTTTTGTACCATGCCGAAGGAGAGAAGGCCCTTCCAAAGGAATCTATACATGATAGATTGAATGGCTCTTAGAACTGAATTAGGAAGAATAAAATGGGAGGCCCAGAAAGATTGGATTGCAAAGAGCACCGATTTAATCAATCTGAACTCTACCGTAATAAGAGAGGAATCGAGAGGTCCAAGAGGAAACTCCGCAAGAATTCTATGAATCAAGGGTCATAAATGGAATGGGAGAGTTTAGAGGAGATAAGAGGGACCCCAGAAATCTAATTGGTAATACTCCAAAAGGAATACCCAACAACAAGTTAATACTTACCTTAACATCATTTGGGACATCGCAAGGAAACATGACTTTTACGAGCATTAGGAATTAGGCCGAAAACATAGAGAAGGATTGAATGCACGAGTGAATATTGGAAACAGAGGCCATATCGCCATGGCGTAATATGAGAATATCATCCAAAAAGCATACGTGGGATATATGTTGCACGATTCTGCTTTTCCAATGAAACTTGAAATTAGGCAACAGAGTTTCCTTGTGAAGAATCATGGAGAAGGCTTCCATAGCTAGAATCGAATAAGTAAGGAGACAGGGGATCTCCTTGCCTAAGACCCTCGCCCTTTAAAGTAGCCAAACAGACCTCCATCGACTTTTGATAGAAAACATAGTCGTAGTGATGCACTCTTTAATCCAAATGCAATGAAAATAGGGGGAATTTAAGAAGGCCCAACAAATCCAAGAGAAACCTCCAACCAACAAAGGTCAAGGCTTTCCGAATATCAATTTTAAGAGCACACCGGTAGGACCGTAAAGTCCGTGGTAATTCTAAAAGCTCCTAAGCAAGGAGGATATTGTCACTAATGCTTCTCCCCGAGATGAAGGCAGCCTGAGCATGGTCAATAAGGGAAGGGAGAACAGATTTGAGCCTATTGGCAAAAATCTTCGCTATACATTTGTAGATTGTGTTGCAGCAAGAAATAGGTCTAAAATCCGACATATTGGATGGATTATCCTTCTTCTAATCAATGCAATAGTCAGAAGCGTTAACTCCACATGGAAGGTGCCAGAGATGAAGAAAGAGTGGATGCAGAAGAAGAAATCATGGCCTAAAATGTCCCAAAGCAATGGAGAAAGAAATTAATATTAAAACCGTCAGGACCCGGACTTTTATTCTTTTTCATGGATTGAAGGACTGCAAGAATTTCAGAATCAAGAATTGGAGTAGTTAAGCTAGCAGCCTGAGCAGAAGTAATCCGCTTTGAAACGACGTTTTCCAGAATATCACGACCAGGGTAAGTAGGAGGAGAGGACCCCAGGAGATCCTGAAAATAGTCCACCGCCACTTGCTGAATACCCGGCTGATCCTCAATAAGAACACCAGAGCTATTGAAAATAGAGAGAATTTTGTTGTGGTTCCAATTACTCTTGATAACATTAGCAAAAAATTTGGAATTTTTATCGCCCTGGGCAAGCCAAGTGGCTCGGGATTTTTGGAGCAAGAGAGATTCTTCAAGAGCCAATGCTTTCCATAAGGACTGAGAGCATTTGTCTTCTAGGGCAAGCAGACAAGAGTTTAAGGGATCTGCATGAAGAGATTGCCGAATCTGACCACCGAGCTCAAGGGTGCTAACATTCCTCGATAAGTTACCATTAGAAGAGTTCAAGGTTTTGAGGACGCACTTGAATCTTCGAAGCTTCTCATTAAAGATGAAAAAGGGATTTCCACGAATTCTGATACTCCAACAATCCGAGACAAGAAGCGTACAAACCCTTCCAACTCCAAAGATGAAGTTAAAGAATTGAATGGCTTTTGGCTTTCAAGAAGCATACCAAGATAAGTAAGATCGACAATGATCTGGAAGACCACGAGGACCATAAGTGACTAGGAATCGACATTACATTGAACCAAGAACTGCTACCCATTTGCTCTATCCAGCTTCCTATGAATAGATTAGCAACCCGACAGCCCACCATGTGTGCAGAGGCCCAATAAGACGAATATCAAGAACACCAATAGTGTCTAAACAACAAGTAAAGTCACCATACCCGTATCCCAAGAAGAATCACCACCTTCCGATTCGAGACACTCTTGATAGTGTTAAAGTCCCCAAGAATACACCAAGTGTCCGAGGCGACAAGGAATTAAGGTCAGCCCACAACTGACGACGATCCACTATAGAGTTCTGGCCATAGACCATATAAGCCAAGATTGGATAACTGCCATAAAGAGGAAAGAGCTTGAAGTGGGAAACTTGGGCAGATTGAAATAGGACATCCACTTTCCAAATAGAAGGATCCCACCACCCCAAAATCCTACTGCTCGGGGTGGTAGTCATAGTTAAAATTCCAAATGAATAGTACCCCGTTATACAAAGTACCCCGAATCAATATTACCCCGAGTGAATAGCACTCAAGTGAATAGTAAAAAATGAATAGTAACCTGTCATGAAAAGTACCCCAAATCCCCGAGTGAATAATACCCAAGTTAATAGTACCTGAGTAAATAGTAACCAGTGAATAGTACCACAGGTGAAAATATGTAAATTTAATAAGAAAGTTCATACCAATATTCCAATGAAACGATACTAGATGAAGCGCAAAACTCAAGGATATTCTACTAATTTCAAGAATTATAGAAGCAATACTTACTTTAGTAAGTTTAGATTTAAGAATATGAAAAGAAATAACATACGAAACTACGAATGGATTTTCACCTGTCATGCGGTATGTAATCCACGTAGAGAGTATATTCCCATAGATTAATGGATGAATAACAAAAATAATATTCCTTACGAATACCGAAAGAAATAATACCCTTACTTAATACAAAAGAAATAACACCCATTACCTTAGTAGAATGCCTGATCTCGCAATAGTAAAGTAGCATAATACTCTTCTTCTTTCTCTATATAGTTTCTCTCTCTATAGCTTCTCTTGTGAGTCTTACTGAATTGGTGAGAATTAAAGAAGAATTAAGCTTCTATTTATAGGAGAATGGACTAAATATTAACTAATTCTCGGACGGTCCATATTTATTTACTATTAAAACGGACGATCCATATAATTTACTATTAAAACCACAACTGACGCTCCATATTTATTTACTATTAAAACCATAATCGATGGTCCAGATTGATTTACTATTACAACCACTACCGACGATCCAGATTGATTTACTATTAAAACAACCACCAATGGTCCAGATTAATTTACTATTAAAATCACCACCAATGGTCCAGATTGATTTACTATTAAAATCACCATCGACTGTCTAGATTGATTTACTATTAAAACCACAACTGACGTTCCATAAATTAGTACATCTCTCCATA
This sequence comes from Panax quinquefolius, assembly GCA_020205615.1. Classification (NCBI taxonomy): domain Eukaryota; kingdom Viridiplantae; phylum Streptophyta; class Magnoliopsida; order Apiales; family Araliaceae; genus Panax; species Panax quinquefolius. Next base: position 100,374,088 of record CM035156.1, read on the forward strand.
GAATAATAAGTCAACTTACAACAAGCGCCTCATGACAAACCCCTCTATTTATATAAAAAAATTTGAATAAATATTTACCATAAATCACTTATTTTTAATAAATAAATTTTTAATCTTTTAACAATTATTCATCATTGATATTATAACTTACAATATTGACAACCAAATCATTCATAGGAAAGAGGGGGCTTTCCGATAAAGATTTCTCCTTATTAGCGCGCAATTAGATGACCTAACCCTTTTCTCGACAGAACTTTCTAGACATTGTCAATAATGCAAATAATAATATGAATAATTGTGTTGTCTCAATTATTGATTTAATAATATAAAATATTTTGCAGATGATATTGTGACAATAATTGAATCAATAATATGAGATACTATGCAATAACTACTGTAACAATTATTAAATAAAATCGGGTGACTTCTTACGTAAGCATTAATAATTAGAGATACTGTGCAATACCGTGTGCAACAACGTGTATTACTGTACTTTTATCACTGGTATTACACCAGTTTAATGGTAAACGTTTTGCCATTATTTTTATAAAAAATTTATCTCCTCGACGCTTTCTATATCCGATGCTTATTTTGTTGTGGGGTCCACCAATGATTGTGTCGTCAGATTTGATATTTCCGACAAAAAGAATATTCCCTACCGGCATTTAATATTTTATGACAACTTTCTTACTTTGTAAAATTTTTAAATATCACCCTTAACTTTAATCTTTTATCAATTTAACCATTTACTAAATAGAATAATAATTATAAGAAAATTAAATACTTTTATTTCATAAAATTCGGGGTATTACAAAGTTAAACTTTAGTATGTTGTAAAACATGAGCTTACAAGTGTTTAGAAAGAAGAATCACTCAGTTTAAAGCACTCTAGAAGTGTTTACAGACTGAAATAGATAGAGTATTCCTCTTATTTTCTCTTCTTTTTTTTTTTTCAAATGAGCTGCCAAGAGCTCATATTTAAAGATCGGATGACCGCGATTCTACCTTCTGCTCGCCTTGTTTCCGAACCCCATGCAGTCTCTGGCTGCCTCAAAGTACATAAACTTTGGCTACGCACTGTCCGCTCGAACCTTTATAACTTTCAATCCGGGCATCCGATAAGGGCATGTTGTACCTTTCCGGGAAGCTGTTGTCGAGAGCTACACAATGACATGGGATTAGAGATTGTACAAAGCCGGGAAGATGGGTCCATGATCACATCTTCAAGTCTTCAAATTATATCTGGTGTGTTGTCTTGTGTAATAGTCACTCGGGATTTGAGCTATAGTTCTTGTGGGACACCTTGTATGAAGTGTTGATTGAAATGATGTTGAGACGACGTGAATGTAGTATTGAGGTGGCAAAATGATGATTTTGTCCTCACCGGGTTATCTCCTGGTTTTATGTGAGATTTAGCAAATGTTGCTCGTGGTTATATCTAAGATTGGGGTGTTGTGGAAGCTATATGTCCTCAGGTGTAAAACCCCAAATTTTATGAATAAATATTTAATTTATTTGAAATAATTTTTTTTAATATTATGGTGTGGATTTGATATAATGTTATAGTTGTGGGTAATATTTATAAATTTTGAAAAGTATGCAAGTTGTTATATAAAATTCGATTGGTCGGGGAATATTCATTTTAACAGGGAATATTCGTACGATGGCACAATCATTGGTGGACACCACAACGGAATTATTATCGGATTCAGAAAATGACAAAAATATTTTTATGAAAATAACGGCGGAAGTTTTACCAAGCAATTTGTTGAACTACCCTAGTAGTAAAAGTACAAAGAATAATGCTGTGGTTTGCATAAGAGAGACATGGTATTGATTATTAATTGATGCTTACGTGAGAAGTCACTCAGTTTTGTTCAATTATTGCTATAGTAATTGCTGCATAGTATCTCACGTTATTTGATTCAATTATTGTTGATATTTTATATATTATGAAATTAATAATTGAGACGACAAAGTTATTAATAATAATTTTTGCAATATTAACGATGTCTAGAAGTTCTATCAAGGAGAGGTTTGGTCACCTAATTTCGCGTCAATAGGGAGAAATCCTTATTGGAAAGCCCCCTCTTTCTTGGGAACGATCTGGTCGATTAATAGTGTGAATTATAATAATGATGATGAGTTTTGTTTTATTAATATTATTAATGTAATAAAACATAAAAGCTTTTTATATAAAATGTAATATCGCTTATAAAGTTATTTATTTTATTAGACTATAAATAGAATATATTATATTCTATTATGCATAGTCTTTTGCATAGTAAAATCATTTTATATAAAACAGAATACTTTTATAAAGTTATTTTTTTTATTAGATTATAAATAGAATATATTATATTTTATTATGCATAGTGTTGCATAGTGCATGCATAGTGTTTTGCATAGTAAAATCTTTTTATATAAAACATAATACTTTTATAAAGTTATTTGTTTTATTAGATTATAAATAGAATATATTATATTATATTTAAAAGATTTTGTTTTATTAGAATATTTTATTAAATCAATCTGGACCGTCCGTTTAAAAGTAAATCAATCTGGACGGTTCATGAATTAGTTACTATGCAGTCCATTCTCCTATAAATAGAAGCTTATTCCTTCATTATTTCTTACGAATTCACTGAAACTATAGAGATAATTCTTCTTCTATAATCTTGAGCGTATTTCTTTAGAGTTTAAGAAAGCTTTAAGCGTAGTGCAAGTTTTCTTCGAGTATATCCTCGATCGCCCTACCAGTCGGAATACTCTTCTTTTAAAGGTAAGGGATATTATTTGTTGTACTCGTGAGGGGTATTATTTCTTTCGTATTCATGAAGAGAACTTCTGTTATTCCATTCTTTATTATTCTGTTGGAATAACTCGTGACTGCGGACTACCCTATACTTGGTGAAATTCTTCAGTTATTCCATTCTTTGTTATTATGTTGGAATAACCTGTTTATACGAAGTACCGCATACATGGTAAAATTCTTCTATTATTTCGTTCTTTATTATTCTGTCGGAATATCCTATCTGTGCGTTTACGCATGACCTGGTTCCATTCTTTATTATTTTATCGGAATATCCTGTCTGTGCGTTTACGCATGACCTAGTTCCATTGTTTATTATTCTGTTAGAATAACCTGTTTATGCGGTCTATCGCATGCCTGGTGAAGTCTTTTGTTATTCCATTCTTTACTATTTCGTTGGAATATCCAATCTGTGTGTTTACGCATAACCTGGTTCCATTATTTATTATTCTGTTGGAATAACCTATATGTGCGGTCTATCGCATGCATGGTGAATTCTTCTGTTATTCCATTCTTTATTATTCTGTTGGAATAACCTGTCTATGTGGATTACCACATGCATGGTGAATGACCCTTCGTATTCATTTCTTATTAAATTGTGGAAATGATCTGTCTACGTATTTTGGGGGTGTCACATCAGGGTTATCTCTGAGGTGTGCTTGAACACCCGAGGTTATCTGTGGGGTTGGAACTGAGTATCCCGGGGTTGTCTCTGGGTTTGAAACTGACTTTTTTGGGGTTTTTTCTGGAACTAGAACTGCATCCCTCGGGGTTATCTCCGAGGTTGGAACTAAATCTCGTGGGGTTGTCTTCGGGGTTGAAACTGAATATCTCAGGGTTATCTCCGAGATTGAAAATTGCATTTCCTGAGGTTGTCTCTGGGTTTAAAACTGAGTTGACTTCCAGGGTTATCTCTGGAAGACGATTACCCTCCCCTGCAGGTTAGCAAATGGAATACAAAATTTTGAGTTTTTTTTTTCGCTAAGTTTGTTTGTATAAAGAAAAAGAAGAGAAAATACAATCAAAAAGGGCATACCCCAGAAGCTTTTGATAGAACCACATGGGACAACCCCCAAAATGGACAACAAAAACAAAAGACTAACAACCAAGCCTAAAGAAAGAACAAAGCGATACTAAGCAGGACTATAGTAAATACAAGCATGAAACCTTAAACAACATAGACAACCAATCAGGAGAAACCAAGCATCCAGAGGGGGGGATCGAGCCGAATCGCTGAGCAGAGTCAAGGGATGTCAAGCATATGAAGAACTACGAGACCAAACCCATCTAAACCGAACTCAAAACCAAGTCAAACCCCAAGCCCAAGCCAAGTCAAAACCCCGGCCAACACCAACATCCCCCAGCTTCCCGAAGACAAGGGAAAGAACCCCGAAGACGAGCCGAGATGGCAAGCCTGGTGCCAGCCCAGACCTTTACTGGCCACAAGGCCGAACCCAAAAACGGACTGAAGAGGCTACCGAACCCAAAACGGACAAAAGCAATAGCTGAATCAAACCAACGAAGAGGCCGAACTGCCATGGAAACCGAACACTCATAGGCAATTTGGCATTTTTATGAACAACTGAGTTCCGACCTGCCCGAGTTTGAAAACTGGGGAAGATCAACCAAACCGTATCAGAAGAAATTAAGAGGATGTCAAGCTTAGGAAGGACTATGAGAGCCAGTAAGTGAGGGCCAAACCATCTTTACCGAACCCCGACGCCGGTTTAAACTCAAGCAAGTTTAACCAAATCCCAGCCTTCCCAAGACAAGAGGAAGAACCACGGCCACCATTTCACCTTTATCGCCAAAACGCCAACCCAAATAAGGACTAAAGAAGCTACCCAACATGGAAAGAAGCAATAGCAAACCAAACCACAAAAGAGGCCGAACTGCTAAGAAGACCGAACTGCCGAACCCCAATGGAAGTTAAGTTAATTCCAGGATTTAGCAGGCCCAAACAAATATGCAGTAAAAGACCAAACCAAGAACCATGAAATGCACTATAGTAGGCTCTCACAACCAAATACTTAGGACAAGCCTAGTCAGGCAAAATTGAGGAATTTGGGGAAAAAAGAAAGCCTTGACTTAGTGATATTAATAATCTCCCTAGCCAAAACATTCACAGACATTTTGACATTTTTATGGACAATTGAGTTCCTAACTGCCCAAAGTTTGTAAACTGTGGTGGAAAAGACCACTTTTTAAAATATCGCAATCAATATTATTTCCTTTAAGATGAATGATATAGTCCACCAGACTATCCCAGCTCCTTGGAACATTTGTCCAGACTCCGAAGGCAAGCACAGAAGAGAGAACAGAAGTAGAATAGAGACAATCAAAGAACAAATGAGAGAATGTCTCAGCATGATTTGCGCAGAAAGGGCAGTTCATAGGACGGAAGCTATGGTAAGCAGAGAACCTATCATTTGTGGGTAATCTGTGCCGAAGAGCAAGCCACAGGGTAAAGGAGAATCGGGGGATATGGAGGGGGAACCAAAGCAAATTAGCCCATGGACTTTCTTTGAGCACGCAAGTTTAATAGATTCCCGTGATAAGCGGAAGCTTTGAGATGTTTCACCGCCTTGGTTGTCCCAAAGAATCAAGTCCCTCAGATCGTAAGGATTAGGAAGTGATGAAAACAAGGTGCAGAATTGTTGCACATCGTGATGATTACTAGAAGGCAAAGACCATGCACCCATGTAAATGATGTCAGAAATGCGCGCATTAACAAGGATTCTGGAGTTGGAGAGCAGAGAAGGAGAGGGATTTAAAGGTTGCCCATTCAACCACGGGTCAAACCAGAGACTGAAGGAATTTCCATTCCCAACTCGATAGGTAAGGAAATGGAGAGCTATGGAACGAAGCTTAAGGATCTTACGCCAGATCCATGAACAGTCCAAGGGATTCGAGATATACCAGAAATTGGTCTTAGAAAGAACTGTTGATTTGACCCAGTTAGCCCATAAGGAGGGGGAAGATGGGGAGATGACCTTTAAAAGTTGGAGAATAATGAGAGCGGAGTTCCAATCAGTAAGGTTCTTAATAGCGAGACCACCTTCACAAAGGGGAAGGGACAAATCCTTCCAAGAGACTTTTGTACCATGCCGAAGGAGAGAAGGCCCCTTCCAAAGGAATCTATACATGATAGATTGAATGGCTCTTAGAACCAATTAGGAAGAATAAAATGGGAGGCCCGTAAAGATTGATTGCAAAGAGCACCGATTTAATCAAATTTAACTCTACCGTAATAAGAGAGGAATCGAGAGGTCCAAGAGGAAACTCCAAAGAATTCTATGAATCAAGGGTCAAGCGCCTGAATGGGAGAGTTTAGAGGAGATAAGAGGACCCCGAGAAATCTAATTGGTAATACTCCAAAAGGAATACCCAACAACAAGTTAATACTTACCTTAACATCATTTGGGACATCGGCAAGAAACACATACATTTTTACGAGCATTAGGAATTAGGCCGTAAAAAATATAGAGAAGGATTGAATGCACGAGTGAATAATGGAAACAGAGGCCATATCGCCACGGCGAATATGAGAATATCATCTCCAAAGCATACGTGGGATATGTTGCACGATTCTGCTTTTCCAATGAAACTTGAAATTAGGCAACAGAGTTTCCTTGTGAAGAATCATGGAGAAGGCTTCCATAGCTAGAACGAAATAAGTAAGGAGACAGGGATCTCCTTGCTTAAGACCCTCGCTCCTTTAAAGTAGCCAAACAGACTCTCCATTGACTTTGATAGAAAACATAGTCGTAGTGATGCACTCTTTAATCCAAAATGAATGAAAATAGGGGGAATTTAAGAAGGCCCAACAAATCCAAGAGAAACCTCCAAATAACAAAGGTCGAAGGCTTTCCTAATATCAATTTTAAGAGCACACCGGCAGACCAAAAAGTCTGTGGTAATTCCCCAAAAGCTCTGAGCAAGGAGGATATTGTCACTAATGCTTCTCCCCGAGATGAAGGCAACTGAGCATGGTCAATAAGGGAAGGAGAATGATTTGAGCCTATTGGCAAGAATCTTCGCTATACATTTGTAGATTGTGTCATGCAGAAGAAATAGGTCTAAAATCCGACATATTGATGGATTATCCGCCTTCTAATCAAGGCAATAGTCAGAGCGTTAACTCCACACCTGGAAGGTGCCCAGAGATGAAGAAAGAGTGGAAAGAAAGAAGGAAATCATGGCCTAAAATGTCCCAAAGAATGGAGAAAGAAATTAACATTAAAACCGTCAGACCCGGACTTTTATTCTTTTCATGGATCAAGGACCGCAAGAATTTCGTAATCAAGAATTGGAGTAGTTAAGCTAGCAAATGAAAGGTAAGTAATCCGCTTTGAAACGAAGTTTTCCGTAAGATCACGACTGTGGTAAGTAGGAGGAGAGGACCCCAGAGATCCTAAAATAGTCCACCGCCACTTGTCAATACCCTACCGATCCTCAATAAGAACACCAGAGCTATTGAAAATGGAGAGAATTTTGTTGTGGTTCCAATTACTCTTGATAACATTAGCAAAAAATTTGAATTTTTATCGCCTCGGGCAAGCCAAGTGGCTCGGGATTTTTGAAGCAAGAGAGATTCTTCAAGAGCCAATGCTTTCCATAAGGATCGAGAGCATTTGTCTTCTAGGCAAGCGACAAGAGTTTAAGGATCTCGTATGAAGAGATTGGTCGAACAAAGGACCACCGAGAGCGAAGGGTGCTAACATTCCTCGATAAGTTACCATTAGAAGAGTTCAAGGTTTTGAGGACGCACTTGAATCTTCGAAGCTTCTCATTAAAGATGAAAAAGGGATTTCCACGAATTCTGATACTCCAACAATCCGAGACAAAGAAGCTGCCAAACCCTTCCAACTCCAAAGATGAAGTTAAAGAATTGAATGGCTTCTTCGCTTTCCGAAGAAGCATACCAAGATAAGTAAGAATGGACAATGATCTGAAAGACCACGAGGACCATAAGTGACTAGGGAATCGACATTACATTGAACCAAGAACTGCTACCCATCGCTTCATCCAACTTCCTATGATGAATAGATTAGCAACCCCGACAGCCCACCATGTGTGCAGAGGCCCAATAAACGAATATCAAGAACACCAATAATGTCTAAACAAATAAGTAAAGTCACCATACCCGTATCCCAAGAAGAATCACCACCTTCCGATTCAGAGACACTCTTGATAGTGTTAAAGTCCCCAAGAATACACCAAGTGTCCGAGGCGGACAAGGAATTAAGGTCAGCCCACAACTAACGACGATCCACTATAGAGTTCTGGCCATAGACCATAGAAGCCAAGATTGGATAACTGCCATAAAGAGGAAAGAGCTTGAAGTGGGAAACTTGGGCAGATTGAAATAGGACATCCACTTTCCAAATAGAAGGATCCCAGCCCACCCAAATCCGGCCGTTCGGGTGGTAGTCATAGTTAAAATTCCAAACCCAGTTGGGGCAGATAGCCCGCGATATTCTGGAAGCATTTGTAGCTTTTATTCGTCTCAATGAGGCCCACAAAGGAGATATGGTTGTTCAACAAAAAGTTATGTAACAAAAGCCTCGCTTTGGTTTTTTATTTAAACCCCCTCGACATTATATGAACAAAAGAATGTCATAAAAAAGGGGAAAGTATTAGTCTAGAAGGGAAGACCCTTGACCTTTGTTCCTCTTCTTAGAACTCGAGAGGCTCCTTTCCGTGCCTAGTCTTATGCTTCAGTGTCCCTCGCATTCCTTCTCATCAACTTGCTTAAGCATATCAAGTAAAGGATTAGGGGAATAGGAGATTCTGCACTCATCACCGTGAATAAGGGGGGGGGGGGCTATAGGGGAAAAGGCGTTGGTGGAAGAGAAAGGAGAGCCTGGAAGGGGGGAGGAATAGCTTTTAAGTCCTTTGGAAACGGGTACCATGAACCTTCTGGGTCCTGGAGGAGGAGAGGCCTTGGTTGTACTAGGAATAGTGGAACAAGGGGCCTCACAGAGGGTCGAGGAGTGTTTGGGAACCCATCAAAATTAGTTTTCTGCATTTGAGAAGGAATGTCCAAAACAGCTTACATTTAGAACAGAAAGGGGCCTGCCTCAATACTCCACTTTCACTTGCCACGGCTTTCTTCAACCCGAGCATTCCTGCCAAATACAACAAAGATTGATGGAGGCAGAAAAATGAAGACAAAGCTTCCATCTCATTACATATTCGAGCAAAGCTCATAGGTTCCAACTTAGAAGTCATGTTGTCGGCAAATAACGGCCGACCAACTGCACTTGCCAGGTAACTTAGACCTTCCTTAGTCCAGTAAGAGAGGGGGATATTACTGAACTTTACCCATATCGGGACTTTCTACTATCGCTTATAATCAAATTAGCCCCTTCCCGCCACTATCAGAAGCAAAGAAGCTTGGAAGCTAAGTACCATGGACCCGAGGCTAAGACATTGTCTCTTTCTATCACCGAATCAAATTTGAATAAGAAGTACCCTTATCATGAAGATAGACTTTTGTCAATCCAAGGTGCCCCATAATTTTTAGCGTAAGATTCAACCACTTTGAACGGAGCTTCGAGTGGATAAATTGACCAACAAGGCTAGAAGACCATTTATTAAGGCCAAGTCAAGGATTTCCACAGGGGGGTTAACTGTAACACTCCCTTCAAATGGCAAGGGGGGAAAGAAGCTCAACCCCAAGTTCTTCTCAAGAATCGAATTTGCAACTACCAACTCCGTGACTTAGGGGGGAATAGGCAAGCCAACAACATTAGCCCGAGCATACAAGGGAGGGGGATGTAATCAGAGCCAAAGGACTCCCAGAGACATCAATATAGTCCTTATGAGCAAATATAGCGCAGCAGGACAAGAATCTAACACCTTTTAGCATTAGCTAACGCAGCAGATATCCCAATAGAAGAGAGGTTATTAACATCTTCGAGAGGAGTCCTGTATGTAAATATAGTCCATCACTTGGCATTCTTCCTTCTTTCAAAGAAGGGCTTCTTCACTGGTCATTCTTAGTGAAGTAATGAATCGCTTTAAAGATATCTTGGGCGCCGTGGAAGTGGCAGGTGACCAAGGGTCTCCTCCAACCGAAAGCAAAGAAAGGCGTGAGATTCATCGAATCGATAGAAACATTCGAGGAATAGGCCTGATTCCTCCAAGGCAACAGAGGCTAAAGGAGAGTTTGAATGGAGACACCAAACTCGCCAAAGAAATCCAAGAAGGACTACTCTCCCAGTTCCCAAAAGAAGAGATGGGGATGATCGACCACGACACCAAAGTACTAAACGAGGGAGAGGCAAGAGATCGAGCCGGGAGAGGGGGAAGATTGAGTCTGGATGTTAGAGAAGAGGAGGCCTAAGGAGGGATAGGGAGGTGGAGAAGGAGAAAGAAGAACCCAGAAGCTAGAAAGGGTAAACTGAAAAGTTTGGTGGGGATGGAGAAGGTAGGTGAGGATGGGCGGGAGACTAAAAAAGGAAAGACAGAAAACGTAAAGGAACGGGGGGGAACAAAGCCGGGCTAAAATCCTAGGGAGAAGGGAGAGCAAACTCTAGAGAGAGAGACTACCCCATGATGTTAGAGGTGTTTGAACAAGTTATTCTTGTCTTTGAGTTTCTACAAGCTTCTTAGCCAAAGTGGCGCGGCCGTGCCGGTCTGTAGTTATCCCATGATATTTTATTTGTGTACTGAGTTTTAGAGCATGTATGGTTAAGTCCCTTATGCTCCAAAATGGATCTTAGGTGATATATAGTATAGTCGTGGAAGAGTTAGTCTAATTTAACATGATTTGGTATAAATTTTCAAAAGAAAAGACTATGTTATTTTTAAGAAATGAACTAAATGCATGCCAAGAAAGATTGAGCATGTGTATGAAGTCTATCTAGAAGTAATAAGAAAGTTGTGGACAAGGAAATCGGGTCTTGCTAGTTAGGGTTTTGTGTTGGCTGAGGAGGAGAGAAATCCACGAAGAGAACAGAATTGATTGATTAATTGAAGAGGGGAGAAGAATAGGTGGGCGATTATTCCAATGACACGTGGCAGAACTCTCAGAATTCAGAAACCGTGTTAGGATAGCAGGGATTCCAAGAGCCTTCTTGAGTGCTTCAAGTTGAAAGAATGTCCAAGTCTTGAGTGCTTTGAGAGAGAATGTCCAAGTCCCAAGTCTCAAAAGAGGTCCCATTCCTTCATCGAATGGAAGGGCTATTTATTGTAACAACCTAGAAAATTGGATTATAATGTAAATTAATTTTATTTGAATATATATTGAATAAAATTATATTATATGTTATTTATAACGAGTAAGCGAGATGAAGGTTATTCTATAACTTTAAAGAGAGGTATGATAGTAGTATTCTGGCTATGTGCTAGAAATAAAGTGTGTGAATTTCCAAGACGAAAAAAAAGCTTTTCGAGAAATTCTTTGAAAAACACTATTCATTCATTTCTGCTCGAGAATTATTTTTGAACTTCTGGGAAATACGTAATGATAGAATTTTAAGGAAATGTGGATTATCTAATAATAATTTAGTTATGGAAAATGTATTTTTTCGCCTACGTACTTCAATTCGAGAATGTTAGGGAAAGTGAAGATTTGAATACTTAACGGTTATGTATAATAATGAAGTTATTATACAAAAAAGAATACGAGTATAATACTAGGTATTGTATAAGTATATATGAAATATAATATAACGTATAAGATAAATGATATACGAACTAGCATACGAGAAGAATACGAGAATTATACGGTAATAGCACAAACCATTATTATTTGACTAGTGGAATTTGAATGTGAACTTTGGCCAACCCAAGTGAAGGATGATTGAGGCCCAATGACAAACTTAATTAAGGCCCAAAGATAAGCTAATTCAAGCCCAAGGTTAGGCCTAAATTGAATTAAACCTAAGCCCGAACCAAGAACCCAAACTATGGATTGAACAGTTGGGTTACCGAATTGGTAAAACCCATGGAGCAACCCATGTGGGCCTCCCATAGTGAGTCATGGCTGGCTATAGGTGGCCAAGCTTCTTAAGGAAGCTTGGTTAAGGAGGTTTAGTAACGAGCTGGCATATAATGCAAGAATGACTCACACTTTCAAATAAATGGTGAGATGGACTTATGTGGTGGATGATGAGGGTAGGTTTTGGAAGGTTGGAAAATTAAGGGTGTTAAAGGTGCAAGATCTAACTTAAGTAATCAACTTGTAAGATAGAAAGGTGTCCAAATGACCTTCCTACCCCAAACTCTTGAAATTCTATAAATATGAAGCTTAGTCTTCATTTGGTTTTCCTTAACCAATTCACCAACACTTGAGTTTGTCGACGTTAGGATTTTTATTGTCCCTCTTCTGTTCTTGTCTTTTAGTGTTCTCATGTTAGGTGAGATTTGTTTGAAAAAATAAGTTGTGAGATGGTCCGACATGTATATGTCAATGATTGGGCTATAAGAGTTGCTAGTTGGTATTTTTAAATGGTTGCACCAACTCAACCGAGAAAAGGTTTACACATTGACCAAGTGATGTGACACTATTTAACAGGTCTGTGAAATCGAGATTCATTAGGGTTCGGGGAATTGATTATGTAGAGGGAAGGTGTTAGGCACCCCCCGACATCCGTGTTACCATGGTGACCACCACTTTTCAATTAAACTGTTATATGAATGTGTGTGTGTGTAGATCCATGTGCAATTGTTTGGAAGTAGTGTTATGCCTCATTCACACCTATATACAAAGGGTTTGAATTTGTGTAAAAATTTAGTTTTAACAAGATATAGCAGTGATATTTTGTAAAAGAGGTTTTTCAAACCCTTATGCTCAATAGTAATTGAGGCCTTTAATACTTCTATTTTATTATATGTTCGGCTTGATTGCTTTTATTTTCAAGATGCGAAGCATCTTCGAGAAAATAATATACATAGCAGTGTCGAACTCCTTATGGGCATGAGAGCCATCTAAGGAAATTCAAACACCGTGAATAATTTACAAGATGATTATAGCTGAAAATATCCAACATGGGAACCGAATCTAGATTCAGGAGACTGAATCTGTGATCACATGATTCCTAGGCTCACATGATGTAGCAGTTTATATGAAAGCTATAAATGCTTTATATATATATATATATATATATATATATATATATAGACACGATCAACCACCACGAAACACCTTCATGGGGGATCGGAAAAGTAAATAAAAAACAGTAAAAACGATCAACCGCCACGAAGTAACTCTAGGCGGGATGAAAAGTAAATAAAGCTGACGAAAAGTAAATTCCGAACTGGCGAGAAATATATATATATATATATATATATATATATATATATATATATATATATATATATATATATAAAAAGCAATAAATGCTCTAGTTGTAAATCAAGGCTCATCGAACAGAGTTCGACAACAGTTTATATGTAAGCATATATATAAAAGTAATAAATGCTCCGGACGTGAGTCTAGGCTCAATCGAGGCATAACTCAATAATATTAGTCCATATATATATATAAATACATATACAAAACGAATTAAAAAACCACGGACCGAAGTCCGGACATACACACGCAACACGACTCTCAACGTGAAGAACGGTGTGTGCACAGTAGTGGAGAAAGGCTTTAAAATATGTAAGAAGGCTTACAGTGGATTGCCATCGGTAAAAACTAGCAATATATGAGCTCACAAGTGTTTAAAATGGGAAAACACTCAGTTTATAGTGTGTACAGAGCAAATTGGACAGGGCTTCCTTTCCTTTTTCTCTTACAAAATGGCCATCCCAAGCCCTCTATTTATAGAGGGGGGAGCCGCAGGTGTATATGCGGCAGCCACAGATGCACCTGCGGCTGCTCGGGGTGCCCTAGGCTCCGCAGGTCCTGTCGTCTTAAAGTACGTGCATGCATGCAATTTGATGTCAGCTCAAACTTTTAGAACTTTAATCAGGGCATCCAATTGAGATGTATAAGACCTTTTTCGGAGTGATGTTGTTGAGAGCTACACAATGACATGAGATTAGAGGTTGTACGAAGTCAAGAAGATGGGACCATGCCCTTGATCTTCAAGTCTTTAAATTCAATTTGGTGTGTTGTCCTATGTAGTAGTCACTTGGGATTGGAGCTATTGGTTCTTGTAGGACTTTGCTGTGTAGAATGTATGTTGAAATATGTTGAGATGACAAAAAGGTAGGATCAAGGTGGCAAAATGACGATTTTGCCCCACGCTGAGGTTATCTCCAGTTTGGACTAATATAGCAGTCGTTGCTCATGGTTATCTACAGTTATCGTCTATAGTTGGAGTTGTTGACAGCTGATGTTATCACTTGGATTCCCTATGCAGGGGAGCATTTGATCGTTGGGCTTGAGGATGGGTACCCGACTGGTGTTGAGTACGTGATATCCACCCATAGAATTCCTGTCTTCATAGATGGAGGATGGGAGCTCTATTTCGGAGAGCGTGCTATTAGGAGCTCCACAGGAGAGATTCGTGTACTGATCTTGCCTCTTGTCAGGCGTTTTTTGCATGTATCATAGTCACCCACCATTGATAACCCATTGATGGGCGTTGACGGCTTTACACTGTCAGAGGGTCCCTGTACTCAGGAGTTGTTCCACACCACTCAGTTTATGGAGCATATGGTTCCTGGATCCATGATGATGATGGATTGGATGGCCTGTGTCAGAGATCAGACTCATTTAACATAGATTGACAGTTTGACCCGGTAGTTGGATCGGGCACATTTCTTTATCCGACATTTGGGCAGAGATCCTTCAGAGGCAGATACCTTTGATCCTTCTAGCTCCGGAGCTAGCCCCTCAGGTGACCCATATGGCTTTATCGATGCAGATCCTCCGTTGTATAGTCCTAACATCCCCGTTGATGGATATCTAGTGACTCAGTAGGAGTTACATCAGGTGGACGGGATTGATGATGTAGACATTGACACCATTGTCTTCTTCTGATGCACATTCTCATTATATCTTTTGATAGGCCTCTATTAGACACTGGGTGGTTGTGCCTCTTTCTCTTTATATCTTTTTATAGGCCTCTGTTAGTTGTTGGGCGTCTGTGCCCCATTTCCGTGTATTTTTTTAGCTGTATAGAGATGTATTAAATGATGATGTACTTAGGAATGTATATACTATTTTCCATTCCCTACATCATATTGTCATCTATTGTTTATCAAACATGTATTATGTTATGCATATGTATGTATGTCCAGAGATATTAAGCATTGACCCCTGGATGGTCTTATGATACGACCCACACAGATGTCTTTGTCAACAGTTAGCCGCATTGGTCACACCCCACTAGTGTTGGTAACCTCTCGTCTGAGGTCGTGGTATGATAGTTTGTCACCCCCAGACAGGGTGACCGTAGATCAGTTATTACAGCATTCTATGACCCTCCTGATGTTTCAGGTTCCCGTAGGCTTTGTAGATGGTATGCTGGAGCATTGGATATCGGAGATACAGGTTTTTCGGTTTGGTATCTAGGAGTTGACTCCCGCCTTAGAGGAGTATGCGCGGTTGACGGCGCTGCCATTGGACAGACCTTGTGCGCAGATGGCTATCGGCGACATGAGCAGGCAGTTGATGACCATCACCGGGTTGAGGCGTAGAGTGGTACATGATGAGATTACATCCGGCCATGTGATATCTCAGCATTTTTTGATAGACAGATTTGGCTTGGAGGACAGTTATGCACAGCACTCTAGGGATTTCACCACACTAGAGGACTAGTGGTGTGTGGCCAGAGGTGATGTACTTGTTATGTGCGTAGTGGCTTATGTGTACATGCCACAGTATATGGATGAGTTGGACATCAATGTTATTAAGGCGGCGAGAGCTCTTAGGGAGGGTTATACCATTGTGCCGAAGATTGCAACAGAGACATTGAGATCGGCCACATATTATCATACCTATCCTACAGGGGTATTTATAGGCAGTTCGGTCATGTTGTATGTGTGGTCCATGTCACACTTAAGATCGATTGGCACCTTCCAATGGTATGGATACTATTTTACCCATGAGATAGCCATGTCTTACTCCTTTCAGCTAGCAGAGTGTATAGACGCTATATCCTGATCGGTATTTTTGGCCGGGATCAGAGATCCATTTGGCATTTTGCCTTGTACAGGGCTCAGTTCACCTTACAGCTTCATTACTCATGCACCTGACGTGGATTATCTCCCTCTAGGTGTTTTGAGGTGCATAACGACTTACCACCCTGATAAGTAGGTTTTATGTCTACTTATTGGTTACTAACTCACGAGAATTATGCTCAACTTAAGTTATTTTATTATGTTTTATTTACATTTTATGTTTATTCTCCAGTAAATGTAGTTGGAACCCCTTTTAGCAACATAAGGAATGAATTGGCATGGAAATGCATGAATTAACATGGTGGTATGAAACTAGCAAAAGCATGGAGAGGTGAACATGAGCAGATGAGGAACTGGAGCAGTGGAGGAATGTAGTGCAGAAGAGAAGGAATGAAGAGTGTCGACGTCTGGATTTTTATTTGTCCCTTTTCTGTTCTTGTTATTTAGTGTTCTCATGTTAGGTGATATTTGTTTGAAAAAACAAGTGAAAAAGGTCTAACATGTATATGTCAACGATTTGACTGTAAGAGTCGCCAGTTGGTGTTTTTAACTAGTTGCTCCAACGTAACTGAGAAAAGGTTTGCACATTGACCCATTGATGTAACACTGCTAAACAGGTCTGTGAAACCAAGATTCATTATGGTTCGGGGTCTTGATTATGCGGAGGGAAGGTGTTAGGCACCCCCCGACATCCGTATTACCACGGTGACTGCCACTTTTCAGGAAACTGTTATGTGAATGTGTGCGTGTATGTGTGGGTCAATGTGTTATTTATTTGGAAGTAGTGAGAGGCGTTGTTCGTACCTATATACAAAGGGTTTGAATTTATATGAAAAATTCAATTTTAAACAAGATATGGCAATGATGTTTTGTAAAAAAGGTTTTTTCAAACCCTGTGCTCAGTAGTAATTGAGGCCTTTGATACTTCCATTTTATTATTAAATGTTCGGCTTGGTTGCTTTTATTTTTGAGATGTAAAGCTTCTTCGAGAAAATAATATATAGCAGTGCCGAACTCTTCATTAGCATGAAAGCCATCTAAGGAAATTCAAACACCGTGAATAATTTACAAGCTGCTTACACATGAAAATGTCCATCACAAGAACCGAATCTAGATTTAGTAGACTGAATCTGTGATCACATAATTCCTAGGCTCACATGATGCTGTAATTTATATGAAAGTAGTAAGCAGTTATATATATATATATATATATGAACAACCACCACGAAGCACCTCCATGAGGGATCGGAAATGTAAACATATAAAAGCGATAAATATATATATAGAGACATAATCAATGTGACGCCCCCAAAATAGGTATACTCCACCCATTCTGAGTCGCCAAATACATGGTACAGAAAGACAACTACAACTTCATTATTACAATTGTCGTGAAAAATACGACAACACATACTGTGAGTTTAAATACAAATATTGTCTTCTAAACAATATCCACACTCAAATAAGTCCTCATTAAAATTTATTCATACACTATTTTACAAAAATAGTGAGGACTACTAAAATAACTTTCTAGAACCATCACTCCATACCCCGGCTAGATCCTGCTATATTCTCACCTCCTGAGAAGAAAAATGGAACAAAAAGGAAAAGGGTGAGCTCAACTAGCCCAGTAAAGAATATTATGAGTAAGATAAAGAAAAATAATTTATTGTTAGCCTTCAACAAATCAGATAAAATATAATGGACAACCAGTTTTAGATCAATATTCGCAGCGGAAATAATAATTCTTTGGAAGAGTTAAGTAGAGAATGAAATATACTATCATCTATGAATTTAAAAGTCCATCATCAATATTTTATCCTTGCAACATCAATCAATATACATCTTGCATCAAATATTCATCTTTGTACTATGGGCCAAAGATATTCATTTGTATCAACAGTTGGTCATGTTCATCTCAACACCTATTCATCTTTGCACTACGGGCCATTTAAGATATTCATCAGGTAATCATTCATCTTTGCACTACAGGCCAAAGATATTCATCAGGTAATCATTCATCTTTGCACTATAGGCCAAAGATATTCATCAAGTACCACCATTAAAGACTAAGGATGATGAAAAACATTTTAGAGAACGAATCCAATAAGATAAAAGGGCAAAGATTAGAGATTCGTACTTTAGATAATTCAAGTTTAAAAAAATACTCCATAATAAACCATAATGGAGTAAAATTCAAGAATGAAGATCAAAATATGGATACAATCAAAGATAGTAACCATAATAGACATCTGGGACAAAGAAGAGAAAATTTCATTTTTTGGTGAATAGTACCGTATTCGTGAATAGTGTCGTATACGTGAATAGTAATCGTGACACAAAAAGGTAGAAATTCCACAATAAAATTCATATCAATATTTTGGCATAATGATATTAAAGAAAATAATATCATTTACGAAGAAAATAACATCCCTTATCTCAAAATAACAGTATTTCTGATCGAAATATCGGATGTAAAGCCAAAGAAAACTTCCACTGAATAGCAACTCTCAAAGTATCTAAATAATCACAAAAATACGCTCGACAATATAGAGAGAGAAAACTTATGTTTCTGCTGTGATTTTCAATTCTAACCTAAGCGCCTATTTATAGGAAAATGCTAGAACGCCATAGGAGACTAAAATAATAAAATAATAATATTTCTTTTCTTTTTTTCTACGCACCAACCATCCAAGACCAGCCATCTAAGCATGCCAATTCTGGAAAAAAAAATAGCATCCCACATGTTTTCAACAAAATATAAGTGGGTCGCACCCAATTTTAATAAAAATTATTTTATTTTCCAAAACTTTAATAATTTATAATAAATAGCTTTTTTATCAGAAAAATACGAACTTTATGTCCATTCCACACGAAATCGAATTCTCTACAACTTTGCAGAAGAAAGTTTTTCCAAATTCCAAACAGAAAATATCCGAAATCCACAAACGGATAATTTTTAACACCTTTTAAAATTCATAACAAATCATGCGTTAATTTTTAACGGTTCAAAATTTGTGGACATATACTCAACTTATATATGTATAACATATCCAAAAATCACAACGATCCAATGGTCAGATTAAAATTATAACTCACGCAATAGAGCTTTAAGAACACTAATTTGATTTTTAATGCCTCCATTCCGTCAAAATATTTATAAAACACCTCAACACTAATTCCTTCATTTATATCCACATAAAAATAAATATTTTCCATATCATATAAATCAATAATTAATTATTCACAAATAATATTACAGAATCACAATAATGACAACCAGGTAGTTCCCAGGAAAGAGGGGGCTTTTCGATAATGATTTCTCCTTACCGGAGCGCAATTAGGTGACCAAACCTCTCCTTGACAGAACTTTCTAGACATTGTCAATAATGCTATCTAATAATATAATGGGAAATACTGTGCAGTGATAATTATTGAAACAACAATAATATAAAATATCAACGCAGCAATTATTGAACCAATAAAATAAAATATTGAACAGTGATTATTGTAACAATTATTGAGTAGTGCCTTCTTACGTAAGAATCAATATTTCAAAAAAAAATACTGTTCAAGACCATGTGCTACTGTGCAACCACGCGTATTATTGTATTTTAACCACCAGGTAATCCAACAGTGTTAACGGTAACAATTACGCCGCCATTTATAAAATCTCAAACTTGTCGTTTTCCTCATTCGACAGTTATTCCGTTATGGGGCCCACAAATGGCTGCGTCGTCGTATGAGTATTTCCCGACAACTAGAATATTCCACGACCAAACGAATATTCCCCGACAACAATGAATATTTTATAATCACTTGCTTATTTTCCAAAATTTGCACATTTCACCCATAACCAAAGTATTATATCAAATTATCACCTTACTATTTCAAGATAATAAATAGAGGAAAATTCAATTTTATTTATAAAAAGCTGAGGTCTTACAATCAAGCACCATGAAGCACCTCTATGGGGGATCAAAATTGTAAATAAAGCAAGAAATACGATCAACCACCACGAAGTAAACTCCAGGCATAGACTAAATGTAAATAAAGCAGTAAAAACGATCAACCACCGTGAAGTAAACTCCAGGCGGGACGGAATGTAAATATATATATATATAAGCGGTAAACACACATGATATATATATCGATCCCACTTCGGTTTATCATTTTAGCGATTTGTCACTATATATATATATATATATATATATATATATATATATATATATATATATAAGCAAGAAATAAGCATATAGGATGTAAAATCCAGCTCATAGAATAGAGTTCGACAATGACAGTTTTATATATATATATATATATATATATATATATATATATATATATAAAGCAAATAAACGCCCCGGACGTGAGTTCAGGCTCAATCGAGGCATAACTCGATAATGTTAGTTCATATATATATATATATATAGTATATATATACATACAAAAATGAAAACCACAGACCGAAGTCCTGGCCTACACACGCAACATGACTCTCAACGTGAAGAAGAGTGTGTACAAAGATGAAGAGAAATGCTTTAAAGTGTGTACGAAGGCTTACAGTGGACTGTCAAAGAAGACTTCTATAGCTTTAAGTGGATGAACACTCAGCTTTCGACGGTAAAAAAATAACTATATGTGAGCTCACAAGTGTTATGAGAAAGCACTCAATTTAGGGTGTGTATAGAGGAAATTGGACAGGGCTTCCTTGTCATTTTCTCTTGAAATATGGCCACCCCAAGCCCTCTATTTATAGAGGGAGGAGCCGCAGGTGCACCTATAGCTGCCCGGGGTGCCTCGAGCTCCGCGGGTCCTGCCGTCTTGAAGTACATGCACGTGAGCAACCTGATGTCCGCTCGAACTTACAGAGCTTTTATCTGAGCATCCGATTGAGGTGTATAAGACCTAGTTCGGACTACCATTGTCGAGAGAAACGCAATGACATGGGATTAGAGGTTGTACGAAGTCAGGAAGATGGAACCATGTCCTATGTCTTCAAGCTTCAAATTATATCCGGTGTTCTGCCTTGCGTAGTAGTCACTCGAGATTGCAACTCCTTGGTTCTTATGGGACATTGTTGTGTAGAATGTATGTTAAGATGTTTGTTGAAACGGTGCCATGTGGGGTTGAGGTGGAAATTTGATGTTTTTGCCCTTCACCGGGGTTATCTTCGGTTTGGGCTGATAAAGCAGACGTTGCTTAGGGTTATCTCTGAGATTGGGCTACTGCAAGTGCTGAATGCCCTCAGGGTTGTCTCTGAGGTGTGCCTGTCCTCCCGGTGTTATCTCCGGGTTTGGGAGCCGAGTGCCTCAGTGTGAGTCCCGAGGTTGAAGCTGACTGCTTGGGTTGAAACGAGGATCTCCTGGGTTATCTCCTGAACTGCAACTGCACTCCTTGGGGTTATCTCCAAGGTTGACATTGTCTTTCCCGGTGTTATTTTTGAGACTAAGATTGAACTTCTCGGGGTTATCTCCGAGATGAATCGGCTTTCTCCGGTGGAATTTCTGGTATTTGCACTGCTTTCCCAGGGGTTATCTCCGAGGTGGGAAATGATACTCTCGGTGTGTTTTTCGGGGTTAAAACTGAACTTCCGGTGGTATTTCCAGGATTAAGCTGAGCTATCTTCTAGGGTTATCTCTAAAAGAAGATTTTACGCTTCCTGCAATGTTAGTAACAGGTAGGCAGAAAATTTTGAGTGTCTACAGATGCCTCTCTTTATCATATTCATGCAATGCAATTGGATAGGATAAAGAATACTAGACACTTGAAATACGACAATATGATCATGATTCAATGCATAACAACATGATGCAAATGTATGTGGTTTGTTGGATTGTTCTCCAACATGGTGGGATGATATCCGGCTCCCTGTTGCTTCTACCGGGGCAGCACTACATAAGCAGCCTGATGAACTGTCATGAATGTGTGATCCACAGCTACCAGGAATCTCTAGGATTGTTGACGTTGGGGTTATCACCAAAGTCTTAAATCCTTGATATAAACTTTATCCTGAAGATGTATCTCTCATGTACAAGAGACTCTATGGGGATAGGTTTTGTCTGTTGAGGATGTGTATAACATATTGCATCATTGGTCCTCCCCGATGAAGATGATCTCTCCGGGTTTTCACCACCAGGACATACCAATGTTCTATCAGAGTTATTGCCAATAGTTTGTGTCGTCAGGGTTGCCTGACCTTCGCCGACATGTGAAATCAATGGATAAGAGCCTTGTTGGGCAAACTATCAAGGTTGCTTGACCTTTGTTAACGTGTACATCAATGGTTGAATTGAGTGAAACTTTGCTAGTTAAAAAATAGTTTAGGGCTATGACCCTGCATTGCCAGCATCGGACCTGCGCAAGGTATTGCCGAGTGTAATTTGAAACAGTTGAGATCATCAGTATAGTGTACCCTATGTTTGGACGAATACCAATGAGTGATATGTAAAGCCATAGTTTGGCCCGTGAAAACAAGGATTTTAGGCTATTCTGCTCAATCACGTAGTGTTTTTATTCCTAATTTGGCCTTTTCACCTTGTGAGAACTCCTTTGCAACTCGAACTAGACCGAGTCGGAGGGGTAGGCCCCACCCAGGGGAGCCACAGGTACACCTATAGCAGTCGCATGTGGACCTGCGACCAACCGTGGATGGCTATTAAGGCTATAGGTTGCCTTTATAAGTCATTTCATGTTGTGCCGCGAAGGAAATCTGAGAGCTCTTCTTCAGATTTGCTGAGTTTGGGTGTCTTTCTGCAAATTCTGTCACCGTACGAGTGTTCTACACTATCCTGGTACGTATGCATGTCTTCTTTTCTAGTTTTTATCCGTTGGAAAATGACTTATCATATGAAATGCATCTAAACACATAGTAGTGATTATGCATGCTTAAATGACTTGACAAAAAATATTCAACATAGTAAATGTTAATATTAAACCATGTTGAACATAATAATGTGAAAAATTTTGACTTTTGAAATAGTCAAATTGACACCTTTTTCTACTATATCTTATCTTATTTGATAACAAATGAGCAAAGGTGAAAAAAGAAAATAATCCTGGTAATTAGGCTACCCTTATGGATTTTTTTTTACTGTGATGTACTGATGTATGTAGGATGTATATGACTGTGGGCAGGTGTGCTACTGAATGGCCACCTAGTCATGCCTATGTGCATGTGGATAGTCCAATTTACGAAGGAAACTATGGCAAAAATTTTCAAAATGTAGGCATTGGGTAGTCATGCATTTTTAACTCTATAGTAGAGGACGGGGAGGAAGATGTACAGGTTGCAGATTCCGCTCCTGCTGCACATTTTCCCCATAGGGACCTCCCAATTATTCAGGTGGTGAACCTAGAGCTTCTGGGTGATTTGAGTAGACACCCCTCAGCTTACTTGCATGCAAACGAGGTACAAAGATAGATTTTGATCTTCCTTCTTTCCTATTGATGAGGAGTAAAGGATTCTAATGCTGATCTGCTTTATAATGTAGGTTCCTGACTTTACACAGCCTAGAGGGAATTGGTTTAGCATTTACTCCATATACCAGGCTCTACATCCTGACTATAGAGCGATCGTGCATGACTGGGATTTGGGGCATTCTTTTCCATCTTTCCCTGTCGTTGTCCCTGGGGTTACCTCAGGGCATTGTCTGAGTGCTGGTTTCACCAGACTCAATCACTCCATTTATTGGACTGTGAGGTGATGATGACGCCGATGGATTGGCGGTTTATCATAGGTATGGAGTTTGGAGGGGCACCAGTGCCTTGTATGACAGATAATACCCTGACTGCTGTCAGATCCTTGCTAGGAGTTCCGACGGAGGCTCTTAAAGGCAGAACTATTCGTACAGGTCCTTTAAGTGTAGATGCTATAAGCGAGCTATTGAGTGAGCCCATACCCGATGATGTGAGAGTCTTGGATCGTATTTTTCAGCGATTATTCTTGATGATCATTAGCGGCTGCTTTATATCTGATAAATCTTCTATGGTGTCATTCTCTTTGATCAGCACCACCCGACACGTGAACCGTATTAGAGAGTATGATTGGGGCTCCTACACCTTTGCCTATTTCCTCAGGGGAATGCGTATGCGTTCACAGGGCTTGACGGAGGCTTGGCTAGGATTTTACCCATTTCTCCTGATGAGTATTTATCTTGTAATTTCCTAAGTATAGGCTAAGAGTGTTGACTGACAGCAGATGTTTGCCTTTGTGTTGGCAGTTCTGGGCCTATGAGAGGCTCCCAAGCTTATGTTCGGTGAGTGTGTTTGGATTAGATACCTACCCACGAGGACGGTGATGGCATCATTCCATACCGGCTGAGGTCCCTATAACTGAGGGTTTCACTTATAACCGCCTATAGCTGGAGTTATTGATAGCTTATGTCATCACAAGGCCTATTCAGGGGAGCACTTGAGCATTGGATTTGAGAATGGGTACCCGACTGGTGTCAAGTATATGATTTCCACCCGTAGGATTCCTCTTTTCACAGATGGAGGATGGGAGCTCTATTTAGGAGAGTGTGCTATCAGGAACATCGCAGGAGAGATTCGTATACCGATATTACCTCATGTCAGGCGTTATTGGCCTATTTCATAATTACCCATCATTGATATCCCGTTGTTGGGTGTTGACGGTTTTACATTATCAGAGGGTCCCTGCACTCAAGAGATATTCCAGCATTGGTTGTCCCCTCATACCATTGGAGCCCAGACCCGCGCCACTCATTTCATGGGGGATATGGTTCCTAGATCCGTGATGATGACGGATTGGCTAGCCTATGTCCAAGATCCGACTCATTTGACATATATTGACAGTTTGACCTGACAGTTGGACCAGGCACATTTCTTTATCCGGCACTTGGGCAGAGATCCTTCAGAGGCAGATACTTTTGATCCTTCCAGCTCTGGCCCTGGCCCCTCAGGCGACCCATTTAGCTTTGCCAATGCAGATCCTCCCTTGTATATGCCTGACATCCCTGTGGATAGAGATCCAGTGACTCAAGACGAGTTACATCAAGTGGACATGATTGATGATGTAGACATTGACACCATTGTCTTCTTCTGATGTATATTCTCGTTATCTCTTTTGATAAACCTCTGTTAGACACTAAGTGGCTTTCCCCCATTCTCACTATATCTTTTGATAGGCCTCTGTTAGATGTAGGGCGTATGTGCCCCATTTCCCTATATTTCTATCTGTATGGAGATGTATTAGATGATGATATATTTAGGAATATATATACAATTTTCCATTCCCTATATCATTTTTCCATCTATTATTTATCATGCATGTATTATATTATGCATATGTATGTATGTCCAGAGATATTCAGCATTGACCCCTGGATGGTCTTATGATACGGCCCACACAGATGTCTTCTTCGACAGTTAGCCACATTAATCATACCCCACCAGTATTGGTGGCATCCCATCTGAGATCGTGGTATGATAGTATATCACCTTCAGACAGGGTGACTGTAGATCAGTTATTGTAGCATACTATGACTCTCCTGATGTTTCAGGTTCCTGTAGGTTTTGTAGAGGGTATGCTTGAGCATTGGATACCGGAGAGGCAGGTCTTTTGGTTTGGCATCCATGAGTTGACTCCTACTCTGGAGGAGTACGCACGGTTGTTGGCGCTGCCATTGGACAAACCTTGCGCGCAGATGGCCATCGACGACATGAGCCAAAAGTTTATGACCCTCACCGGGCTGAGGCGTAAAGTTATGTAGGATGAGATCACATCCGGTCACGTTGTATCCCAACATTTTTTGATGGACAGATTTGGCTCTGAGGATTTTACCATGTCGGAGGATCATTGGCACTCGGCCAGAGTAAATGTCTTGCTACTGTGCATATTATCGTATGTATACATGCCATGGTACATGGATGAGCTATATATTGGCGTCTTTACGGCAGTGAGAGCTCTCAGGGAGGGTCACACCATTGTACCAATGATCATAGCAGAGACACTGAGGTCGGCCACATATTGCAGCACTTACCCTGCAGCGGTATTCACAGGCAGCTCGGTCATGTTGTACATGTGGTTTATATCACACTTGAGACTGATTGGCACTTTTAGACGGCACGGGTATTGTTTCACCGATGAGATAGCTATGTCGTACTCCTTCCAGCCTGCGGAGTGTACATATCCTACATCTTGCTCCATTTTCCTGGCAGGGATCGGAGATCCGTTTGTTATATTGCCGTGTACAGGGCTCAGCTCACCCTATAGCTTCATCACTCATGCTCCAGGCATTGATTATCTCCCTTTAGCTGGTTTGAGGGGCATGACTACTTTCCACCCACTGGCCGTGATATGTCAGTTTGACCAGTTCCAAGACTTCCATCTTTTTGAGGGGGCATTGAGTTAGCGCTTAGCTTCTCGCCACTTATCAGCAGAGGATAGATCCAGGTTGTACGCCTGTTAGGATCAGCGTGAGCTAGCTGCATTTTTTGTTAGCCACCTGAGTTGTTCTGTAGAGTATTCCACATGGATGGTGACAGAGACGACATTGACTGCGGTAGTATCCACATTTCCATGGATTAATTCTGATGATGGGGAGCCCATAGAGGACATTGATATTCCCATGGTGGAGGAGCCATTCACTGGGTTGCCAACAGCTCTTGTAGATTCTCCCAATACGAGTGTTACTGTGATTCAGCATTAAGCACAATATCTAGAGCAGAGTCTTCATCTGATGACCTTTCAGAGAGATCATGCTAGGGCTTTGATGTTGACAGTTATTGATGGGAGAGATGCCACTCTATTGGAAAGAGATGAGGCCAGATCAGCAAGAGATGCATTGATTGTAGAGAGGGATGCTGCCCTATTTGCTCGGGACATGGCCGTTACAGATAGTACTTCAGTGAGATCCCTTACGACTAGTATCCTTACCAATATGAGTGCATACATTGATGAGCATCATGCCACCATACAGTTGGCCTCGGATCTGCTAGCTCGCATAGATACCATTTATGACACCTCCAAATCCAGGTTTCTTCCAACCCGACAGATGGTGCTACACGGTACGACCATTCATTCATTCATTCCATTGAACAGTCTCAAAATGACTAGTATATCTCCTATATATTCAAAATAATATTACATTTCCTAGGCTCTTTATAACCCATTCATTTGTTCTTGTCATAATATCAAATATATTACAATCGTTCATCTATACTATTACATAAGAACTCTATGGGTTCGTCTTCGCTTTGCCCTTGTCCTTGTATAAGCCTTCGGTCTGCTCGATCTTTGTTGTGTTCATATGGTTCAAGCAAGAGTGAGCATGACTAGCTCAACAAGTACTACAATTCTAATAAACAACATGCTTGAAACATAGAACTCATATACCTTCAATAATTGAACAATAGTTATGAAGTATTATCGATAATTCAAAATAGCACTTCTTTTCCTATAAAACATTTTCCAACAACAATATTCAGTAGAACATCAACTAAGGCTCAAGGCTAAGTGAATTTCATAATTTCTTTTGAAAAGGATAACCCGACACTAAGTCCGTAAGTCCGGCATAGCTTACGAGCACTTCTGGGTGATCATCCCATAGTACTATATGTTGATCAACACTACATTCATTAAACATGTATACATTTAAGTTGTGGTAACCTCACGTCCCTGTCGTTAAACGACAAAAACATTTTAGCATACTCAGTCTTCGATTGAAAACTATACCAATATAACTCGGTAAACATTAATCATACTTGATAGATTCATAATATAAGTCTAGCCGAAAGGATTGGCTTTGACATCATCATTCAAAACTTCATGCGAAAGAATACATGAATTACAAAGCTTGTCCAGACTGAACTGGAACAAGGGTTTAGAATACTTGCCTTCAGCGTCTGCTTACTGATTATCACACATACACTTTAAGTCTCTAAGTCTCTATAATACATGATCATATAACATACCACATTAGGTCTTATATAATCAAGTAAGTATATTATTATATCTTACCCTTCATCTCAATCTAAATTCTAACTTAGATTTGTTATTAGGGTTTCCGGCTTTTCATTATGTCATTCACATTATGTTCATGTTCAATTGATAATTAACTTTAATCATCATACATTACATGTCTAACAATGCTTTAACAATGTTATATTAACACCTTAGTTCATTACCAATGAGTTCTCTTTCATTCTATACTTGTAAACATTCTTGTCCATCAAAACACTACGACTGGCGCCGCGGCGCCACCATTAACTCTACATCTCGCGTCACAAACGAGTTAGCAGTATGCTCGGTTCAAGCCTCATGTTGCTGGCCATGAGGCTTTTAAAGAAATCGTGTGAGTCGCTACCAGACGCACTCGTGCCTCAAACAGTTTGCAAAATTTGAAAATTTTACGAAACTCCCGGACGCATAACTTCTTCGTTATAAGTCCGAATTGGCTCGTTCAAAAGCCTATGGTCCACAAATTACATACTCTATGCATTCATGCAAGAATTTTATCTATTTGACTTCGTTTGCTAAAATTTCACCTATTAGTTCATTTTTTCATGAAAATGATAAACGTTCATGAAAGTTCAACACTCGTTTCTTCGTTCTAAGTCAAAATCCAGTCACTTTCGAGTTCGCAACTCTATAATGCCAAATATGACTTATCTCCATCGAAAACCAACGTTTCCAACTTCAAACACAAAATACAACTTCCATTCCGAGAATTTCACGAATTCGACGATAATCGTCTAATTGTGTGAATTCCGGCAAAGCTTCATTACTAATCATTCTAAATAGATCTTAACCAACACATGAACATCACAAGTTACTTATTACACCAACTTATAGTCAAAGTAGGTTTTGACTTATTCTCATAAGTCAATAACTTATTCAACTTATTAACTACAAATTCTCATACATATGACTTACCATGAACTTAAGTCCATCAATCAATGTTCTCATACTATATTGAACATACTAACATCATATGACAAACATATGACAAGTTCTTCATGATTCTATCAACTTATTAGAGTTCAAGTTTCTTATTCAACTTATTCGGCTTAAGTTCATTCATCAATGACTTATTATATGTTCTTAGCAAACTATCCCCCTTCTCTATCAATCCTATCATAGAAGAGATGAAGATAAAAGGTATGAGTCCTACCCTTGAAGACTATTACTTCACTTCACTTTGGAAAACCTATCAAAGGTTGAAGTGGCTTATAAGTGTTTATGTGGCTTATTCTCTCTACCAAATAAGTTGCTTATCTTGAGAGGAGTTGAGAGGAAATTGAACAACCAACAAATGAATTGTGAGCTCTCTATTTATAGACTTGACAAAGCTAGGGAATAATAGTCATTTAGGCCCTCCACCTCCTTAACTAACCTCCTTACTATTCATTACTTTGGCTCTAAGTAAACTTGCTAGCCACTTCTTTTTCTTGCTCAACACAACACTTATCTTATACTTGATCATCATATAAAGTTCTTGCCCATCAAGACTACCCATGGTTTGCTCCATGGATCCTAATCAATTGGATCATTACATTGGGCTTATGCTTCATTACATAGCAAATTCTTATTGGGCTTATACTACAATAGATTGGACTTATGATTTATCAAACACTTGGGATTGAGAAACACATTCTATTGGACTTCTAACATTAAGCTAATAATCTTACAAGTCCATTACATTTAATTAAACAACTTAACATATATACACCACGTATAACCCTCGTATGCTAGCTCGTATATTTATTCGTAATATACATTATTTCATTCTCCTTACACAATAGTAATATGTCGTATTATACTTACGTTCATTACTTCGTATAATGCATACGCATCATACGATTACAACATTCTTTCCTTTACGCTTAATTAACCTAATGTTCCCAAATTAAGTCCGCATGCGAAATATTACGTTTCCCATACTTAGATTATTATTACATAATCGATCTCACCTTGATATTATAACGTTACGTATTTCTCAAAAATTCAAAAAAAATTCTCATGCAAAAATCGATGAATAGTGTTTTTCGAAAAATTTCTCGGAAAACTTTTATTTTCGTTTTAGAAATTCAAATACTTTAATTATCCCACGTAGTTAAAATACTACGGCCTTTCAACGTTTCTAGGGTATAGAACGACATTCATCTTATCAATATGCAATAATAATAAATAATATCATTTTATTCATTATTAAAAGTATTTGCAAAGGTTTGATTTTCCGGGGCGTTACACCATTGGGCAGGAGCTTACAGCGTTACCTCCTTCTTCGGAGAGAGATGTTATGTTAGATCTGATAGTCCGCATACATACAGATCTGTAGATAGACTTGTATTTTCCTGCACGGACTAGCTTAGCCATTTTGTCATGTACAACGCATATGTATATATCAAACAACATTATATATGGTAGGGAAATATATTTTGATTCACTTCCCTTTTAGTTGTGCCTTGATACTTGCTTGATATTTTCCTATTTCTTCAGGGCTTGTGATCTTGATGTATTCTGAACTCATCCTTGATGTGTGGACATTGAGACGTCGTAAGATCTTTCAGAACGGATCATTGCTCTGTGTATATCCCTACCCTCTTTGGTGTCTTGGGACTGGTTTCTGTATGTAGATGTGTAGAGGAGTGTGGCTTTTCCTCTATGAGATTGACCGTACCACAGATGGTTGCCAGTACTCCTATTTAAGAGTAGCCTAGTTAGTTCTATCTCTTATGGATTGCTGTTGCTCTTCTAAGAATCAACCGCAACTTAGATTGTAATGCCCCAGAAAATCGAATCATTTGTAAATACTTTTAATAATAAATAAAATAAGATTATTTATTATTATTATATGTTAGTAAGATGAAGGTTGTTCTATATTCTAGTAACATCGAAAAGACATAGTATTTTAACTACGTGGGAGAATTAAAGTGTTTGAATTTTTAAAACGAAAATAAAAGTTTTCCGAGAAATTTTCCGAAAAACATTATTTATCAATTTCCGCTCGGGAATTATTTTTGAACTTCCGAGAAATATGTAACTTTATAATATCAATGTGAGATAGATTATGTAATAATAATCTAAGTATAGAAAATGTAATATTTCGCATTCGGACTTAATTTGGGAACGTTAGGAATATTAAGCGTTAAGAAGAAAGAGTAATGATTGTATGATGCATATGTATTGTACAAGGTATGGAATACGAAGTATTGTACGGATAGGTATGAATAATGAGATATCGTATATTGTGAATTAATATACAAATAAGAATACGAGAATGATACGTATAGTATTTGTTTTAAGGCTTTTAGCCAATTAAGTGGGACTTGTAGGATTGTTAACAAATTAATAGAGTCCAATAAGAATTAAAGTGCAAGCCCAAGTGATTATTAATGCAAGCCCAAAGTTAAGTTAAGTTAATTAGACTTAAGCCCAAAGTAATGATCCATTGGGTTAGGCTTGATCCATGGAGCAACCAAAGTTGATGTGGGTTAGACTTGATGACCAAGTACTTTATGTAGTGACCAAGTTGTTAATGTGATGACCAAGTAAATTGTTTGGCTAACAAGTTGACTTGGTTGCTAAGAATGGAATAGTAAGGAGGTTTATTAAGGAGGTGGAGTACTTAATGACCATAGTGCCTTCACTTTGGCTTTCCTATAAATAGAAGGCTAGAATTTTCATTTGTTTCTTGTTATTTTCAACCAACAACTTCTCTTATTAAATAACTTCAGTGTTAGAGAGAATATGCACTTGTAAGCTAAAACACCCTTTGCTAGATTTCCAAGAAGAAGAAGTTAGTCATCAAAGGTAAATGATCTTATGATCCTATATTCTTCCATCTCTACCATTGTAGGATGATAAGAGAAGTGTAATGAAATGAACTTGTATGCTAAGAACACTTAAGAAATGGATGATTAATGAACTTAAGCCGGATAAGTAGTTTGAACTTAAATAAGTTATGAAACTATGATAAACATTTATGAACTTATCATATGTTTACATAAAAGAAGTTAGTATGTTTGATAAGATGTGACAATGTTGATTAAAGGACTTAAATCCATAATAAGTCATAAGGAATGAAAATTTATAGTTATAAGTTATTAAGTCATGAACTTATAAAGAATAAGTCAAAACCTAATTTGAAAATAAGTTGATGAAATAAGTAGTTTGAAATGTTTATTTGATGGTTAGAATCCATTTAGAACGATGATCAAATCATTAGTAATGAAGTTTCACCGGAATTCACACGATTGGACGATAATCGTCAAAATCGTGAAATTCTCGGAATGGAGGTCGTATTTTGTGTTTGAAATTGGAAACGTTGGTTTTTGATGGAGACAATTTATATTTGGCATTATAGAGTTGTGGACTCGAAAATGACCGGATTCCGAGTTAGAACGAAGAAACGAGCGTTGAACATTCACGAACGTTTATCGTTTTCGTTAAAAATGAACCAATATGTGAATTTTTAGCAAACAAAGTCAAATAGATAAAATTCATGCATGAATGTGTAGAGTATATAACTTATGAACCGTAGGCTCTTGAATGAGCCAATTCGGACTTATAACGAAGAAGTTACGAGTACGGGAAATTCGCAAAGTTAAAAGTCTGTCAAAATTTTCTGAGGCACAGAGTCCGCACCGCAGTGCGACTCATAGCTTTAAGGTCCAAGCCACAGTAGCGAGGTCAAAACAGGATACATCGCTAATCTTGGCGCCAAGAACGCCACATATAGTAAAGGAGACTCACGACGCAGCGCCGAGTCCGATATTTTCACACTGCTAAGTCACACCGCACCATGATTGACACAAAAGAAGAAGGGTCGTCTTGCAGCCTTGACCCTAGGGTTTTTGACAAAGAAAGAATAATTATTAGAAGATCATGAATAATAACTAATTTACAATGAACTAAGCTCAATTAGGACATTGTTAAGACATTGTTAAGACATTGTTAGACACTTACTGTATGATGATTAAAGGTTAACTGAACATGAACGTAATGACAATGTAAACTATAATGGAAAGTTGGAATCAATAGTAACAAATCTAAGTCATAATTAGATTTAGAAGAAGGGTAAGATATAGTAGTATACATACTTGATTATATATGACCTAATGTGGTACGTTATGTGATCATGTATTGTAGAGACTTAGAGACTTAAAGTGTACGTGTTATAAACAGTACCAGACGCTAAAGGCAAGTATTCTAACCCTTGTTCCAGTTCAATCTGGACAAGCTTTGTACTTCATGTATTCTTACGCATGAAGTATTGTATGATGAAGTTAAAGGCAGCTCTTTCGGCTAGACTGATATTATGTTTTTATCAAGTATGGTTAATGTTTTAACAAGTTATATTGGTGTGGTTTTCAAATGAAGACTGAGTATGCTAAAAATGTTTTGTCGTCAAACGACAGGCATGTGAGGTTACCACAACTTAAACATACATACGTTTAATGAATGTAATGTTGATCAACACAGAGTACTATAGGCTGATCACCCAGAAGTGCTCGTAAGAAATGTCGGGCTTACGGACTTAGTGCCAGGATGTCCTTTTCAAAGAACTTATGAAATGCTCAAGGTCTTGTACCGGAATTTATGTTTTACTAAATATTGTTGTTGTAAAACGTTTTGAAGAAAATGAAGTGCTATTTTGAATTATCGATAGTACTTCGTAACTATTGTTCAGTTATTGAAGATATACGATTTCTATGTTTCAAGCATTTGTTTATTAGAATTGTATTACTTGCTGAGCTAGTCATGCTCACTCTTGCTTGAACCATATGAACATAGCTAAGATCGAACGGACCGAAGGCTCCGGCAAGGATAAGGGCAAGGCGAAGACGAACCCGTAGAATACTTATGTAATAGTATAGGATGAATGATTGTAATATATATGATATTATGACAAGAACAAGTGAAAGGGTTATAAAGAACCTGGAAAATGTAAATATTATTTTGAATATATAGAAGACATATTCGTTCTTTTTGGGCTTTTCAATTGAATGTATGTGTGAATGGTAGTACCGTGTAGCACCATCTGTCGGGTTGGAAGAGACCCGGATTTGGGGGCGTCACATAGATGGTCACGGAATCTCCCATTTAGGGGGTCAGTAGTTCCATCCCTTTGGTCTGAAGTGAATGAAATGTGGTGGATTGAAGTTTGATCCCAGTACCAGATGACAAGTCTTTTTGTTTTGGTAGGGGGTTAGACCTGAAAGTAATATGCACACAAGCCAATCATGTTTGATGATAAAGCATATACTTTGTAACAATCTTATTCATTTATTAATAAAAAGTATTAATTTATTAAAGGTTTTTAATTATCTACATGATGCTATTTTATAATATGTAATAAACCCATAGTTTTAAGCAATGCTTTTAGAATAATGATGATGATCATTCTAATGAGATCTAAATTCTTAGAAAGCTTAAAACTAAAATAGTTCCCAATCATTGGATTACTAAATTGTGGATTAGTGAATCCGGATAGATTGGTACATACGTTGCTTGCTCATTGGATGGGGATGATTGATCTCATGATCATTTGTGTGGAGACACTAAAGCAAGTATGTAGGTGCTTATTAGAGAATAAGTTCACTGAACGTGGCTCGCTAAGGAATACCTAATGGAGTTTTACTTGCCTGTCAATAGGAATTCCTTTAGTGATAGTAGTACAAGTAATCCTTGGACTTGAGATCATCATAATATCTTGTGTATGATGAGTTATACTTTGACTTATTCCTTAAGACCCTTAGGGTATATCAAAGGGTATGCTTGGGTATAATAAGTTGTACATGGAGATAATGTATGATCAATAAAGAATCTACCACTTCTAATAAAAGAAGAAATGTCCTATGTGATTCGATAAATAACAACCCAATGAGTCCTTGGCGAAGGCGAGAATGAAATTAGAAAGGAGTTTCTAATTTGCATTATTTGGAGTTGTGCATTTAAGAATCGAAATACATATAATTAAATAAAATAAGACTTGACAATGAATTCCATGTCTTATATTTAATTGGGACATTGTATGGTGGAAGGATTGAATTGTATTGCGGTAACTATTTACTCAAAGGTTCTTTTATGATTAATGTTGAAATCTATATTATCCGGAAAGTCGTTGATCGCTAGGGAGGCTTATCCCTATTGTAGAATAAATATTATTTATTTAAATAAATTAATTGTTTAATTTATTTATTTAAATAAGATTAGAATTGTTCTAATTGATTTATTCACAACCGGTTTAATATGGAGAACCTAAAGGGTCACACCATAAAAGGAAGAATAATTATTTAAGAAGTTAATGGCATAATCGTAATAATATGTTAAGTATATTTAATTTAATCTATGGTGATAGAATAAATTAAATAGCTTAATATTTATTATTTAATATTTTAGAAATATTAAATATAAATTAATAAGAGGAGTCTTATTAATATTATTACAATTATTATTATTTTAATTTCTAAAAGAGTTTAGGAATTAATTTAATATAAGTACTCTCATTTATTCCTAATTGGATTAGGAAGGAAAATTAGTTAAAGGAGTTTAATTAATTATCCCTAATAAGATTAGGGAGCTTAATTAATTAAAAGAATTTAATTAATTAAATAAAACCCAATTCCTTAATTGTTAAGGTGGGTTGCCCACATCTATAAATAAGAGGAGTCTTATTATGGGTGGGGGGGTTGTTGACTTTTACAACGACATAATTCCAATTTGTTGGAGAGTACCCTTTTCTATAGAGATAGAAAACTAGGGTTTGAGCCAAATACACCATCTTCTTGAATTCTTTATTTTTCCTTGGTGGATCACCT
Organism: Panax quinquefolius; assembly: GCA_020205615.1. NCBI lineage: Eukaryota > Viridiplantae > Streptophyta > Magnoliopsida > Apiales > Araliaceae > Panax > Panax quinquefolius. The sequence continues at coordinate 100,409,774 of CM035156.1, forward strand.
GTAGAGGCCAAACACTTGGGTGGCTAACGTTGATCAAAGGAAGGAACCAAACCCGGTGGATTCAAGTTGAACGCGAAAGGATTTGGAGGTGAACTTGTACCTGAGGAAGCTCGATCTTCAAGGGTTTGATTTTATTCTTTATCTTTTCGTTTAATTAATAATTATGCTTAAAGGGTGATCCGGGTATATGGTTTGTAAATTTTTTAAACTCTGATTTTACACGCTTCCGCTTAATTTGTGCAATTTGATTGCGCCCATGAATATTACAAACCTAACAGTGGCATCAGAGCCAAACCTTTATGCGAATTATTAATTGTTTTAATTTGATATGTATATTGATATGTGTTTAGAACAATTTTAATTGGGCATAATTTTGTTGTATAAAATTTATTAAAAAAAAAAAAAAAAAAGGAAAAACCGTTAATCTTATTACCTACCAGCTCCTTCAAATCCGTGAGGCACTCTCCTTTTTTTTTTGAAATTCCCGAATATCATATATATATAGTAATATGATTACATTCTATAGTTAAAATAAAGGAGCTTGAATGTAATTGCATGTAATCCGGTCAATCTTATTATATTTTATTTTTTTTTGAATGCTGCTGATTCACGGATTGGCAGATCATGCAATTTCGGATTTCAAGGGATGAGGAGATTATATGATTATAACTCTTATATGATTTATGAAAATCAAGTAGCAAGATTCTTAAAATGGCCACGTACTTCTCTTTTTGGAATGTACGGTTTTCATGGAATTTTTTTTTAGTAGGAAGGTACGGTTTTTATATATAATATATATATATATATATATATATATATATATATATATATATATATATATATATATATATATATATATATATATATATATATTATTCTTAATTATTTTATAATTAAAATAAAATGTTTATTTCAATTTTAAAATAAAAGTTTATTTTAATATTAAAATAAGAAGGTTTATTTTAATTTTAAAATTAAATTTCATGCTAACTAATTAGAGTTGGAATTGAATTCCATGATAATTAATTAGAGTTGAAATTGATTGTTTTTCTTAAATAAAGGAGTTTATTTAGATATGAAATAAGATTTCATATTATTCAAAATAAAAGAGTTTATTTGTGAATAGAAAAGAGAATCCATGTTTCCTTAAATAAAGGAGTTTATTTAGATATGAAATATGATTTCATATTATTCAAAATAAAGGAGTTTATTTGTGAATAGGAAAAAGAAAATCCGTGTTTCCTTTAATAAAAGATTTTTTTTTACATGGAATTGGATTCCATAATTAATTAAAATAAAAGAGTTTATTTTAATTAAAGATTTTTTATATATATATATATGGAATTGGATTCCATAATTAATTAAAATAAAGGAGTTTATTTTGATTAAAATTTTGATTAAGATAAAATAGTTTATTTTATTCAAAATTGGATAAATTAAAATAAAATTGTTTTATTTTGATTTAAATTTGGATTAAAATAAAGGAGTTTATTTTGATTCAAAAATAAATTTTATACTAACTAAATTTTGCCCATTAAATGATATCAATATATATATTAAATGTTTATTATTCATAAGATGAATGTTATTTATTGATACATATAGTGATGTGTATGATAATAAATGGGATTGATTATGGACTATTGACCAATGCGATTGGATTTTATTTTAGTTGGATGCATGAATGTATGGGTTTTATTAAATGGGGTCTGCATACAGATTTCGCCTTCTCTAATTTTTCTAAATATAAATTCTATCTCCTCCTATGTACTTCCCTCGATTTGTTGATCAAGGTTTCTATTTATTTTAAATAGTTTTGTAATAGGAATAGTTAGAATTAATTTTGAAGAATTAGAGATCAAGAAACAAGGAGCGCTTGAAGACCCGTTTGTAATGGAGCCCGAGTTTTTAATGTAATAGTTATATTTAAATATTATTTCTTTGCACCCCTAGGGTTTAACCTTTTGGTTCACTTGGTGGCTCTAGTGAACCAAACTAGAATAAAAGTCGATAATCAATCCGAGTAGAATATAGTATTCTATATGTGCATGCTTATACTATATATATATATATATATTATGCAAACATGCTTCGCATGTTCATTAATATAACGCGTATTTTATATATATATATGCATGCTACTAAACAAGATGAGACAAATTAATAACAAACCCCTCAATTTTTATATTAAGTCCTAAGCGTTCAAAGATATTTGGAATATCGAACGTCGCCTTCTAGCATGATAAAATTAATAGAGTATTAAATATTTAATATGAGTTTGTTGTGTCACCACAAGGCAAGTATTAAGTATTTAAGATGTTAATTTATCACATTTGATGCTTATAAAGAAAATTGAATAATATTGTTTTGTTGTGTCACCACAAGGATGATATTTTTCTTTTTTGAATATATGGAGTGCTAGGTCGGACTTAACTTGGATAATTTTGATTCGGATGTGCCACCACTTGATCAAAATAATCTAAGAGGCAAAAGAAAAGGAGTTGCATAGTTGATGTAATTGACAAAAGTTGTCTACCTATTTATTTATATATAGTTTGTTGTGTCACCACAAGGCTATATACATTTGAAATGGGATCCTTATTCTCACTAGCAAATCTTTAATTAGATTTTGCCGAACTATATAAGTGAGGTAATATAGTTTGAAGAAAATAGTGGGAGATACCAATTTAAAACAAGACCTAAATTATTTTGGTAATTAATAAAAGAATGTATGTTAAAATGTTGTTAATTACAAATTCATTTACAGAATTTTACAATGTCTAAAATTACTATCACTGCGAAACATATTTGATGTTAATTAACTGAGGCCAATTACACCGGATTGGTTAAGGAATTTGAGAATAGTTCTCATAGTTTGAAAAGCTATCTTATATCATTAATCGCCTATCCTCGCAATGGTTGCGAACAATGCCTCGAGGAAGAGATTGCTACTTTTAGAAAGTGGCAAGATGATGCACGATTATTCAATGCATCATGCTCGCATCCATGAAGTAACGAGCTTCAGCGTCGGCATGAAACTATGGATGTTCTGCCATATTCCTGCACATCAAGTAGTTGATGGTGAGGAAAGTAGGACTGATAGATATCAGATATCTAAGGAGCTCTTCCGATCTAGAATGGCCAATGGCACTACAGTACAGACACATGTCCTAATGATAATCAATTTGATTGATCAATTAGGACAACGGGTTTTGTCATGGATGGAGAGTTGAGCCAAGATTTGATCTTGCACTCACTCCCGGACTCCTTTCACAATTGTTGTGAATTTTTCATATGAATAAGCTAGATATCAGCCTTGCTGATTTGCTTAACATATTGAAAAATGTTGAGAGTCACTTTCCAACCAAGAAAGATCAAGTCTTACTGGTAGGGGCCAAAGGATCTTCTGAAAAGAAGAACGATTCAAAGAAGTTATATAGAAAGGCATAAACAAAGGATAATAAGAACAAAACTGATACGGATAGCAAAGGAGTTTGCTTCCACTGCAATAAGCCTGGACACTGGAAAGAAACTGTGAGAAGCGTCTTGCAGAGGCTAACCAAAGAAGCTTAGTGAAGTTTCGGTTATAAATACAAATTTGTTCATGATTTAAAATAAATTTTTCTTTAAGTCAAGGTTCTACTTGGGTATTGGATACCGACTTTGGTTATCATAAATATAGATTTATGAAAGGACCAAGCAGAAGTAGAAAGTTAAACAAAGATAAGTAATCCTATATGTGGAAAATGAAGCAAAGGTTGCTGCATATTAGCCATAGAAACTTATAGTTTAGCAATGCCTACGGGCAAATCTATTAAGTCAATAAGTTGTTATTGTATTCCAGTTCTTGTTAAAGAAACATTATTTCCATTTTATTGTTGGACAATAAAATTTTTGGTATTATATTTAAGAGCAATTGTTGTTCTATTTATAATAATAATGTTTTGTATAGAATGAAATATTACTAATAGATTTTGTATACTGACTTTACGTGAAAAATTATTTTGTAAATTGAACAAACTAGTATAAGAAAAGGAGATGATCATTCAAAGAGTTGAATGTGTGTATTTGTTTGAAATACAAGTGTGAATTATTTGAAAGGTTCAAAGAATTCAAAAGTGAAACAAATTGGCAAAGTATTAGGATTCTTTGATCGGATCAAGGAAGGAATACTTGTGCAATAAGTTTCTAGATCATCTCAAATGGTTTTCTCATAATGGACGCCTCTCGATACATAATAATTGATTGATGTATCTGAAAGGAAAAATTGTACCTATTTGAACATGGTGCGATCCATAATGATTTTACCGAAATTCCAGTATCCTTCTAGGGTCATGTCCTAGAAATGGCTGCATACCTACGAAAAGGTAACCTCTAAATCCGAGCCCAAGACTTCATAAAAGTTATGGACAGGGAGGATTCCTAATCTTAAGTATGTTAAGATAAGGGGTTGTCCAACTTATGTGAAAAGGTTTCAAAGGATAAGCTTGGGACAAGATTTGACATGTCTGATTTGTGGGACATCCTAAAGTAAGTTTAGGGTATATGTTCTATAATTCTACTTAGCAAAAGGTGTTTGTTCTGAAACACGCCGCCTTAAGATAAAGGTGTTTATCATTAAAAGGGGCTAGTGGGAAGATAATAGATCTTGAAGAGTTCAAGAACCACAAAACACTATAAGTCAAATAAGAGGAACTCAGAATAGACCTATTATACCACAACTGAATCGTAAATCTGGAATAATACCGAAGATACCTGGGAGGTATGGATTCATCATAGATGATGATGATGAGGTACACATCATAGAAGATGATGATCCAGTTACATACGATGAGGTAAGTGTTGTAGACAATCAGAGAAATGGATTGAAGCAAGTTTCTCAACTATGGAACATTCGTTTTGATGAGGCAATCAAAAGAGTTTGATTTTATCAAAAATAAGAATGAACATAGTGTGTACAAAAGGGTCAGTGGGAGCATCGTGACATTCCTAGTACTATATGTTGATATACTACGGATAAGGAATGACATACCAATGCTACAATCAGTTTAGATAAAGTTGTCTAAACATTCCTCCATGAATGATTTGGAAGAGTATCTTAATTGGGGATATAAATCTATATAGATAGATTTAAGAGGATGCTCAACTTAACCCAAGGAACGTATATTCATTTGATGCTAAAGTCGTTTAGCATGGCAAACTCCAAGAGATGTCTCATGTCGATGAGCTATGGAGTGTATCTCTCTTAATAGTCCCCACAGACTCCTGAAAAGAGAGGTCGCATGAGTGACAATCATGTATGCAATGAAATGTACGAGACCTGATGTTGATCAGTCATATTATGGAGAAGTTCACTATGAGTCAGTGAAAAACATCTTAAAGTGCTTAACAGGCACTAAGGATGTGAGCATACATGGTGGGTCTTAATTAAAACTAGAGGGCTTAACAGACTCAAGTTTTTCAGACAGACCAAGATGACAGAAAATCCACTTTAAGGTAAAGCGTTATCTTGAACAGTGGTGCAGTGAATTGGAAAGGTTCCAAACAGCAAAGAGTTGCTGGTTTAATGATAAAGACAAAGTATATAACTATAAATGAAGCTGCAAGTTGATTGTTTGGATTAAAAGTTCATTACAGAACTAGGAATAGTTCCTAAGTCTCATCTTGGATCTAAACATGTGTTGTGGCACTTTCATTTGATTATTAGAATCATTGAAAGATGGGAAATCACTATAGAGATAGTGGACTCTCATGAACAACATTACATATCCATTAACTAAAGCTTATCCAACAGCAGGATAATCGTCACTTAGAGAAGAAGAGTATAAGATACAATGGCGATTGGCTTTAGTGCAAGTGGGAGATTGAAAGTAATATGCACAAGCCAATCATGTTTGATGATAAAGCATATACTTTGTAACAATCTTATTCATTTATTAATAAAAGTATTAATTTATTAAAGGCTTTTAATTATCTACATGATGCTGTTTTATAATATGTGATAAACCCATAGTTTTAAGCAATGCTTTTAGAATAATGATGATGATCATTCTAATGAGATCTAAATTCTTAGAAAGCTTAAAACTAAAATAGTTCCCAATCATTGGATTACTAAATTGGGGATTAGTGAATCCGGATAGATTGGTACATACGTTGCTTGCTCATTGGATGGGGATGATTGATCTCATGATCATTTGTGTGGAGACACTAAAGCAAGTATGTAGGTGCTTATTAGAGAATAAGTTCACTGAACGTGGCTCGCTAAGGAATACCTAATGGAGTTTTACTTGCTGTCGAATAGGAATTCCTGTAGTGATAGTAGTACAAGTAATCCTTGGACTTGAGATCATCATAGTATCTTGTGTATGATGAGTTATACTTTGACTTATTCCTTAAGACCCTTAGGGTATATCAAAGGGTATGCTTGGGTATAATAAGTTGTACATGGAGATAATGTATGATCAATAAAGAATCTACCACTTCTAAAAAGAAGAGAATGTCCTATGTGATTCGATAAATGACAACCCAAAGAGTCCTTGGCGAAGGCGAATGAAATTAGAAATGAGTTTCTAATTTGCATTATTTGAGTTGTGCATTTAAGAATCGAAATACATATAATTAAATAAAATAAGACTTGATAGTAATTCCATGTCTTATATTTAATTGGGACATTGTATGGTGGAAGGATTGAATTGTACGGTAACTATTTACTCAAAGGTTCTTTTATGATTAATGTTGAAATCTATATTATCCTGGAAAGTCGTTGATCGCTAGGGGAGGCTTATCCTATTGTAGAATAAATATTATTTATTTAAATAAATTAATTGTTTAATTTATTTATTTAAATAAGATTAAAATTGTTCTAATTGATTTATTCACAACCTGGTTTAATATGGAGAACCTAAAGGGTCACACCATAAAAGGAAGAATAATTATTTAAGAAGTTAATGGCATAATCGTAATAATATAAAAGTATATTTAATTTAATCTATGGTGATAGAATAAATTAAATAGCTTAATATTTATTATTTAATATTTTAGAAATATTAAATATAAATTAATAAGAGGAGTCTTATTAATATTATTACAATTATTATTATTTTAATTTTTAAAAGAGTTTAGGAATTAATTTAATATAAGTACTCTCATTTATTCCTAATTGGATTAGGAAGGAAAATTAGTGAAAGGAGTTTAATTAATTATCCCTAATAAGATTAGGGAGCTTAATTAATTAAAAGAATTTAATTAATTAAATAAAACCCAATTCCTTAATTGTTAAGGTGGGTTGCCCACATCTATAAATAAGAGGAGTCTTATTATGGGTGGGGGGGTTGTTGACTTTTACAACGACATAATTCCAATTTGTTGGAGAGTACCCTTTTCTATAGAGATAGAAAACTAGGGTTTGAGCCAAATACACCATCTTCTTGAATTCTTTATTTTTCCTTGGTGGATCACCTGTAGAGGCCAAACACTTGGGTGGCTAACGTTGATCAAAGGAAGGAACCAAACCCGGTGGATTCAAGTTAAACGCGAAAAGATTTGGAGGTGAACTTGTACCTGAGGAAGCTCGATCTTCAAGGGTATGATTTTATTCTATATCTTTTCGTTTAATTAATAATTATGCTTAAAGGGTGATCCGGGTATATGGTTTGTAAATTTTTTAAACTCTGATTTTACACGCTTCCGCTTAATTTGTGCAATTTGATTGCGCCCATGAATATTACAAACCTAACAAGACCGAACCATGAATGGCTGCCTACGTACTCCTATTGAAGAGGAGATCAGGTCTATGTAGTTCGAACCTGGTGTAAGAGGTTCAACGCTGAATGTAAAAGGGTGTAAGAATGTTTTTGTTGTTTTTGTTTATGTAGAGAAAGGGCAGAAATGTTTTTGCTATTTTTTGTTTTTTTATTGCGACCGAACCATATAGAATATGGTTGCCTACGTACTCCCGGGTATCAGGGAGATCAGGTTGACCTAGTTTTCCCCTCAGGACGATTTGCAGCTGACGAAAAGTTTGATCCCATGTGCAGGCTAAATTGTGGGGGAAAGAAAGTTTGATCCCATGTTTGGGACAAACTGTAGGTGTGAAAAAGTTTTATCCTATGTTCAGGACAAACTGCGAGTGTGAAAAAGTTTGATCCTATGTTAAGGACAAACTACAGGTGTGAAAAAGTTTGATCCTATGTTCAGGACAAACTGCAGGTGTGAAAAGTTCAATCCCTGGTGGGATAATCAAAATTGTATGAAAGGTTTAAAATGAAGTGAAACCAGACTACTGGCTTGAAGAGTATGAAGAAGATTTTGTATGTAAGAAATGGTTAGAAAACATGAATGACTGGTGATCTGATGATCCAAAACCAGGATGTTTGCTTGATGATAACCTCAGACATAGTACCGTTTCACGGTGTCTTAGTTGATGAGTTGTGGAAATTCATCGTCATCCATTTCCTGTAGTCTGAGAGCGCCTCCTGTTAATATCTCCTTGACAACAAACGGGCTTTCCAAGCTTGGAGCGAATCTTCCCTTAGATTAATCTTGGTTGTCAATGATCTTCTTCAAAACGAAGTCATGTTATTTAAACTACCATAGTCGGACTTTTTTGTTATAGGATCTGGCGATCCTTTGTTGATATAACTGACCATTGAAGATAGACGCGGTTCTCCTTTCATCTATTAGAGACAATCGGTGATATCTGTCTTGTACCCATTGGTCTTCATCCAGCTGAGCGTCCATCAACACTTTGAGGGATTCCATTTCCACCTCTATGGGGAGCACTACTTCCATCCCATAGCCTTAGGAGTAGGGGAAGTACGAATTGAAGTTATGTAGGCTAATAAAGTCAGAGGCAACAAGTCAGGCCATCCTTTGTAGTTGGCGGACATCTTTTGCATGATTTTCCTAATGTTTTTATTAGCCGCTTCAACAGCACCATTCATCTTTGGACGGTAGATGACAGAGTTAAGGTTTTTGATGTGGAATTTACTACATAACTCATCCATCATTTTGTTGTTGAGGTTCTTAGCATTGTCTGACACAATGACTTCTGGTTGTCCATATTGACAAATGACATTGTTTTTGATGAAAACAATGATGACTTCTTTGGTAACCTTAGGGAAGGAGGCTGCTTCTACCCACTTGGTGAAGTAGTCGATCATAGTGAAGATAAATCGATGCCCATTACTGACTTTAGGCTTGATGGGTCCGATCACGTCTATTCCCCACATTGAGAAGGGTCAGGGCGAACTCATATTATGGAGTTCGCTTGGAGGGGCGGGGATAGCATTTCCATGAATTTGGCATTGGTAGAACCTCTTAACGTGATCATCACAGTCAACCTTGAGAGTAAGCCAGTAATGCCATATTCTAAGGATCTTCTTAACAAGTAGGGGACCGCTCATGTGTGGGCCACATACTCCACCATGGATTTCATCCATGAGCCTCTGAGCTTAGTCTTTTTCTAGACATCTAAGGAGACCTAATCCCACATCTCTTTTGTAAGGTGCATCTCCGCTCAGGTAGAATTTTATAGCCAATCGATGGATCCGCCTTTTTTTAGTTGGGCTTGCCTCAGTGGGTATAGATCCATCTCGTAGATACTCCTTGATGTTCTGATACCAAGGGTGTTGGATGGGAGGTAGCTCATCTAATACTTCTCCAACATTGTTCTCATAGGATGGAGCTTTTTGCAGGGGAAATGTGATGATTGGCATGTTTTCCTTATCAGATATGTGAATCAAGGAGGCCAAAGTTGCTAGTGCATCTGAAAAGTCATTCCTGTTTCAAGGAATGTGGAGGAAGGTTACTTCTTCAAACTCCGAGGCCATCTGAAAAACTTATCGATGGTAAGCCAGCAAATGTACGTAGTTCCTTGGTTTGATAGATTCCCGTGGTTTGTTTGATAACCAACTCTGAATCCCCAAAGACAGTTAACCTTCTGATGCCCATTGAGTGAGCAAGTTTTAGCCCCATGATACAACCTTTATACCCGGCTGTGTTGTTGGTGCGGACAAATTGTAATTTAACGGCGACGTGATACTGCTCCCTCGTACCGGACACTAGAACTGCTCTAGCTCCAGAACCTTCTATGTTAACTGCTCCATCAAAATACATTTTCCACGTATGGCATACATCGTACTGATGGTGTTGCTGAATTATCATGACCCTTTCATCGGGGAAGTATGTTTCTAAGGGTTTATAATCCCCTACGGGTGCGGCGACCAGTTGATCCGTAATTCCTTGACCTTTAATGGACTTTTGCGTCATATAGACGATGTCGAATTGTTGCATAATCAACTGCCATCTGGACAGCCGACAATTCAGTATGGGTTTACTGAACACGTATTTGAGAGGATCTACGCGGGATATGAGATGGGTTGTGTGACCATGAAGGTAATGTTGTAACCTCATGGAAGCCCATGTTAAAGCACAACAAGTCTTCTCAATCAGAGTGTACTTGTATTCACTGCTGCTGAATCTTTTGTTTAGGTAGTAGATAGCTCGCTCTTGGCCCCTATCGTCTTTCTATCCCAGCATGCATTCCATAGCATTGTCGTTGATGGAAAGGTACATAAATAGGGGAACATCATCCTTGGGAGGTACCAAAATGGGAGCGTTAACCAACTGCTCTTTGATTGTAAGGAAGTCTTTCTGACACTCATCATTCCATTTCATAGAGGAGTTCTTCCTTAACAGCTTGAAGATGGGCTCACAGGTTGATGTGAGTTGAGAGATGAACTGACTAATGAAATTGATTCTTCCCAAAAATCCCCGTATTTCTTTCTGTGTCTAAGGAATGGGCATTTCCTTGATGGCTTAGATTTTGGTGGGATCCAGCTCAATCCCTTTGTGGCTGACTAGGAAACCTAGCAACTTGCCTGATTTAACGCCAAAGGCGCACTTGGCTGGATTCAACTTCAAGTCGTACTTACGCAACATGTAGAAGAGCTTTCTGAGATGGTCTAAGTGGTCTTCCTCCTTTCGAGACTTGATAATGATGTCATCCACGTAGATCTCTATCTCTTTGTGCATTAAATCATAGAAAAGAGCCATCATAGCTCACTGATAGGTTGCTCCAGCATTGATGAGGCCGAATGACATCCGTCTATAACAAAAGGTTCCCCAAGGCATGATGAAAGCAATTTTCTTACGATCCTCCTCAGCAACCATAATCTGATGATACCCTGTGAAGTAATCCACAAATGAGTACATGTCATATTGAGTAGTATTGTTAATGATGGCACGAGAATGTTATCCCTAAGGCAAGCTTTGTTTAGATCCCGGTAATCCATGCAAACTCGCACCTTTCCTCCTGGTTTAGGCACGGGGACTATGTTTGATAGCCATTCAGGGTATGTAGACACCATGATGATGCCCGCTTAAAATTGTTTCACAATTTCTTCTTTAACCTTTAAACTCCACTTAGGTTTCAATCGCCTGATCTTCTGCTTGACTGGCTTGAATCCCTCTCTAATGGGAAGGCGATGAAGGACAATGTCAATGGACAAACCCACCATGTCTTCATAAGACCATGCAAATACATCCTGGAATTGGGTTAGTAAAGCACCCATGTCATTCCTTTGGTTTGGAGTGAGGTTTGAACCAATCTGGCTTAGCATTGGGTTTTCTAAGGTTCCGAGATTGAAAGAGGTGGTTTGATCAAGGTTAGGTTTAGGTTTGTCTTCGACCCATCCTTGATCTCCTGAGGTATCTCAATGTCCTCTTGTATTTCCATCAAGTCTGAGTCCAACTTTTTATCAAAGTTACAGTCCTTGTGGAGAAAAGGCACCTCATCAGCAAGTACAGGCACATCTAAATTCAGAGTCCTGAAACAAAATATTCTTTCACTTAATATATGAAACTATTCAATTATACAAAAGTGTTAGCATGTTCTGATAAAACAACTGCTAATACTATACAAAAAAGTAAGCAGTTAAAGTTATCTACAGAGCAGATTGAATTTTTGCCCATTTTACCCTCGTCGACCAATGCATGGAGTGCTACTCCAATTGTCAAGGGTAAAGTACTGATGGACTGCAGTGATGGAGGGGCTATCATCCTCCTCCTTTTCCCTAATTATGACCATGACATCTGAGTAATCATCGTCTGGGTGTATCTGTTTGTATGTTAATCATGGACAATGATGCGTTTGTTTTACATCAACCTGGTGATGTCTTGTTTACGTCTCTGTTCCTCTTCTTCCATTCTAGGATTAGGAACCAGGACCTCTTTTCCCTTAACTGGTATTAGCTTGGGAAATAGCATAGCCATAACATGGGATGGCACCTTTACCGGAGACTGTATAAACTCAGGATTTGCATGTCGAGACAATCTCCGTGTGGCTGAAGTTGAAGGAATCTGTTTTTGCTTATAAGGATTCCTATGACTGGGATTGGAAGAATATCCTAGTCCAGCTGTGCCGGTTTGACTGGGCATTTGAATTGGGTGCTTAATACCCTGATGATCTTTGCCCAACCCTTGTCCAGGTTGATGACCCAATGACAACATTTCTTGAGTAGCCGATATTACTTTGGCAGCAATCTTGGGTATGAAAGATGGTGTCCCAAGGGGATTCTAGTGAGTGTTGCTCACTTCCAAAGTATGAAAGTTGATCGGCTCAACTTCTGAATTGAAGCTGATTAGTGGCATGCCACCTTGTTCAGGACATTCCAGCTCAGCATTAACAGTGACTAGGCTATCGTTAATGATGTACTTGAGTTGTTGGTGAAGAGTGGAGGGGACGGCCTGATAAGTGGGTTTTATACCCATGAATCGGTTCCTAATTCAAGCTTAATCGGTGTTAATTCCTCGCTTTTATGTTTATTTTTACTTGTTTATTGTTATTTTGTGTGTAGGTTTGGTGGTGTTGCAAGTGATCTAAATGGGTGGATTTGAGGTACATTGTGGCAAGCAACGGAGCAAAAAAAATTCTGAACATTGGAAGCCATGCCATAGAAATTTGGCATTTTAAACCTAACATCCCGTTCACCGGCGGGGGTCCAGAACTCTGAAGAAAGAAGTTATGCTCTTGAAAGCGAGCTAATAATTATGATCTAACACCCTACTTGGGGCGAAGTCCGTCCTATCTTGCAAATTGTTCGATTTGGTTTCAAAGACTAGTATATCTTTGTTTAGTATTTGGGATGGCTTGTGACTTGTATTAACATGGAGTTTCAATCAAAATACATGTCTTAGTGTTATATCCAATGAAAAATAACTAGATTGAGGAGGATATACATTAGAAGGCAATTAACAGAGCAGATATACAGATTTTTTAGAGCAAGCATTGGAGAAAAGATTTTGAAGGATTTTTCATAACAGTTTCAAGTTGAGCTGAAGAAAAGGGTGGTTCTGGATTTATTCATTTCTTTTAGTTTATTTGTAATTGAAAGGATGATATCTTTAATTTATTCATTTTTTATTTCATTTATGATGAACTAAATTACTTTTTAGTCTTATGATGGATCTCTAAGTGAAACAATGGTTATGTAACTTTTATTTTCAGTTTAATAAGCTATTATCCAGTTTATCTATACTAATTTGTGCTTAAATTTATGAATTGCCTGATCAACAATTCTTTGTGGATTGTATGAATTCGAGAGAGGAAGTACGAATCTAGACTTAGTTAATATAGCATGTTTTCTTGAATTTTGTGAATGAACAAAATCTTGATGAATGTTAGGATAGAGATATGCTTAACATCGCATGTAATCAGATAGAGAACTTGAACTTAAACCTTCTTTGATTATAATTCACATAGAGATATAGTGAGTTAGTTAATTAAGGTGTTTAACTTAATTCTATCTAGATTGTGGATTTAAGTTAATATAGTGTTAGTGCATCGAGAGGTGGCTAATTCTAATTTAGTGTCCTTGATTAATAAACTGGGATAGTAAATTAAACTGGATCAAAGGATAATAACCAAAGTGAAGCTTAGGGTGAAGTTGTAAGCCTAATTCTTCGATATTTGTTTAGAAATTCAGTTTTTGGGCTTTGTGATCTTAGTATTTTTAATAATTAAGAATTTATAATTTTAATCATTAATTTGGATAGTTTAATAAAATTGGGATTAATAGGAAACTGGTAATTATGAGGTTGAAATTCTTAATAATTTCTCCGTGGGAACGATACTCTACTTACTATTATATTACTTGTTGACCACGTATACTTGCGTGTTGTGCGTAATTAGATTTTACCCAACAAGTTTTTGGCGTCGTTGTCGGGGATTTATTAGTATAGATTTTAATATTTTATGATATCAGTTTAATTAGTCCAGTTTTACTTAAACATTTTTATTTTTGTTTTGTTCGTTTTGTTTCAGGTTTTTGAAGTTGGTTTATGCAAACGCGGTCCAAAAATCCAGACTTGCTTCCTTTTGAGGATGACATTGAGAGACAGTTTCAAATGCTAAGTAAGTGGATCAAGGAAACAAGGGAAGACTTCGGAAACTCTGAAAAAGAAGAAGCAATGGCTGCCGAAGACCAGAAAGCATTGAGGGACTTTGCTACACCCAAGGTGACTGAGTTGCAGTCGAGTATCACCAGGCCTGCTATAGCTGCAAACACATTTGAAATCAAGCCTGGGACTATTCAGATGATTCAAAATTCGGTTCAGTCTGGGGGTTTGGCAAATGATGATCCGAACGAACACTTAGTTAGCTTCTTGGAGATTTGTGACACCTTCAGATATAATGGGGTGTCAGATGCTACAGTAAGCCTTTGCTTGTTCCCATTCACCTTACGGGACAAGACGAAGAGTTGGTTACACTCTCTGCCGCTGGGATCAATAACTACATGGGAAGACCTCACTCAAAAATTCTTAGCAAAATTTTTCCCACCAGCAAAGACGGTAAAAATGAGAAACGAGATTACCATGTTTGAACAGCAACATGGGGAATCACTATATGAAACATGGGAGAGATATAAAGAGTTGCTCAGAAAGTGCCAACATCACAGATTACCCAAATGGCTGCAGATGAACATATTCTACAATGGGTTGAACAAAAATCTCAGAACTAGTATAGATGAAGCTTCGGGTGGAGCTTTTATGGCAAAGAGTTATGAAGAGGCATATGAATTGATAGAAACAATGGTGGCAAACAACTACCAGTGGCCCATGGCAAGGTTGACACATGTGAAGGCAGCTGGAGTGTTAGAGTTAGATGGAGTGACGACAATAGCTGCGCAGATTTCAGCGCTCTCTAAGAAGTTGGATGCTTTATCAAGGGTACAGACACAACAAGTTGTAGTTATTTGTGAATTGTGCACGAGTGAACATCCTACAGTGATTGTGCAATGAACCCAGCGTCAGTGCAATTTAGTGGTAGCTACAACAGGATTCCATAGAACATGTACCAAAATACATATAATCCGGGAAATAGGAATCACCCAAATTTCTTGTGGAATAATAATCAGCATCAGCAAGCTCCACGACCATCTTATCCCCCAAGATTTTAGAATCAACAACAACAACCAGCTCAACATCAAGAAAGGAAATCATATTTAGAGGAGTTGTTGTTAAAGTATATAACAAGCAACGAGGCAGCTATGAAAAATCAAGCAATGGCCATGAAATCACAAGAGATAACCATCAAGAATTTGAAAAAATAGATCGGACAAATTGCCTTAGCATTGAACAATAGACCACAGGGGACTCTACCAAGTGACACCGAAAGAAATCCGAAAGGAAATCACGAACAGTGTCAGGCAATCACTTTGAGAAGTGGAAAACATCTAGATGAGAAAAATGCAGAAAATTCAGTTAGACAAGATGACAAAGTGGTTAAGGAAAAATAGGGTGAGGAAAAGCAAGTTAAGCAAACAAAGTTACATTTGAAATCAAGCCTAGGACTATTCAGATGATTCAAAATTCGGTTCAGTTTGGGGGTTTGGAAAATGATGATCCGAAAGAACAATTAGTTAGCTTCTTGGAGATTTGTGACACCTTCAGATATAATGTGGTGTCAGATGATGCAGTAAGGCTTCACTTGTTCTCATTCACCTTACGGGACAAGGCGAAGAGTTGGTTACACTCTCTACCGCCGGGATCAATAACTACATGGGAAGACCTCGCTCAAAAATTCTTAGCAAAATTTTTCCCAACAGTAACACGGCAAAAATGAGAAACAAGATTACCATGTTTTAACAGCAACATGGGGAATCGCTATATGAAGCATGGGAGAGATATAAAGAGTTGCTCAGAAAGTGCCCACATCACGGATTACCTAAATGGCTGCAGATGAACACATTCTACAACGGCATGAACGGAAATCTCAGAACTAGTATAGATGAAGCTCTAGGTGGAGCTTTTATGGCAAAGAGTTATGAAGAGGCATACAAATTGATAGAAACAATGTTGCCTAACAACTACCAGTGGCCCACGGTAAGGTTGACACGTGCGAAGGCAGCTAGAGTGTTAGAGTTAGATGCAGTGACGACAATAGTTTTGCAGATTTTAGCGCTCTCTAAGAAGATGGATGCTTTCTCAGGGGTACAGACACAGCAAGTTGTAGTTATTTGTGAATTATGCGCGGGTGAACATCCTACAAATCAATGTGCAATCAACCCAGCATTAGTGGAATTTATGGGTAGCTACAACAGGATTCCACATAACATGTACTAGAATGCATACAATCCAGGGAATAGGAATCACCCAAATTTCTCGTGGAGTAATAATCAGCATCAGCAAACTCCACGACCATCTTCTCCCCCTGAATTTTAGAATCATCAAAAACAACCAGCTCAACATCAAGAAAGGAAATCATATTTAGAGGAGTTGTTGTCAAAGTATATAACAAGCAACGTGGCAGCTATGAAAAACCATGCAATGGCCATGAAATCTCAAGAGATAGCAATCAAGTATTTAGAAAATCAAATGGGACAAATTGCCTTAGCATTGAACAATAGACCACAAGGGACTCTACTAAGTGACACTGAAAGAAATTCGAAGGGAAATCACGAATAGTGTCAGGCAATCACTTTAAGAAGCGGAAAACATCTAGATGGGAAAAGTGCAAAAAATTCAGTTAGACCAGATGACAAAGTGGTTGAAGAAAAATAGGGTGAGGAAAAGTAAGTTGAGAAAACAAAGTTAGATGATAAGCCAGTTGTGTATCCTCCAACGCTGTTTTAGCTGAGAGTCCAAAAGCAGAAATTAGATAAGCAGTTCGCAAAATTTTTGGAATTGTTTAAGAAACTTCATATTAACATCCCTTTCGCAGAAGCCCTAGAGCAGATGCCAAGTTATGCGAAATTTATGAAAGGTATTCTGTCTAGGAAAAAGAAGTTAGAAGATTTCAAAACAGTGGCATTAACAGAGGAGTGTAGTGCAATTTTACAGCGAAAATTGCCACCAAAGTTGAAAGATCCAAGGAGTTTTACCATTCCATGCACAATTAGGAACACGGTGTTCAACAAGTGTTTATGTGATTTGGGAGCAAGTGTAAACCTTATTCCATTATCAGTGTATACAGAATTAGGTCTACCTGCTCCAAAGCCTATGAACATCTCATTATAGTTAGCGGATAGGTCAGTCATATACCCGAGAGGCATTGTGGAGAACATCTTGGTCAAGGTTGACAAATTTATATTTCTTGCGGATTTCATAATTCTGGATTTTGAGAAAGATAATAACATCCCAATTATCCTAGGGAGACCATTTTTGGATATGGATAGGACATTCATCGATGTACAAAAAGGTGAACTAACTATGAGGGTCCAAGATTAAGAAGTAAAGTTTAATATTTTCACTACCATTAAATTCCCTACGGATGAAGAAGAGTGTTTTAGGATGGATATCATTGAACAGATAATCAGCGAAGACATGGGTAAAAGTTTGGCTAATGATGCATTGGAAATGACATTATTGGGAGATGAAGATTTGGATGATCCGGAATTTGTGGATTACTTGCAGATGTTATACTCCCTGCCACGAGTTAGCATATTTAAAGCATCATTTGAACCATTGCGCATCCTTTTACATGCACAAAAATCTGATGGAAGAGGATGCAAAGCCAACGGTGGAGCAACAGAGATGGCTCAACCCAATTATAAAGGAAGTTGTGAAGAAAGAATTACTGAAATGGTGTGACGCCGGTATCATCTACCCAATTTCTGACAGTAAGTAGGTTTGTCCGGTGAAGTGTGTTCTGATAAAAGGAGGAATGACTGCGGTACAAAATGATGACAACGAGCTAATTCCGACGAGGACAGTGACTGGATGGAGGGTTAATATGGATTACAGGAAATTGAATAAGGCAACCCAAAAAGACCATTTCCCTTTGCCTTGTATTGACTAGATGTTGAATAGATTGGCGGGCTACGAATTTTACTGCTTATTGGATGGGTATTCAAGGTATAATCAGATAGTTATTTCTCCTGAAGATCAAGAGAAGACAACTTTCACGTGCCCATATGGCACATTCGCATTCAGGAGAAAGTCCTTCGACTTGTGTATTGTGTGAGACCATAAATTTTATGAAATGAAAGTATTCAATTTTCTTATAATTATTCTATTTAGTAAATGGTTAAATTGATAAAAGGTTAAAGTTAAGGGTGATATGTGAAAATTTTTCAAAGTAAGCAAGCTATCATAAAATAATCTGTATTAAAAGTATAGTAATACGCGTGGTTGCATAGTAGCACACGGTATTGTATAGTATCTTTGATTATTGATGCTTACGTGAGAAGACACTCAATTTTATTCAATTATTGTCACAATATTTTATATTATTAAATCAATAATTGAGATGACACAGTTATTCATATTATTATTTGCATTATTGACAATGTCTAGAAGTTCTATCGAGGAAAGGGGTTAGGTAATCTAATTGCGCGCCAATAAGGAGAAATCCTTATCGGAAAGCCCCCTCTTTCCTGGGAACGACCTGGTTGTTAAATATTATGAGTTATAATATTAATGATGAATAAGTTCGTGTTGATTAAAGATGAAATTGATAGTTCCATTGTGTTGGGATTATTAGTGTTAGTGGAAATCGACATTTATTTTGATAATAATTGATGTTTGGAAGTTATATTGACCAATCGGGTAATTAATCGGATAAATGGGCAATTAATTGCTATTAATTCACATGCTTATAACTATGTGTTCACATGTGTGTACTATAAATTCACATATATGTACTATTAGGGGAGGTGGTGCAAGATTGATAATACTTGCATGATTAAATTAAAAATGAAGGTATAGATGAAGGTACTATATTGTAATTATTTTTTCACATGTATAGAACTATTGAGTCACATGATTGTACTATTGATTCACATGATATACTATTATGGGAAGTGGTGCAAGTTTGATAATACTTGTAGGACTAAATTAAAAATGAAAGAAAAGATGAAGGTATTATACTGTAATATTTTGAACCCCAAAATGTGTAATTATCAAAACTATATTTTCTTATAAATAGAAGCTCATTCTTCCTTCATTATCACCAATTCACTAAGACTCACAAGAGCAATTATAGAGAGAGAAGCTATAGAGAGAAAGAAGAAGAGAAGTCTGCTACTTCACTATTCCAGTATCCATTCTTCTTCTGAGGTAAGGGGTATTATTTATTACATATTCTGAAGAGATATTATTTTTTGTATTCGTATGAATATTATTTTCGTTCAATATTCGTAAAGAATATCATCTTCGTTCAATATTCGTGGGAATATTATTTTCGTTCAACAGTCGTAAGGGGTATTATTTTTTCGCATGCATGAAGAGATTTATTTCTTTCAATACTCGTAAGGGTTGTTATTCCATTATTTATTATTCATTGGAATAACTTTGTCTCACGCGACTCTGCATATGCATGGTGAAATTCTTCTGTTATTCCATTCTTTATTATTCTGTTGAAATAACGTGTCTACGCGGACTACCGCATGCATGGTGAAATTCTACTATTATTCCATTCTTTATTATTCTTTTGGAATAACCTGTCTACGCAGACTACCGCATGCCTGGTGAAATTCTTTTGTTATTCCATTCTTTAATATTCTGTTGGAATAACCTATCTACGCGGACTACCGCATGCATGGTGAATTCTTCTGTTATTCCATTCTTTAATATTCTTTTAGAATAAAATGTCTACGCCGACTACCGCATGCATCGTGAATTCTTCTGTTATTCCATTCTTTATTATTCTGTTGGAATAACCTGTCTACGCGGACTATCGCATGCATGGTGAATTCTTCTTTTATTCCATTCTTTATTATTTTGTTGGAATAACTTGTCTATGCGAACTACCGCATGCATGGTGAATGACCCTTCGTATTCATTCCTTATTAAATTGTGGAAATGATCTGTCTACGTGGATTACCGCATGGTGGGTGAAAATTCATTTGCAGTTTCATATATTCTATAATACTCATTTAGTTAAAGTTTTGGCTTCTATACTCTATGAAATTAGTAGAATATATTTGATATTTGCGCTTCATCCAGTATCTTTTTATGGAAATATTCTTCTGAGCATTCTTTAATTTTACTCCACAAAGCAGTATCATGTTGACTATTTGAACGTTATTGAATTATGGATAAATTAAATTATAAATATTTAAAATTTATCCTTGAACTTGTTTTATTGAATTATTATGTCATTGTCATCATCCTCATGCTTATATTGTGATGAAAGTCATCTTTGGTATGATTATGACTAGGGATTATTCAGTATAATCATGACCCTAATGTAACGAATGATGTGGTAAAAGTCCTCATTGGCCTGTAGTTCATTGATGGACAGTTGTTGGTATGATTATGACCAGGGATTATTCGGTATAATCATGACCATTGATGATTACATGAATATCCTTGGTCGTGGTGCAGGGATGATTCGATTTTATTTATTAAGCTGAGTCTCAATGATAAAGTTGATGAAAAACTTTTTAAATCATAGAAGATAGTAGATTTTATGCTCTACTTGACTCTTCTAATGGATTGCTTATTCTGCTAAAGTTCTTGATCTAAAACTTGTTGTCTATTATATTCTATCAGTTGTTATACTATTGAAGGCTAAGGATATTTTATTCTGCATTATCTTAGTCATAATATTTCTTATTGGGCTAGTTGAGCTCACCATTTTCTTTCACTATTCTCTTCAGGAAATGAGAATATAGCTAGGACTGGTCGGGGAACAGATTGACGGTCCAGTTGGTTTTTTTAGTAGTCCTCACTATTCTTTGAAATAGTGTGATAATAATTGTAATGAGGACTCCATTGAGAGTGGATGTTGTCTAGAAGGTAGTATTCTTGTTTAAACTCTCAACCATGTTTTGTCGTATATTACCTGAAAGTTGTATTAATAAGTTGTATTTGAATTTTGTACCATGTATCTGGCGACTCAAGGTGGGTGATGTATACCTATTTTGGGGACGTCATAGTTGGTATCAAAGCTTAGGGATATGATCCCTGGCTGAGATGTGAGACAAGAACTAGGAGGGGAGAAATGGGGAATTCCTTCGCTAGTATGACCTACCTAAGTTTATTTGGTATTTAATTGGTCGGTCAGAATATAGGGATAATATGTGGCATGTCAATTAACCCTTATTTTGAAACTATATTCTAGAATGATATTTGAAATACAGGAGATGAGAAATGGGAAAATCATGATAGAGAGGAAATAACCAGGAAGGTACAATCCGAAAAAAAAGCAAAGGTATTCTCATCTCTTCAAACTACTAGGTACGTAAATTTCGAGGGCGAAATTTCATAAGCAGTGGAGATTGTGAGACCCCAAATTTTATGAAATGAAAGTATTCAATTTTCTTATAATTATTGTATTTAGTAAATGGTTAAATTGATAAAAGGTTAAAGTTAAGGGTGATATGTGAAGAATTTTCAAAGTAAGCAAGCTGTCATAAAATAATCGGTGATAAAAGTATAGTAATACACGTGGTTGCATAGTAGCACACGGTATTATACAATATCTTTGATTATTGATGCTTACGTGAGAAGACACTCAGTTTTATTCAATTATTGTCACAATATTTTATATTATTAAATCAATAATTGAGATGACACAGTTATTGATATTATTATTTCCATTATTGACAATGTCTAGAAGTTCTATCGAGGAAAGGGGTTAGGTAATCTAATTACGCGCCAATAGGGAGAAATCCTTATCGGAAAGCCCCCTCTTTCCTGGGAACAACCTGGTTGTTAAATATTGTGAGTTATAATATTAATGATGAATAAGTTCGTGTTGATTAAAGATGAAATTGATAGTTCCATTGTGTTGGGATTATTAATGTTAGTGGAAATCGACATTTATTTCGATAATAATTGATGTCTGGAAGTTATATTGACCATTCGGGTAATTAATCGGATAAATGAGCAATTAATTGCTCTTAATTCATATGCTTATAACTATGTATTCACGTGTGTACTATTGATTCACATGTATGTACTATTAGGGGAGGTGGTGCAAGATTGATAATACCTACATGACTAAATTAAAAATGAAGGTATAGATGAAGGTACTATACTGTAATTAATTTTTCACATGTATAGAACTATTGAGTCACATGATTGTACTATTGATTCACATGATATACTATTAGAGGAGGTGGTGCAAGTTTGATAAAACTTGTAGGACTAAATTAAAAATAAATGAAAAGATGAAGGTATTATAATGTAATATTTCGAGCCCCAAAATGTGCAATTATCGAAACTATATTTTTCTATAAATAGAAGCTCATTCTTCCTTCATTTTCGCCAATTCACTAAGACTCACAAGAGCAATTATAGAGAGAGAAGCTATAGAGAGAGAAGCTATAGAGAGAAAGAAGAAGAGAAGTCTGCTACTTCACTATTCCAGTATCCAGTCTTCTTCTGAGTTAAGGGTTATTATTTATTTCATATTCTGAAGAGATATTATTTTTCGTATTCGTATGAATATTATTTTAATTCAATATTCGTAAGGAATATCATATTCGTAAGGAATATCATCTTCGTTCAATATTCATAGGAATATTATTTTCGCTCAACAGTCGTAAGGGGTAATATTTTTTCGTATTCATGAAGAGAGTTATTTCTTTCAATACCCGTAAGGGTTGTTATTTAATTGTTTATTATTCTGTTGGAATAACCTGTCTACGCGTACTACCGCATGCATGGTGAAATTCTTCTGTTATTCCATTCTTTAATATTATGTTGGAATAACCTGTCTACGCGGACTACCGCATGCATGGTGAAATTCTACTGTTATTCCATTCTTTATTATTCTTTTGGAATAACCTATCTACGCGGACTACCGCATGCCTGGTGAAATTCTTTTGTTATTCCATTCTTTAATATTCTGTTGGAATAACCTGTCTATGCGGACTACCACATGCATGGTGAATTCTTCTGTTATTCCATTCTTTATTATGTTGTTGGAATAACCTGTCTACGCATGCATCGTGAATTCTTCTGTTATTCCATTCATTATTATTTTGTTGGAATAACCTGTCTACGCGGACTACCGCATACATGGTGAATTATTCTGTTATTCCATTCTTTATTGTTTTGTTGGAATAACCTGTCTACGCGAACTACCGCATGCATGGTGGATGACCCTTCGTATTCATTCCTTATTAAATTGTGGAAATGATCTGTCTACGTGGATTACCGCATGGCGGGTGAAAATCCATTTACAGTTTCATATATTCTATTATACTCATTTGGTTAAAGTTTTGGCTTCTATACTCTATGAAATTAGTAGAATATCCTTGATATTTGTGCTTCACCTAGTATCTTTTCATGGAAATATTCTTCTGAGCATACTTGAATTTTACTCCACAAAGCAGTATCATGTTGACAATTTGAACGTTATTGAATTATGGATAAATTAAATTATAAATCATTAAAATTTATCCTTGAACTTGTTTTATTGAATTATTATGTCATTGTCATCATCTTCATGCTTATATTGTGATGAAATTTATCTTTGGCTTATGTACATAGATGGACTTGGTATGATTATGACCAGGGATTATTCAGTATAATCATGACCCTAATGTAACGAATGATGTGGTAAAAGTCCTCATTGGCCTGTAGTTCATTGATGGACAGTTGTTGGTATGATTATGACCAGGGATTATTCGGTATAATCATGACCATTGATGATTACATGAATATCCTTGGCGTAGTGCGGGGATGATTCAATTTTATTTATTAAAATTTGAGTCTCAAATGATAAAGTTGATGAAAAACTTTTTAAATCATAGAAGATAGTAGATTTTATGCTCTACTTGCCTCTTCTAATGGATTGCTTATTCCGCTGCAGTTCTTGATCTAAAACTTGTTGTCTATTATATTCTATCAGTTGTTATACTGTTAAAGGCTAAAGATAATTTATTCTGCATTATCTTAGTCATAATATTTCTTACTGGGCTAGTTAAGCTCACCCTTTTCTTTCACTGTTCTCTTCAGAAAATGAGAATATAGCTGGGACTGGTCAGGGAATGGATTGACGGTCCAGATGGTTGTTTTAGTAGTCCTCATTATTCTATGAAATAGTGTGATAATAATTGTAATGAGGACCCCATTGAGAGTGGATGTTGTTTAGAAGGAAATATTCTTGTTTAAACTCTCAGCTATGTTTTGTCGTATATTACCCCACAATTGTATTAATAAGTTGTATTTGAATTTTGTACAATGTATCTGGCGACTCAAGATGGCTGATGTATACCTATTTTGAGGGAGTCACATAATGCACCCGCTACCTTCCAACGGTGTATGATGGCCATCTTCTCAGACATGGTGGAGAAGAATGTGGAAGTCTTCATGGATGACATTTATGTCTATGGAGACAATTTTGATGCATGTTTGGAGAACTTGGTGATGGTGTTAAAGAGATGCACAGAAACAAATCTAATACTTAACTGGGAAAAGTGCCACTTCACAGTTGAGGAAGGCATAATTTTTGGGTCACAAGGTTTCAGCAAAAGGATTAGAGGTTGAAAAAGCAAAGCTGGAAAAGATTGAAAAGCTTCCACCACCAACTTCAGTTAAGGGAATACGCAGATTTTTGGGACATGTTGGGTTCTATAGGAGATTTATAAAAGACTTCTCTAAAATTGCAAAAGCATTATGCAATCTTTTAGAGAAGGATTCAGTTCTTAAGTTTGATGAGGATTGTAAGTTAGCATTCGAGATATTGAAGAAGAAATTAACTACAGCCGCAGTTATCGTCGCACCGGATTGGACAATGTCGTTTGAGTTAATGTGTGATGCAAGTGACGATTCCGTTGGGGCTGTCCTGGGCCAATGCCGAGAGAAGGTATTTCATGCCAGATACTATGCAAGTAAGACACTCACGGAGACCCAAATGAATTACACAACTACAGAAAAGGAATTGCTTGCAGTAGTATATGCCTTCGATAAATTCTTGACATCTTTGATCGGAACAAAGGTTGTAGTTTATAAGGATCACTCAGCCATTCGATACCTAATCTCAAAGAAAGATGTTAAGCCACGCCTTATCTGATGGATTCTCATTCTACTGGATTTTGACTTGGAAATAAAAGATAGAAAGGGAATGGAAAATCAAGTTGCAGATCATTTATCAAGACTGGAAAATCAGGGTAAAGATTATGAGGACAAATGTGTAATTAATGATTCATTTCCGGGTGAACAACTATTTGGAGTAAATGGAGAATTCCCATGGTACGCGGATTTCGCTAACTATCTAGTGAGCAATATACTTCTCTTACACGTTAGCAGAAAAAGAATATCCTACATGACGTCAAGTGGTATATGTGGGATGAGCCATACCTATTTAAACAGTGTGCCGACAAGATGATTAGAAGGTGTGTGCCCTATAGCGAGGTGAATAATATTTTGTATGATGACATTCGTCTGCATACGGGGGACATTACGGTAGTAAGAGAACAGCGGCTTGGTTTTATTGGCCTACATTATTTAAAGATGCCCACCAATTCGTAAAAAGTTGTGATAGATTCCAAAGGGTGGGCAACATATCAAAAAGGAATGAGATGCCACTACAAACAATCTTAGAAGTGGATATTTTTGATGTATGGGGCATGGATTTTATGGGGCCATTCCCTTCCTCATTTAACAATTAGTATATATTGATCGCGGTTGACTATGTATCAAAATGGGTTGAAGCCGTAGCACTCCCAACTAACGATGCCAAAGTGGTCCTCAAATTCTTGCAAAAGAATATCTTTACAAAATTTGGCATGCCAAGAGCTATTATAAGTGATGAAGGTAGTCACTTCTACAACAGATCACTTACAGCTCTCTTGGCGAAGTATGGGGTCAACCATAAGGTGGCGACGGCATATCATCCCCAAACAAGTGGGCAAGCTGAAGTTTCAAACAGGGAGGTGAAAATAATCCTGGAAAGGTGGTGAACCCGAATAGAAAGGTCTGGTCTCTCAGGTTGGATGATGCACTATGGGCCTACCGAACTGCGTACAAAATACCAATTGGTATGTCACCATATCAATTGGTTTATGGGAAAGCATGTCACCTACCTATGGATTTACAACACAAAGCCTACTGGGATATTCAGAAACTGAACTTCGATCAAGCAGTTATGGGTGAAAAGAGACTACTTTAGCTAAATGAGCTCGATGAATTACGACTTCAAGCTTACGAGAACTCGAAGTTATACAAAGAAAAGGTCAAGAAATGGCACGACCAGAAAATCATGCAAAGAACGTTCGAGCCGGGGAAATCATTACTACTGTTCAACTCAAGGTTGAGGTTGTTCCCAGTGAAGCTAAAATCACGATGGTCGGGTCCACTTACCATCAAAAGAGTTTTCTCACATGGCGCCGTTAAACTCTACAGTAGGAATTTATTGGAAATATTCAAGATCAACGGTCAAAGGCCGAAGCCTTATTGGGGTGGCGAATCCAACATGGATGTTATCACAATCACATTATCCGATGTACCATAAACAGGGAGTAGTCAGTCTGAACGACCTAAAATCAAGCGCTAATTGGGAGGTAACCCAATCGTATTTTTATTCTTTGTATTTTTATCTGTGCTAGTTAGATTAGAGTTTAGAGTAATAACTAGGATATAAATTAGTTCATTATGTAGTTATTTAGTTTTATTGTTCTAGATAATCTAATCTCTCATGCTTAATTTATGCAAGATCTAATGATACTTATGTTTTCATAATGAGTAGGTAATAAAAGTGCTAATAGATGAATTAAGGAGCGAAATGTGGCATTAAGGAAGTAACAACAAGCAAACCAAAGGCCACTTGCAGAATACAAGCTCGTCGGGCGGGCCCTTGCAAGCCTACCATGCCCGCTGGGGCGGGGGTCATGAAGTTGAAGTAGCATATTTTTTCGGCAGTTGCATCTTGTTTGCCCACTACTTATCCTTCCCCAACTAAAACTCCCACTCCCACCACACCTACATCTTCATATAGCCACGTTTTGGCAAGTTACAATCTACCATCCCACTTCTTAACACACGCACCCACTACTTCAATCCATTACTCCAACCGATAATCCTCTCCATCACACCATCTCTATAAATTCCTTCCCTCATAACCCAATTTCACTACATACATTCAACTCAAACTCAGAAAGCTATGAATTAGGGTTCTTCTTGAGGGAAGTTATACAAGAATTAAGAGTGAGCATTTTGTCTTCCAATTCCTCCTTTCCTATCACTATATTTAAAGCAAAATCATCAAGTTTGGGGGATAAAACTTTGTGCACACCAAGTGTTCGACATATTGCGTGAGTGAAGTTTGGAAGTTTTTCACAGCAATGATCTCAGCAGGTATGGCAAGATATGGTATGCATTCTTGTGCGCCAAATTATTTCAATCCACACACACATCAAACGTGACCAAGGAGAAGGCAGTGCTCTTGTATGCCATTGTATAAGATTTCATCATCGACGTTGGGGCAATAATAAGTTTTTCAATCCCACAGTGCTTACAAGGACAATTCTCGGGTGGCTTGCCACACCCATAAATTATTTGTGGGTTGTGTAGGCAAGTGAGAGTTCGATGGTCCGATGATGAGATCACCCAAATGCCACTTCAGACACTAGATTCAACAATGATTTTATGGTATGTGGTACGGCCCGGAGGCGATTCACATCCTAGAGGATTAAGCTTTATATTTCCATTCCCTTCGGTAAAATTAAGTGAACTAATACGTAAGCCAAATATATGACAATTTGGTTAGCAGTTAAGAATAAATACCCATTGCCCAGGATCGATGATCTATTTTGATCAGTTGAAAAGGGGCAAAGAAATTTTTATATATTTGTTAACGGGGTATCGTTGGTTGAAAGTAAGGAAGGATGAGGTACCTAAGACGATATTTAGAAATCGTTATGGTTATTATGAGTTATGGTTATGTCATATGGGTTGACTGATGTACTGAAGTTAGACTTTCCGTAAAGGGCGCCGAGCAAGTCGGTGGCAAATTGATAGGTACCATTGTGAGGTGCTTTGTTTGAAAGTACCATTAGCGTCATAGGTTGATATTGATACGGGGAGAAAAGTGAGATATACATGGACTCTAAAAGTCTGAAATATATCTTCACACTGAAGGAGTGGAATATGCGGTAGAGAAGGACTGCGATATCTTATATTATACAAGTGAAAGAAAGCGTAGATGCCTATGCATTTTGTAGAAGAGATAGAGAAATGCTATTAATATTAGCGGCTCATAATAACTTAATAACGGAGGTGGCGAGGAAGAAATTAGAAGTTAAATTATGGAATGAAGTAGCAAAAAAAAATTGTTATTCATAAACATACACTCAATCCACGATAATGGAACAAGTTAATTAAGTACAATTAGGTAACGAGGAGTGCAAGAAAATGAAGAAGAGGATGCAGGATAAAGAGAGGATCTTATATCATCTCGTTTTGAAGGAAGAATTTGAGTTTTCATATAATTTGGAATTAAAATAAGGACTAATAGGAAGGAGATAGAGTAATGTGTGAGTAAAGGTTTAACTTCCAACTCAGATTATTGATTGGAAGTGACAAGTCATGAGAATTAAGATAATACCTTCAGAGAAGATGAATTGGAGAAACCACAACGCTAAAGAAGCATTGTGGGAATTTAAAATTAAACTGATGGAAAAATTTTCTTCAATAGTAGATGTAGTAGTGTTAGCGTGATTCTGGGGACAGAATCCTTATAAGGGGGGAAGAGTGTAACGCCCTAGAAAATTTGGATTTTTTTTTTTGAGAATTAAAATTTTATTTTAATTATGTGGATTAAATGAATTTAATCCATTATTTATGGGAGTAAGCTATTCAAGGGTCGTTCTATGACCTAGAAATATCGAAACGTCGTAGTATTTTGGCTATGTGATAGAATTAAAGTGTTTGAATTTCCAAGATGAAAATAAAAACTTTTCGAGAAATTTTTCGAAAAACACTATTCACGCATTTCTGCTCGGGAATTATTTTTGAACTTCCGAGAAATACGTAATGATAGAATATCGGGGTGAGATGGAATATTTAATAATATTTCAGTTATGGCAAACGCAGTTTTTCGCCTGCAAACTTAAAAACTAACGATTAGGGAAAATGAATTTTGAGAAGGAATTTAAATGCGTATGATGAATTAAAGTAATGATTGTATCATACGTAAATATTGTACAAGGTAATAAATAAATATAATACGAGGTATTATACGAGTATGTATGAATGATAGAATGATGTATATTGAATAAGCATACGAGTTAGAATATGAGATGAATACGTAAATTATATGTTATGAGACTTTAAGGTAAAGGTATTGGACTTGTAGGATTTTTTAGGAATTATACACGCCCAAGTATAGGAATGATAAGGCCCAAAGGTAGGAATGAATGAGTCCAATTGGAATTAAAGTTTAAGGTTCAAGGTTGTTTAATTTCAAGCCCAAGTATAAGTTAAGCAAAAAGCCCAAAGTAAGGACTTATGGGTTATTGGATGGTTTAAACCCATGGGGCAAACCATTGATTATCCAAAGTAGTGAGCAAGTAAACTGAATGGCTAAGTAAGTGTGGTGAACAAGAAGACTTAATGGCCAAGTGTTGTGGGGAGCAAGTTAACTTGGTGATTAAGAATGGAATAATAAGGAGGTGGAGTTAAGGAGGTGGAAGTGGTTTAAGGACCATTATACTCTAACCTAGCAAGTCCTATAAATAGCAAGCATGGATTTCTTTATTCCTTGTTAAAATTTCATCCAACAACTTCTCTTAGAGAGCAACTTATTGGTTAGAGAGAATAAGCACTTGTAAGTCAAACTTTTATTGTGAGATTTTCAAGAAGCAAGAAGAAGAACAAAGCTTAGTCAAGTGATTATCAAGGGTAAGAACTTTAACCATGAATCTCTTTCTCTTCCATTGTTAGAGAGGTGGGTAGTGGTAGTACATGTATGCTAAGGAATGATAAGAATGAGTAATCAAAGGGCTTAAGTCTTAATAAGCCGTATAAGTCATGAATAAGCTATTCGTAATCAAATAAGTTATGAATCAATGAAGAACTTGTAAGAACTTGTAATATGTTCAATAATGAAATTGATATGATTAGAATATGAGAAAATGTTAATTAAAAGAGTTAGACCATGTTAAGTCATGTGAAGTAAAATCATAAGTAGTTATACTTTTATAAGTTATAACTAATGAAGAACAAGTAATAACTTAGCATGTTTATAGGTTAATGAGATGAGGATGTCATGATGTTAATATAATGGATTGAATCCATTTGAAACGATGAACAAATCATAAGAAATGAAGTTAAGGCAGAATTCACGAGTTTAGACGATAATCGTCGAATTTGTGAAAATCTTGGAATGGATGTCGAATTTTGATATTTAGCTTGGAAACATTGGTTTTCAATGGATACAAGTCATATTTGGCATTATAGAGTTTCATAGTTGAAAATGACTGGATTCCGACTTAGAACGAAGAAACGAGTGTTGAACGTTCACGAACGTTTATCGTTCTCGTTAAAATGGACTAATAGGTGAATTTTTAGCAAACGAAGTCAAATAGATAAATTTCTTGTATGAACGTGTAGAGTATGTAATTTGTGAACCGTAGGCTTTTGAACGAGCCAATTCGGACTTATAACGAAGAAGTTATGCGTTCGGAAAGTTCACAAAATTTTAAAAGCTGTAAATTTTTCTAAGGAACAGAGTTGGCGCCGCAACACCAACCCAAGGCCAAATAGTGGCGCCGCAGCGCCAAGCACAGTGTCATCACCTACTGCTAACTCGCGGCGCGCCACGAGATAAAGAGCTAAGAGTGGCGCCGCGGCACCAGTCCCAGAGTTTTGATTATCATAAGTCATGAATGATAAGTTCATAAGTAGTTTATAATTTATCAAGTTATGAGCTTATGAAGAAATAAAGTCAAAATCCAACCATGAGTATAAGTTGTTGGTATATTTATATTAAGATGTTCACATGATGAATGGAATTCATTTGTAATGTTGAACAAATCATAAGAATGAAGATTTGCCGGAAATCGCACGATTTGACGATAATCGTCGAATTCGTGAAATTCTCGGATTAGAAGTCAAATTTTGAGTTTGAACTCGGAAAGGTTATTTTCCAATGGAGACAAGTCATGTTCGTTATTTAAGAGTTGCGGACTCAAAAATGAGCGAATTCCGACATAGAACGAAGAAACGATCGTTGGACGTTCACGAACGTTTATCGTTTACGTTAAAAATGAACCAATAGGCGAATTTTTAGCAAACAAAGTCGAATAGATAAAATTCTTGCATGAACGTGTAGATTACGTAATTTGTGAACCATGGGCTTTTGAACGAGCCAATTCGGACTTATAACGAAGGAGTTATGCCTCCGGGAAGTTCACAAAATTTCACAAACTTAATTTTTTCGGTGCCTGAGTTGGTATTGCCACACAACCATAGACCAAATTAGTCACGCCAGTCACTAACATTGTCCGAAACACACTTGAAACTTCGTCTTTGCATCGCGATCCATTAAGTAAGGACTAGCCCCGCAGCGCCAAGTTCGGGACTCCCATAATGTTAACTTCATGGCAGCAATGAAGTGAATTATAAAGATGGCGCATGACCGGGTCTTTGATGGAAGATAGTGAAGAATAGACATGAATGCAAAGCAAGAAAATGTAATTAGTTTGAAGTAAACCTACCTTAAGGAACTTGAAGTAACATTATTAAAACACTGTTAGACCTTAAGAGTAATGTGTAAAGGTTGATAATAACTTATCCATTTATGAATGTAATTATAATGATAAACCGGAATGAATAGCAAATGAATCTAATAAACAATTAGATTGAGATGAAGGGTAAGATATACTCATATACATACTTGATTATATATGACCTAATGTAAGGCATTATGTGATCATGTATTGTAGAGACTTGAAAGACTTGAACGTAAAGTATTTATATAGTAGCAGACGCTAAAGGCAAGTATTCTAACTCTTGTCTCAGTTCAATCTGAACAAGTTTTTAAAGTTCATGTATCCTTACGCATGAATTGAAGTACAATGAAGTTAAAGCCGCCTTTTGGCTAGACTTGACATATTGAGTGGATTGTTGATAATCTATTCATCATTATCAAATGTGATTATCTTTTGTCAACTACTTGATATGGTTTTCAAAAGAAGACTGAAATGTTAAACAAATGTTTTGTCGGTAAAACGACAGGCACGTGAGGTTGCCAAATGATTAAACGTACATACGTTTAATGGATGTAGTGTTGATCAACATAGAGTACAATAGGTTGATCACCTAGAAGTGCTCGTAAGTAATACCGGGCTTACGGACTTAGTTCCGGGTTGTCCTTTTCAAAGAAAGAATGAATACTCGAGGTCTTTGACCGGAGTGAATGTTTTACTGAATATTATTCATTGTGAAACATTTTGAAAGAAAGATGAAGTGCTATTTTGAATTATCAATAGTACTTCATAACTATTATTCAGTTATCGAAGATATACGATTCATATGTATCAAGCATGTTGTTATTGAAATTGAAATACTTGCTGAGCTAGTTATGCTCACTCTTGCTTGAACCATATGAATGTAGCTAAGACTGAACGTCCCGAAGGATCGAAAAAGGATAAAGGAAAAGCTAAGGCAGATTATTAAACTGTCTTGTAATAATATAGGTCTATTGTTGTAATGTAATGAATATTATGACAAAGAACCTTTGTAACGGGTATAGAACCTGGGAAATGTAAATATTACTTTTAATATATAGACGTTATGTTCGTTCTTTGTGACTTTTCAATGGAAAGAATGTATGAAAGTTTGTATAGTATAGCACCATCTGTCAGGTTGGAAGATACCCGGATTTGGGGGCGCTACAAGTAAACTCAAGCTTTACTTCCGTCGAATGAGTTAATAAGGTATTGAGGAAACTCAGTACCGAAAGATTTAAAAGATGGAAAGTAACCCTAAATAAATTAAATGTGATTGGTGCTTCTACTATTGTGTGTTATGTACTAATTAACATATGTGTTATTGTAAGATGTCGAATGATAGCTTGATGTATAGAGATATACACATGGTGAGCGAAGAAACTGTGAGCAGAGTAGAGCCTGTACCTATGCCGGTGGCGGAGGTACCATTCGTGATTCTAGAGGAGTCGAAGACAGTGGAGTACTTTTCTGAGGAGGACTACTCCAAGGAAGATATGGATATAGCATCATATCTTAATATGATGATCTATGAGGAGGAAATAATGGAGATAATGTCGGTGGATACGGTGGTACCTACCTCAGAGACATTGCCTCCAGATGTAATGAGATCATTGTATCTGGCAGTGCTTGACAGGAATGTGCAACTGAGTACAGTTGTGCAGAATCAGAATGAAGAGATTAGTGGTCTTTATGAAGCGAAGGAGTCTGCAGAAGCAGATTTTGAGTCAGAGCATGACGAGAAGGTGCTCATGATAAATAAGGCTAGGGATTATATGAACGAGGTAGTAGAGCTTCATAAAGAATTAGGGGAGAAGGACCGGAATATAGCACGGATGTCTTACATCCATGAGAGTGCTCATAAAGATTTCAAGCTTATAGTTGCTTGTTATTCCATAGAGTCGGGGCATACTCGACATACTATTAGTCGGGATACTGTAGCGAAGATTGCGAATGAGAAACACGAAGACACTGTTATGCATTATTAGAAAGATAGAGTTATAAATATATATGTAGTGACGTAAAATCCTCTTTTAAATAACAGGGTAGTCTTTTTAAATCCCAACTTTTGAAAAGTTCAATTGCGGGATAGAAATGTAATAGCCTTTGGCTATGGAAGCAAATTGTAAATAGTTTTGACTATGAAGAAGCATATGAATATAATGAAGATTTCGTTTAATATGCTTTGTGATGATATGAGTTGTTATATGACGAATAATAAAGAAGTAAGTAATAGATAATGATGGAATGCTATTGATTTAATCAAGGAGAAGACAACGTAATTAGGAAGCGGAATCACATAATGAAAATCAAGAGGGTCAAAACAACCCTATGCAAGAGTTCGTTAATTTATTAACGACTGCATGTAACCAAACCGGGGGTAGGATAACCGCAGAACCTAGGGTAGCCAGAATGACT
Source organism: Panax quinquefolius (assembly GCA_020205615.1). Lineage (NCBI taxonomy): Eukaryota > Viridiplantae > Streptophyta > Magnoliopsida > Apiales > Araliaceae > Panax > Panax quinquefolius. The sequence goes on from CM035156.1 coordinate 100,444,315, forward strand.
ACCTTTAAAGAATCTGAAAGTGTAGGTCCGATGGAGTTCAAAGGAACGACGGACCCAACAGAGGCCCATACATGGGTAAAAGAAATAGAGAAGGCGTTTGTTATTACAAACGTAGGTGAGGCGCAAAAGACTTCATTTACGAAATACATAATGAAAGGGGAAGCCAACTTTTGGTGGGAGGCTCACCAGGGTGGGGCTAGGACAGATACGGTGACGTGGGGACAATTTAAGAAGGTTTTCTTCGAGAATTATTTCCCTACTAATATGCAGTGGAGGAGGGAGGTTAAGTTCTTAGAATTTAAACGAGGAGACATGACAATACCCCAGTACGCGGCCAAATTCAACAAATTGGCAAAGTATGCTCCAGATCATGTGGATATTGAGGAGAGGAAGGCTCGTAGGTTAGAGCAGGGCCTGAAACTCTAGCTCTATAGTAGGATTTCGGTGACCAGAGTGTTTCCTATGGGACCATTCTGGAGAAGGGGATTATAGTAGAGGGTGGTAGTGAGGTGTTAACCCAATATCACAAAGAGAGAAAAGATAAGAGCAAGGAAGAGGGAGGAACTAAGGCAGGGAATGCCAGCGGTAGTGGCAATATGCCAACAATAAAGAATTTTAACTTCAGAAATATTGGAGTAGGACAAAGGAATCTAAAGCGCAGGGTTGAAACACGTAAGACATGTGGAAAGACTTATTTAGGAGTCTGTCTGAAAGGGAGATCAGTTTGTTATCACTGTGGATAGGAGGGTCATATGTTACCCAATTGTCCTAATCCTAAGAAAAACTATGGTTGTTTTGTATGTGGGTCGTTGGACCACATGGCAAGAAATTGCCCAAAGAAGCGGTCAGAGAAAAGTAAAGGTATTAGTAGTGGTAAGTTAGCCATTATGCAGTTGCATCAGGAGATTTAGTAGTAGGTATCATTCCGGTCAATACCATGAATGCTTATGAGCTATTTGATTGGAGTGTTATTTTTTTTTTGTGCTAAGTGATTAAGTTCATTCCCGAAAGGGGTTATAAATACCTTTATACGTTAAGGTAGAGAATGATGGGGATAAATTTTGTAAATTATATTCGTGGAAATGAATAAGAAATGCAAGTAAGTATCGGTAGATAAGTACCGATAAAATTGAGAGAATTTGAAGTAATTCTCGGTATGAATGAGTTGATTAACTATAGAACTTTAATAAATTATTAAAATAAAAGTATAAATCTTTGGTTTTCTAAAGAAACCCAAGGTAGTAAATTACAGTGATGAATCACTGAAACTTTCTTGTTGTCTAGTTATGACGCAATCTAGAAGAATGTTAAGATTAGTTTAGGTTGTGGTACAATCGTAACCTTTGATGGTTGACATATGGGAGCTGAGCTAAACAATTCCTTTAGAGAGCGAAGTTATATACGAAACTGGCAACCGATCTAACTCACTGTGATGGCAGTGTAGATGAGACGGGAACTTGTTTGTCGGTTGTTTGTGGGAAACCACTCAGAGTACCATATGGACTACTAGCAGATGAGTGATTTGTGCTGTATCCTAGAGAAGTAATAATAAGATGATAAGAATGTAAATCATTGAAGATGATGAGCATAGTAAGTAAGACATCTCCGTATGTCATAAAGTTGTAAGCTTGTAATAAAAATAGGTTGCGTAAACTTAGGTCGAAAGGACGTGAACCCTAAGAAGTAAAATTAAGTGAACCAATACGTAAGTCAAATATATGACAATTTGGTTAGCAGTTAAGAATAAATACCCATTGCCCAAGATCGATGATCTATTTTGATCAATTGAAAAGGGGCAAAGAAATTTTTATATATTTGTTAACGGGGTATCGTTGGTTGAAAGTAAGGAAGGATGAGGTACCTAAGACAATATTTAGAAATCGTTATGGTTATTACGAGTTATGATTATGTCATATGGGCTGACTGATGTATTGAAGTTAGATTTTCCGTAAAGGGCGCCGAGCAAGTCGGTGGCAAATTGATAGGTACCCTTGTGAGGTGCTATGTTTGAAAGTACCATTAGCGTCACAGGTTGATATTGATACGGGGAGAAAAGTGAGATATACACGGACTCTAAAAGTCTAAAATATATCTTCACACTGAAGGAGTGGAATATGCGGTAGAGAAGGACTATGATATCTTATATCATACAAGTTAAAGAAAGCGTAGACGCCTATGCATTTTGTAGAAGAGATAGAGAAATGCTATTAATATTAGCGGCTAATAATAACTTAATAACAGAGGTGGCGAGGAAGAAATTAGAAGTTAAATTATGGAATGAAGTAGCAAAAAAAAAATGTTATTCATAAACATAAACTCAATCCACGATAATGGAACGAGTTAATTAAGTACAATTAGGTAACGAGGAGTGCAAGCAAATGAAGAAGAGGATGCAAGATAAAGAGAGGATCTTATATCATCTCGTTTTGAAGGAGGAATTTGAGTTTTCATATAATTTGGAATTAAAAGAAGGACTAATAGGAAGGAGATAGAGTAATGTGTGAGTAAAGCTTTAGCTTCCAACTCAGATTATTGATTGAAAGTGACAAGTCATGAGAATTAAGATAATACCTTCGGAGAAGATGAATTGGAGAAACCACAACGCTAAAGAAGCATTGTGGGAATTTAAAATTAAACTGATGGAAAAATTTTCTTCAATAGTAGATATAGTGTTAGCGTGATTCTGGGGACAGAATCCTTATAAGGGGAGAAGAGTGTAATGCCCCAGAAAATTTGGATTTTTTTTTTTGAGAATTAAAATTTTATTTTTATTATGTGGATTAAATGAATTTAATCCATTATTTATGGGAGTAAGCTATTCGAGGGTCGTTCTATGACCTAGAAATATCGAAACGTCATACTATTTTGGCTACGTGATAGAATTAAAGTATTTGAATTTCCAAGACGAAAATAAAAACTTTCCGAGAAATTTTCTGAAAAACACTATTCACGCATTTCTGCTCGGAAATTATTTTTGAACTTCTGAGAAATACGTAATGATAGAATATCGGGGTGAGATGGAATATTTAATAATATTTCAGTTATGGAAAACGCAGTTTTTCGCCTGCGGACTTAAAAACTAACGATTAGGGAAAATGAATTCTGAGAAGGAATTTAAATGCGTATGATGAATTAAAGTAATGATTGTATCATACGTAAGTATTGTACGAGGTAATAAATACAAGTATAATACGAGATATTATACGAGTATGTATGAATGATAGAATGACGTATATTGAATAAGCATACGAGTTAGAATATGAGATGAATACGTAAATTATATGTTATGAGACTTTAAGCTAAAGGTATTGGACTTGTAGGATTTTTTAGGAATTATACAAGCCCAAGTATAGGAATGATAAGGCCCAAAGGTAGGAATGGATGAGTCCAATTGGAATTAAAGTTTAAGGTTCAAGGTTGTTTAATTTCAAACCCAAGTATAAGTTAAGCTAAAAGCCCAAAGTAAGGACTTATGGGTTATTGGATGGTTTAAACCCATGGGCAAACCATGGATTATCCAAAGTAGTGAGCAAGTAAACTTAATGGCTAAGTAAGTGTGGTGAACAAGAAGACTTAATGGCCAAGTGTTCTGGGGAGCAAGTTAACTTGGTGATTAAGAATGGAATAATAAGGAGGTGGAAGTGGTTTAAGGACCATTATACCCTAACCTAGCAAGTCCTATAAATAGCAAGCTTGGATTTCATTATTCCTTGTTAAAATTTCATCCAACAACTTCTCTTAGAGAGCAACTTATTGGTTAGAGAGAATAAGCACTTGTAAGTCAAACTTTTATTGTGAGATTTTCAAGAAGCAAGAAGAAGAACAAAGCTTAGTCAAGTGATTATCAAGGGTAAGAACTTTAACCATGAATCTCTTTCTCTTCCATTGTTAGAGAGGTGGGTAGTGGTAGAACATGTATGCTAAGGAATGATAATAATGAGTAATCAAAGGGCTTAAGTCTTAATAAGCAGTATAAGTCATGAATAAGCTATTCGTAATCAAATAAGTTATGAATCAATGAAGAACTTGTAGGAACTTGTAATATGTTCAATAATGAAATTGATATGATTAGAATATGAGAAAATGTTAATTAAAAGAGTTAGACCATGTTAAGTCATGTGAAGTAAAATCATAAGTAGTTATACTTTTATAAGTTATAACTAATGAAGAACAAGTAATAACTTAGCATGTTTATAGGTTAATGAGATGAGGATGTCATGATGTTAATAAAATAGATTGAATCCATTTGAATCGATGAACAAATCATAAGAAATGAAGTTAAGGCGGAATTCACGAGTTTAGACGATAATCGTCGAATTTGTGAAAATCTCGGAATGGAAGTCGAATTTTGATATTGAGCTTGGAAACATTGGTTTTCACTGGAGACAAGTCGAATTATAGAGTTGCGGAGTCGAAAATGACTGGATTCCGACTTAGAACGAAGAAACGAGTGTTGAACGTTCACGAACATTTATCATTCTCGTTAAAATGGACTAATAGGTGAATTTTTAGCAAACAAAGTCAAATAGACAAAATTCTTGCATGAACGTGTAGAGTATGTAATTTGTGAACCGTAGGCTTTTGAACGAGCCAATTCGGACTTATAATGAAAAAGTTATGCGTCCGGGAAGTTCACAAAATTTTAAAAGCTGTAAATTTTTCTAAGGCACAGAGTTGGCGCCGTGGCACCAACCCAAGGCCAAACAGTGGGCAGCCAGTAGCAGCCAAACCTGATGTCATCACCTCATCGCTAACTCATGCATGGTAGCACGATATAAAGAGCTAAGAGTGGCGCCTTGCCATGATCCCGTCCCGAAGTTTTAATGAAGACAAGAATGGTTACAAGTATAGAAAGAAAGATAACTCATTAGTAATGAACTAAGGTGTTAATATAACATTGTTAAGGCATTATTAGACACTTAATGTATGATGATTAAAGGTTAATAATCAATTGAAAGATGAACGTAATGAGAACAATGTAATGTGCTAAGCCGGCTATAGAAATTTGTTGACCAAGTTGTTTATGAATCCAATGGTTTGCAATACCAGTATGGATTATGTAATTACTTAATGAACATGATAAGGCCTTTCCTAAATCACTGTTATGGTGATGACTTTAGGAAATTAATGTTGTTTAATGAGTAGTTAAACGACGAACGTAAAGTATAAGGAACGTGAATTGTATCTAATAACGATAATGACTATAACGTTGAGAGCTATAACTAAATGTTGTTAAGTAATATGTGAACGTAAATGGTATGCAATAAAGTGTACTTAACAAATGACGATCAAGTTTAAATTAATAACGTAACGTAAGCCGTGAGGAAGGATGATTAACTCGAAACGAGTTAGTTAGATTAATGAAGTAAATCTATGTAAAATATAAAAGAGAAAGAAGTTGGTAAGAATAATGTAAAACATAATGGCAAGCCGGAACCAATAGTAACAAATCTAATATATGATTAAATTGAGATGAAGGGTAAGATACAGTAGTATACATACTTGATTATATGTGACCTAATGTGGTACGTTATATGATCATGTATTGTAGAGACTTAGAGACTGTAAAGACTCAAAGGAAAAGTTATTTTACTGTAGCAGACGCTAAAGGCAAGTTTTTCTTATCGCTTGTCTAACCTTTGTGTTAGCCAAGTTTTCTGTGATTCATGTTATAAGATGCATGGATGATTTTAAAGAAAGGGTCGATGCCAGTTTTGACTCGGCTAGACTAATCTTGAAGATTGATTGATTTATGTACAAGTCTTTCAATATAGAATTGTCAACGCTATCCTACGCCAATTATTTTGTACGGATTCAAGGTAAGCCTGAGTTTGAATAAACAAATGTATTTTCATCGATTATTCGATGGGCACGTGAGGTTGCCAAAACTTAAACGTAAACACGTTTAAAGAATATAGTGTTGATCAACATAGAGTACTATGGGCTGATCACCCAAAAGTGCTCGTAAGATATGTCAAACTTACGGACTTAGTGTCGGGTTGTCCTTTTCAAAGAAATTATGAACAACTCATGGTCTTGAGCCAGAACTGATGTTTTACTGAATATTGTTATTGTAAAACGTTTCGAATGAAAAGAAGTGCTATTTTAAATTATCGATAGTACTTCGTAACTATTGTTTAGTTACTGAAGATATATGTTTCCTATGTTTCAAACATGTCGTTTAAAAGAAATTGTTATACTTGCTGAGCTTGTTATGCTCACTCTTGCTTGAACCATATTAATGCAGCTAGGACCAGACGAATCGAGGGATCTGACAAGGTTAAAGGCGAGACGAAGATGAACGACTAGTTTACCTTGTAATAAACTAGATCTGTCAACAGGGTATACATGAATGTTTACCCACACACTTCATATCATATAACAATATTATTATGCAACTCACATGAATGTAAATAACTCTTACTATATAGTCTATAATATATAGACATATTAATGTGCCACCTTGTACTATATAAAATATATAGTTAACTACCATATAATAAAGGTTTACTATATTACACAAATTAATTAAGTAACAAATAATCATTTTAAAATTATTAATCTTTTACACATTAATTATTATCTATTCAATAATAATTATTAATTAACACATTATCAATTAATTACTCATAATTGCAATTAATCAATATGTTCAACTCTTGCCACCGTATTCAAATAAATTGAATATTTAATTATTAATAATCTTATCAATTCCTTGATATCAAACTCTTAGGGTTAGTCCACTAATTTAAATAACCTATTAGTGACTCCTTTTAAATCTTTTCATAAATTCACATAACCACATAAGGTTTAAATAAACTCATAAAACTAACTCGTTAAAATTAAATCACATATTTAATTAATAAGGAGTTTAAAATTCGTGGACGTTACACCACCTCCTTACTATTCATGCCTTAGCCACTAAGTGGCCGGCCCACATGGCCTTTTGGGTCCATCATGGGTTGCCCCCATCGGTTTTACCGATGTGGTGATCCATCGGGTCGATCCACGGTTTGGTTTCTCGGTTCGGTCTTAGGGTTAAATCATATTGGGCTTAATTAACCTAACATTGGTCTTTAATATAACTCATTCTTGGGCTTCATTCATTTATTAATTAGGCTTGACAAAGTCTAGGTCCAATAGCTAAAGTCCATTCAGGCTTTATCGTATACTATTCATATTATTCCCATATTCTCTTTGTATATAATTCATACGATATTCGTATTATACATCGTAATATTCTTTATACTATACTCGTATAATAACTAGTACCATACTCATAATTCTCACGTATAATAACCCTAATCATTATACGTAGCCATTTCATTCTCGAACTCACTTTTCCTAACCCTTAGGTTTTAAGTCCACAGGCAAAAACTTTGTTTGCCATAACTGAAATATTATTGAATATTCCATCTCGTCTTAGAATTCTATCATTACGCGTTTCTCGAAAATTCATAATTAATTCCCGAGCAGAAACGGATGAATAGTATTTTCACGGAAATTTCTCGAAAAACTTTTATTTTCATCTGAGAAATTCAAAATAATTAATCCTAGCACATAGCCAGAATCCTAACCACATCCGCACATTCTAGGCCATAGAACGACCTTCAAACAACTTACTCACATAAATAATCAATTAAATTCATTTAATTCAAATAATCAAATAAAATTTATTTCACACAAAAATCCGATTTTCTCAGGCGTTACACTTATTCACTTGAACGTCTTGCTCGTATATACATAAATGAGATTGTAAGACTGCATGGTATGCCAGTATCCATAGTTTCTGATCGAGATCCAAGATTCACTTCATGATTTTGGGTCAGTTTACAAAAAGCTATGGACACAGATTTACGATTCAGTTCTACATATCATCCTCAAACAGACGGGCAGTCGGAGGGGACTATTCAAACTCTTGAAGATCTATTAAGACTATGTGTCCTAGACTTCAAAGGAAGTTGGGACAAATTCTTGCCATTAGTGGAATTCTCCTACAACAACAGTTATCAAGCAAGTATAGGCATGACTCCATTCTAGGCGTTATATGGATGCAAGTGTCGTTCTCCAATATGATGGGACGAGGTGGACGAAGCAACATTGTTGGGACCAGAATTGGTACGTATGACTACAGAAAATATTCAAATGATCCGGCAACGTATAAAAACCTCACAAGATTGAAAAAAAAGTTATGTTGATTTTTATCGAAGGGGCGTGGAATTCAATGTTGAAGATCATGTGTTGTTACGTGTTGCTCCATGTAAAAGAGTTACGAGATTTGGAAAGATAGGAAAACTCAGTCCCCGATTCATTGGCCCATTTGAAATCCTAGATTGAGTAGGAACTGTGGCCTACAGAATCGCCTTACCGCCAAGTATGTCTCGTGTTCATAACGTTTTTCACATATCTATGTTACTTAAATATGTGGAAGACCCGAACCACATTAATGATTTAGAACTAGACGAGATAGCGAAAGATTTAAGGTATGAAGAGGTACCTGTTAAAATCTTAGATAAGAAGGAACATATTCTACGCTCAAAGGTTATACCTCAAGTCAAAGTTTTACGGAGAAACCACGATATTGAGGAAATGACTTGGGAGTTAGAATCTGAAATAAAAACAAGGTATCCTCACCTCTTCGACCTAACAAGTACGTACACCAATTTTAAGGACGAAATTTCATAAGAAGGGGAGGTTGTAATACCCCAACTTTTATGAACAAAGATTTATTTTTCTCTAAGTTTTATTTTGAATAATAAGGTGTGGATTTGATATAATGTTATAGTTGTGGGTAATATTTACAAATTTCGCAAAGTAAGCAAGTTGTCATAAAATATTCGTTTGGTCGGGGAATATTCGTTTTATCAGGGAATATTCGTACGACAACACAATTATTGGTGGACCCCACAGCGCAATTACTGTCAGAGTTAGAAAATGACAAAAATAACTTTTTACAAAAATAACGGCAAAAGTTTTACCGTTAACTGTTGAAATACCCGATGATAAAAGTACAGTAATACGCGTGGTTGCATAGTAGCAAATAGTATTGTACAATATCTTTGATTATTGATGCTTACGTAAGAAGTTACTCAGTTATACTCAATATTTGCAATAGTAGTTGCTGCATAGTATCTCATATTATTGATTCAATTATTGTCACAGTATCATCTGCACAATATTTATATTATTAAATTAATAATTGAGATGACAAAGTTATTATTATTATTATTTATATTATTGACAATGTCTAGAAATTTCTGTCGAGGAAAGGGGTTTGATCACCTAATTGCGCACCGATAAGGAGAAGTCCTTATCGGAAAGCCCCCTCTTTCCTGGGAATGATCTGGTTATTAATATTGCGAGTTATAATATTAATGATAAATAAATGTTATTAAAAATGTGTTTAGTGAAGCTAAGTAAATTGAGATAAATAGAGGGGTTTTTTTATGAAGTATTTGTTGTAAATTTGACTTATTACATGGACCCCCACTTACTCATTTTTCAAAACCATCGGTAGAAAGTTATCTCAATTTGGTTTTATTACTTATATATATATATAATGTGTGTGTGTGTGTCATGTGTGGTAGGAGTATATATATATATATATATATATATATATATATATATAAGTTTTTTATTAGAACATTTTATTGCATAGTAATGAATAGTGAAAATCAAAATTTTCAGTCGAACGTCACCGGTGAATTTCCGTCCTGTTCACCCGTGAATATTTTCTGAAATAGTTCTCTGCCATTATCTTATAAATAGGATGCTTAGTTTAGAATTAAAAATTACACCAGAATCAGAGAGTTCTTCTTCTATAATATTAAGCGTATTTCTTTTGAGTTTAAGGAAGCTTTGAGTGTAGAAAACAGTACAAGTTTTCTTCAAGAATATGTTGAGTAGTTTTTTAACCTATGATTTATATTCATTTAGTTTGTTATATTGTTAGTTTTTGATTACTTCTTGTTACTTTTGATGGGTTTTGTGCTTGTTGTAGGATAATCAGTAAGCTTATCAAGATGCTAGCATTGGAATTATTTTCAAGCAATTATGGACATTACTCTTTGACCAGCAGGGGCACGCCTTGGATGTGATCTTTGATACTGATGTACACCTGGTGCGCAAGTGCATGGCTTGTTAATGGTTAAGTAGCGCGGGCTGCGCTGTCTGAGAGTACAACATGGCGTGGGGCGCGCCATTACGGGACTTGATCTGGGCAAGATTAGTTATGTGCTGGAGGATGGCCATTGTTGGGAGTTATAAATTCTTTATGTAATATGATTATAATAGGATTGTGTCACGGATGTTATTTCATGTTTTTGGGAGTCTTTGACTAATGACTTGTTGTTTTTGAAAAGGAGTTGGATTTCTATTAGAATTTCTTGTTGATGAGTTAGTGTTGGATTAGAATTGGTGGGTGGAGCTGAAGTGAGGAAAATTTATGCTATGTGTTGGGGGAAAATTAAGGGGAGAATTCAGACACACTTTGGAGAATGAGATTGAAATCAAAAGCTTGGAGGAACGAAGAAGAAGAGGAATTTCACAATGATTGCAGAATTAAAGGGCGAGAAGTGTGGTGTATTACTATTCTCCTTTAATTTCAATTTGTGTAATTGGGATGATGTTTTCTTTTATTTATTTAGTATATAATTCGTTGGTTATGAACTAAATTATGTATTAGGCTTATAATGGATCTTTAAGTGGAACAATGATTATGTGACTTTGATTTCCAGTTTAATTAGCTATTTTCAAGTTTATCTATATTAATTTGAGCTTGAATTTATGAATTTCCTGATCAACATTTCTTTGTGGATTTGTATGAATTCGAGAGAGAGGAAGTACGAATCTAGACTTAGTTTATATAGCATGTGTTCTTGAATTTTGTGAATGAACAGATTCTTGATGAATGTTAAGGTAGAGATATGCTTGACATCACATGTAATCGGATAGAGAACGTAATCTTAAACCTTCTTCAATTATAATTCGCATAAAGATATAGTGAGTTAGTTGATTAAGGTGTTTACCTTGTTTCTATCTAATTGTGGATTTAAGTTGATACGGTATTAGTACATCGAGAGGTGGCTAGTGCTACATTCGTGTTCTTGATTAATAAACTGGGATAATGAATTGAACTGAAATATAAATGTAAAAATCAGAGTGAAGCTTAGGGTGAAGTTGTAAGTCTAATTCTCCAATAATTGTTTAAAATTTCAGTTTTTAAGATTTGTGATTGATTTGTGATCATATATTTATTAATAATTAGCTTTTATACTTTTTATCATTGATTTGGATAGTTTAATAAAATTAGGATTAATAGGAAATTGATAATTGTGAGGTTAAATTCTTACTTAATTTTCTCTGTGGGAACGATACTCTACTTACTATTATATTATTTGTTGACCACGTATACTTGCGTGTTGTGCGTAACTAGATTTTACCCAATAAGTTTTTGGCGCCGTTGCCAGGGAAATTTTAGTATAGATTTTAATATTTTACGATATCAGTTTAATTAGTCCAGTTTTACTTAAACATTTTTATTGTCATTTTGTCCTTTTATTTCAGGTTTTTGAAGTTGATTTATGCAAACACAGTCCAAAAATCCAAACTTGCTTCCTTTTGAGGACGACATTGAGAAACAGTTTCAAAGGTTAAGTAAATGGATCATGGAAACAAGGGAAGACTTTGAAAATTCTGAAAAAGAAGAGGCAATGGCTGCTGAAGATCAAAAAGCATTGAGAGACTTTGCTACACCCAAGGTGACTGAGCTACAGTCGAGTATCACCAGGTCTGCTATAGCTGTGAACACCTTTGAAATCAAGCCTGGGACGATTCAAATGATTCAAAATTCGGTTCAGTTTGGGGGTTTAACAAATGATGATCCGAACGAACACTTAGTCAGCTTTCTGGAGATTTGTGACACCTTTAGGTACAATGGGATGTCGGATGACGCAGTGAGACTTTGCTTGTTCCAATTTACTCTACGGGACAAGGTGAAGAGTTGGTTACATTCTCTACCCCCGGGATCAATAACTACTTGGGAAGACCTCACTCAGAAATTTCTTGCAAAATTCTTCCTACCAGCGAAAATTACAAAAATGAGGAATGAGATAACTATATTTGAACAGCAACACGGAGAGTCACTATATGAGGCATGGAAAAGATACAAGGAATTTCTTAGAAAGTGCCCACATCATGGATTGCCTAAGTGGTTGCAGATGAACACATTTTACAACGGATTGAACGGAAATCTCAGAACCAGTATTGATGCAGCTTTGCATGGAGCATTTATGGCTAAAAGTTATGAGGAGGCCTATGAATTGATAGAGGCTGTGACAGCTAACAACTACCAATGGCCCATGGCAAGAATTACACATGCAAAGGCAGTTAGAGTGTTAGAAGTAGATGGAGTGACAACAATACAAGCACATATTTCAGCACTCTCTAAGAAGTTGGATGTTATGTTAAGGGTACAAACACAACAAGTTATAGTTATTTGCGAGTTGTGCGCGGGTGAACATCCTACAGATCAATGTGCAATCAACCCAATGTTAGTGCAATTTGTGGGGAGCTACAACAGAATTCCACAGAATAAATACCAGAATATATACAATTAGGGCAATAGGAATCATCCTAACTTTTCGTGGAGTAATAATCAGCCTCAACAAGCTCCACGACCATCATATCCCCCAGGATTTCAGAATCATCAACAACCAGCTCAACATAAAGAGAGGAAATCAGATTTAGAGGAGTTATTGACAAAGTACATAACAAGCAATGAGGCAACTATGAAAAATCAAGCAATGACCATCAAGAATTTAGAAAATTAGATGGGACAGATTGCCTTAACATTGAACAATAGACCACAAGAGACTCTACCGAGTGACACCGAAAGAAATTCGAAGGAAAATCATGAGTAGTGTTAGGCAATCACTTTCAGAAGTGGAAAACAGCTGGATGGGACAAGTGTAGAAAATTCAGCTAGAACGGATGACAAAGTTGATGAGAACAAAGTGGTTGAAGAAAAATAGGGTGAGGATAAGCAAGTTGAGAAAACAAAGTTAGTTGACAAGCCAGTTGTGTACCTTCCACCGCTGTTTCAATAGAGAGTCTAAAAACAAAAATTAGATAAGCAGTTTGCGAAATTTTTGGAAGTTTTTAAGAAACTTCAGATTAACATCCCGTTTGAAGAAGCCCTGGAGCAGATGCCAATTTATGCTAAATTCATGAAAGGGATTCTGTCCAGGAAAAAGAAGTTGGAAGATTTCGAAACAGTGGCATTAACAGAGGAGTATAGTGCGGTTTTACAGCGAAAGTTGCCACCAAAGTTGAAAGAGAGAATTCGATGTAGGATCCTTTGTTTTTCTAAAAGTATTACCTTGGAAGGAGAAGATACGTTTTGGAAAGAAAGGGAAGTTAAGTCCAAGGTTTGTAGGACCTTTTGAGATTTTAAGAAGCGTAGGAGAGGTAGCTTATGAAGTAACTTTACCTCCAGAGATGGAACGCATTCATAATGTGTTTCATGTGTCATTGTTGCGTCCTTATAAACCAGACTATAAACACGTGATAGAATATGAATCTATCCAAATAGAGAAAGACTTATCCTACGAGGAACTTCAGTTCAAATTATTGATAGGAAGGAACAAGTTTTAAGAAATAAGGTCATACCTTTAGTGAAGGTGTTATGGAGAAACCACAATGCTGAAGAAGCAACGTGGGAGCTCGAGAGTAAAATGATGGAAGATTTTCCTCATTTGTTTATGTAATTATAAGCTAAGATTCTGGAGACAGAATTCTTATAAGGGGGAGAGAATGTAACGCCCGAGAAAAATCGGATTTTATGATAATTAAATTTTTATTTGATTATGTGAATTAGATGAATTTAATTGATTATTATGTGAGTAAGGTATGTGAAGGTCGTTCTATGACCTAGAATGTGCTAACGTGGTTAGTATTTTGGCTTCGTGCTAGAATTATTTGTTTGGAATTTCCAAGACGAAAATAATTATTTTCCGAGAAATTTCCGTAAAAACACTATTCATCCGTTTTTGTTCGGGGAATTATTTTGAAATTCCAAGAAACGCGTGATGATAGAATATTGAGATTAGATGGAATATCTGATAATATTTCATTTATGGCAAACATAGTTTTTTGCTTGCGGACTTAAAACCTAAGGGTTGAGTATATTGATTTCCGAGAAGGAAATAATATGCGTAGGAGGAATTTGTGTTATAGTTAAAGCGAGTGTTATACAATTATGGTACTATTTAATATCTATGTATAATATGATGAGTAAATACGAAGTACAATACGATTATTGTACGAGTAGCATACGGAGAGAATATGTGAATTGTACGTATAGGATACGATTCATATTATAGAATTAAGTTAAGACTTAATGACTAATTCAATTGTGTTGGATTATGATTAGCCCAATCAATTGAATGACCAAGCCCAAGGGGTTAGTGGGGTAAGCCCAAGTTAAGGCCCATTATTAATTTAATTAAGCCCAATTCATTAAAACCGAACCGTGGATCGAACCGGTGGGTCACCGAATGGGTAGAACCCATGAGGCAACCCATGGCAATGGGTGGGCCGGCCACCTTGGTGTGCAAGTCAAGCAAATCACTTCGTCACCAAGTATTTTACTTGGTGACAAAGTGTTGAATAGTAAGGAGGTGATGGTAGTTTTCCATAATGCCCTCCATTCTAGTTTCAAATAAATAGAAAGCTAGGTTGATTCATTTGAGAATTTTCCAACTTGCCAACATTAGATTATTGAGAGAGAAAGAGAGCTAAACTTGCAAAAAAAACATACACTTTGGAAGCTTGATCTTAGAGTTTTCCAAGAAAAAACACCAAGAGTTCTTAAGGTATAATCCTTACCTTCCATCTCCATCTCTTTTAGATTTTCTTTTATCTTAGAGAATCATAGAATGGGTGGTATATGTCTTGTATGAGAAATTAAAGATGACTTACCATAGATTCAATCTCTACAAGTCATGAGATTATAAAAATCATACGGTTCGATATAGTTTCAAACCATGAAAATATTGGTTGTTGAGATCAATTGTTTATAAACGATTGAACTCCATCAATACGTTAATATATGCATCTTGCTTGGTTAGGATGTAGATATGACATCCATGGAGTATTCCATGTGATTTGGGTTAGAGAACCCTAGTAACGAAGTTATGACGAATTTTACGCAATTAGACGTTAAACGTCAAAAATGTTGAATTCCGGATTAGAGGTCAAAAGTTGCCATGAGACTTGAAAACGTTGGTTTTTAATGTTAACACGTGAGATAGGGTGATAAAGAGTTGTGGGTTCGAGAATCGTCGGATTCTGACTTAAAAAGAAGAAAACGAGCATTGAACGCTCATTAACGTTTACGAACGTCTAGAAAATGAACTCAATAGTGAATTTTGAGTTATAGAATTCGAAAGTGTCAAATTATTATATGAACGCGTAGAGTATGTCATTTATTACTTGTAGCCTTTTGAACGGACCAAATCGGGCTTCTAACGAAGAAGTTACGGCCCCGGGAATTTCATAAACTTTTTTAAAAATTGTTGAAATCAAGAATCGTGGTTCAGCCATGGCTGAGCATAAAATAAAATTGCCACACCACAGTCACGCAAGACAGGTACTTCTTATTATCGCTAAGTGGCGCCACAGTGCCATTGTCTCGCCGCAGCGATGCCGCAAAACCGATGTTAGCCATCGCTTAATCGGCACA
Organism: Panax quinquefolius; assembly: GCA_020205615.1. Taxonomy (NCBI): domain Eukaryota; kingdom Viridiplantae; phylum Streptophyta; class Magnoliopsida; order Apiales; family Araliaceae; genus Panax; species Panax quinquefolius. The sequence continues at coordinate 100,460,057 of CM035156.1, forward strand.
AAGAATGGCCTTGATCTAGTCTTTGCGTGGGCGCAAGCATGCACAATACGAGTCAAGAAGAATGTTGATACTGACTTAGGTGTTGAACTTCAATTGTTCAAGGACCTAAAGGGGTAATGTTTGTACACTTCATAAGTATATTAAAACTATTCCTATGTTACGTATACTAAGGTATATGGTGTTAAAAACTTAGGAATTGAATGTATGTTAACAAGTTAAGAACGATGAACAAAGTTAGTACTTTATCAACGATGTTTGAGTCCGGTTAATAACGTTAGTTGATTAATAAACCGGGATGAAGGGTAATAAGTCATGATGACTTTAATAAAGTTATTAAGTTAACTAAGACATAGAAGAGAAAGAAGCTTGTAGAAACAATTTGAACATTTGTTTGATAGCTAATTACAGTGTGCTATGTGAATATATCATGTAGATTCTGTAAAGGCTGTGGTCAGTCGATTAAATTATTTGAAGATGTTGAAAGGCAAGTTTTCTTAACGCTTGTCTGACTTTCGTGTTAGTCAAGTTTATGTGATTCGTTGAACTGAATTGCAAGACTTGTTTTAAAGAAAGGGTCGATGCCAGATTTTAACTCGGCTAGACTATTCGTAATATATAGATTGATTGATATTCATATCTTTCTATATAGAAATGTTAACGCTATCCTATGCCAAGTAATTGGTATGGACGTGAAGGTAAGGGTTTGTCTATGAACAAACAAAAGTATTTTTCATCAATTATTCGATGGGCACGCGAGTTTGCCAAAAATATTAAACGTAAATACGTTTAATGAATGCGTGTTGATCAACATAGAGTACTATAGGCTGATCACCTAGAAGTGCTCGTAAGTTATGCAGATGAACGACCTTAGTGCTGTGGACTCCTTTTCAAGTATGAAAACCGAAATTATCGTTCATGGTCTATCGAATTTGCCTCGTAATTCCTAATCTATTTTATACTTTGGGAATTGATGTTATGAACTGTTAAAGTATTATTGATTTATAATACTTCATAACTATTGTTCAGTTATGTCGGAATTGTTATATAATTCACGAATGTGGTATTACTAGTATCTTTGATTAAACTTGTTGAGCTGTCATGCTCACTTCTTGCGTGAATTATATAACTGCAGTTAAAGATGAACGTACTGTGAATACCAAGAGAGATAAGGGCAAAGCTAAGATGGATGCTTAAGCATTGTGTAATAGTTTAGTAAGTTTGTATGTATTATACATTATGAACAATGAACGATGTAACCGGTTTATGAACCTGGGAAGGATTATACTTTGATTGTAATAAGAAGATAGTAATTACATTCATTTTGTTGTATTTCAATGGAATGATTGTATGGATGTTAGTACAGTGGAGCACCATATGTCGGGTTGGAAGATACCCGAATTTGGGGGCGTCACAGTTGGCGGATAGGTCAGTCACATATCCAAGAGGCATTGTAGAGGACATATTGGTCAAGGTTGACAAGTTTATATTCCCCGTAGATTTCATAATTCAGGATTTTGAGGAAGATAAGAACATCCCAATTATCCTAGGTAGACATTTCTTGGCTACGGGTAGGACACTCATCGACATATAAAAATGTGAACTAACTATGAGGGTCCAAGATCAAGAAGTTAAGTTTAATGTGTTCAAGGCCATTAAATTTCCTTCGGATGAAGAAGATTGTTTTCGGATGGATATCATTGAGTAGATAATCAGTGAAGACATGAACAAGAATTTGGTTAACGATCCATTAGAAACGACATTATTAGGAGATAAAGAATCCAATGATCCGAAATTTGTGGACTACTTGCAGATGTTAGACTCCCTGACACGAGTTAGCAGATTTAGAACACCCTTTGAACCATTGCACACGGAGGAGAAAGCCACAACAAGGATGAAACCGTCATTGGAAGAGCCACCGACTCTTGAACTTAAGCGAACCCCTAAACACCTCAGGTATGCTTATTTAGGCAATTCTAATTCTTTACCTGTTATTATTTCTGTTGTACTTAACAAATTGCAGGAAGAAAAGTTGCTGAGAGTGCTGAGGGACGACAAATCAACTGTAGGATGGACAATCACAGATTTCAAGGGAATCAGCCCATCCTTTTGCATGCATAAAATTCTGATGGAAGACGATGCAAGACCGATAGTGGAGCAACAAAGACGGCTCAACCCAATCATGAAAGAAGTAATCAAGAAAGAAATCATGAAATGGTTGGATGCGGGTATCATCTACCCGATTTCAGACAGTAAGTGGGTTAGTCCGGTGCAATGTGTGTCGAAAAAGGGAGGAATGACCGTAGTTCAGAATGATGACAATGAGCTAATTCTGACAAGGACAGTGACTGGTTGGAGGGTTTGCATGGACTATAGGAAGTTGAATAAGGTGACCCAAAAAGATCACTTTCCTTTGCCCTTTATCGACCAGATGTTGGACAGATTAGCGGGGATGAGTACTACTGCTTATTGGATGGATATTCGGGTTGTAAATAGATCGTCATCGCTCCTGAAGATCAATAGAAGACTACGTTTACATGCCCATACGACACATTCGCATTCAGGACAATATCGTTCAGTTTGTGTAATGCACCCGCTACCTTCCAATGGTGTATGATGGCCATCTTCTCGGACATGGTGGAGAAAAATGTGGAAGTCTTCATGGATGATTTCTCTGTCTATGGGGATGATTTTGATGCATGTTTGGAGAATTTGGTAATGGTCCTACAAAGATGCACATACATGAATTTGGTCTTGAACTGGGAAAAGTGCCACTTTATGGTTGAAGAAGGTATAATTTTGGGGCACAAAGTCTCGGCTCAAGGATTAGAGATTGATAAAGCTAAGCTGGAAACAATTGAAAAGCTTCCTCCACCGAGTTCAGTTAATGGAATTAGAAGTTTTCTAGGACATGCTGGGTTCTACAGGAGATTCATACAGGACTTTTCCAAAATTGAAAAACCATTGTTCAGTCTTTTAGAAAAGGATTCGGTTTTTAAGTTTGATGAGTGTAAAGTGGCATTCGAGCTATTAAAGAAGAAGTTGACTACAACTCCCATAATCGTCGCGCCAGATTGGAATATGGCCTTCGAATTAATGTGTGATGCGAATGACTATGCAGTTGGGGCTGTTTTGAGTCAACCCCAAGAGAAAGTATTTAATACCATATATTATGCAAGTAAGACACTTACGGAGACTCAATTAAATTACACAACTACGGAAAAAGAACTACTTGCAGTGGTGTGTACGTTCGATATATTCTGAGAATACTTGATCGACACAAAGGTGGTAGTTTATACAGATCACTCGGCTATTTGGTACTTAATTTCAAAAAAAGATGCTAAGCCACGCCTTATCAGATGGATCCTCCTTCTACAAGAATTTGATTTAGAAATAAAGGATAGATATGGGACGGAGATTCAAGTCGCCAATCATTGTCAAGGCTGGAAAATCAAGATAAACAGGAAGAGGACAAGTGTGTAATCAATGAGTCATTCCCAGATGAGCAACTATTTGGGATAAACACCGAATTTCCATGGTACGCAGACTTTGCGAATTATCTAGTGAGCAACATTCTTTATCCCGATCTTATAAGACAACATAAAAAGAAGTTTCTTCATAACGTCAAGTGGTATTTGTGGGATGAACCTTACTTATTCAAACAGTGCACCGCCAAGATGATCAAACGATGTGTGCCTTACAATGAGGTAAAGAACATATTGCATGAATGTCACTCATCTGCATATGGAGGACATTATGGTAGTGAGAGGACAACGGAAAAAGTGCTTCAATCCGAGTTTTATTGGCCTACTCTATTTAAGGACGCCAACTAATTTGTCAAAAGTTGTGATAGATGTCAAAGGGTGGGCAACATATCGAAAAGAAATGAGATGCCACTCCAAATGATCTTGGAAGTTAAAATTTTTGACGTTTGGGGCATCGATTTTGTGGGCCCATTTCCATCATCGTTCAGTAATTAGTATATATTGCTTGCGGTGGACTACATATCAAAATGGGTGGAAGCCGTAGCACTCCCAACCAATGATGCCAAAGTGGTTCTCAAATTCCTACAGAAGAATATTTTTATGAGATTTGGCACACCAAGAGCTATTATAAGTGATCAAAGTAGTCACTTCTGCAACAGAATATTCAGAGCTCTCTTGGAAAAGTATGGGGTCAACTATAAGGTTGCTACAACATATCATCCCCAAATGAGTGGGCAAGCTGAGGTTTCGAACAGGGAGGTGAAGAGAATCATAGAAAAGGTGGTAAACCCAAATAGAAAGGATTGGGCTCTCAGGTTGGACGATACGCTATGGGCCTGCCAAACTGCGTATAAAACACCAATTGGTATGCCACCATATCAATTACTATACGAGAAATCTTGTCACCTACCTGTCGAGTTACAACACAAAGCCTATTGGGCCATTCAGAAACATAACTTCGATCAAGCAGCTGTGGGCGAAAAGAGATTGCTTCAGTTAAACGACCTCGATGAATTCTGACTGCAAGCCTACGAGAACTCAAAGTTGTACAAGGAAAAGGTCAAGAGACGGCACAACAAGAAATTAATACAAAGAACATTCGAGCCTGGACAATCAGCCCTATTGTTCAACTCATGGTTGAGATTGTTCTCAGGAAAACTAAAATCAAGTTGGTCGAGACCATTCACCATCAAAACAATTTTCACACATGGCGCCGTTGAACTCTACAGTAGAAATCCATTGGAGACGTTCAAGGTCAATGGTCAACGGTTAAAGTATTACTGGGGTGGTGATTCAAATTGGGATGTCGTCAACATTACCCTTGCCGATGCACAGTGATACAAGAGGCACCGTCAGGCTTACGACGTTAATATTAGCGCTACTTGGGAGGCAACCCAAGCTCTAAACTCTTTCTCTTTTAGTTATTCTTTATATTTTAGTTTATAATCTAGTTTAAATATGCAGTTTTCATAGAATTTTGACTCCATTTTTGGAAGATTCGCATGTAACTAAAGAAAAATAGAGTCATCATGCTACTAACCCCCTAGCGCGGGCCACGCCACCCAACGCACAGACACAGCGTGGGGGTGCGCCACTACCCCAGGAACTTACTGACATACCAGCGTAGGCCGTGCCAATTCGCCGATCCCACAGCGCGGGGTGCGCTATATCCAACATACAATAGGCGCGGGGCGCGCTACTATGCCATCAACTACTGACTTCCTAGTGCGGGGCACGCCATCTCATATATATACACAGTGCGGGCCTCGCCGCTCGAAAACCCCAAGTGTTGAACATGTTTTAATTGTCGTGTCCACGACAACAACCAACCAAACTCTCCACTTCTCCTACACCCTTAACACTTCCACTACTCCATAACTCCTATAACTCCCACTACATAATCTCCCCTTCTCCTTTTCAACTTCCCTTCACATTAAACCCATACACTCTCGAACTCCCAACCCACGTTGGTTTTCCGTCCCCTATATGAACTATAAGCATACAAGTAGTCAAATTCATATCAGATATAAACACTACACTCCAATCCTAAATCTAATTCCTTTCTTGCACAAATTCATTCAAATTGGGACATCTTTACAAAGAGGGAAACACAAAATCATTGAAGGTAAGTACAACTTACTTCATCCTCAATATTCTTCTCTTTTATTGATATCAATTGGGTGAAAAACCTTGGAAATTGGGTGCCCAAGGAGTGTGTTGTTTTATTTCACATATTGGCTAGCAAGATAATACCAAGTAACAAATTTTGGGGGAATTAACCAGTCCGCTCATCAACTGTTTGATAAAAGTCCTGAACCAAATTTTTAGCCTAAATCTCACTAGAGACACCATGTCTTCCCACAAAAGACAACGCCCATCCACCTCCACTGCTCGGCCTCAATATGATCATACGAAATTTGTTAGTGAAAGGGTCGTAGAAAGATTAAAGTCATCCATCGACAAGAAGAATTTGGTGCTAGAACGTGGATTGAAGCCGGATGCTAACTTGGATGGTGATATGGCTTTGTAAATTATGGAACGTAATTGGTTTCAGTTAGTAGAGCAACCACTTCCAGCGGTGCTCAATATAGTGAAAGAGTTTTATGCCAACGCAATGGAACATGTCAATCACATAGTCATGGTTCGAGGCAAATCGGTGGCGTTTCATGCTGATGCTATCAACGCGTATTTTGGGTTGGAGGCACCACAAGCTGACTGATATGAAGATGGTTTGCCCAATCTGGACGAGTTGATTATCAGATTATACAAACCAGGAACTCAATGGGTAACTCAAGCTGGAACGGATGAAAAGATAAGTTTTCCCCACTCAACACTTAGTCATTATGGTAAAGCTTGGTATGCATTTATATGTGCTCGTTTAATGCCCACACGCACCAAAAAGATGTAACTAAGGCACGGGCTCGGCTATTATATGGGATTGTTCACCACCATTACTGTGTGAATAACTCCATTGCATTCTACAATGTCGATGTGGGGGAGTGTATTCAAGAGTCCATTGACCGGTTGCTACGAGGGAGTACTACGGGAGATTTTCTACATGGTTTCTTAATAACTGATTTATGCCGTAAAGCTGGGGTGCAGTTGCAACCTTCTGAGCCTGTCCAACAACCGATTGCTATAATTGATTGTGTTACAATTGAGAAGTACAAGGCATGGGAAGGGGCGAGATCACATCCACATGGAGAAGGCTATATTATGATCCGCCAACCCTCACCCCCAGTTGGAACGAAACCAATGCAAGAGAAATCATCTCGGGGCTCAAGGAAGTAATTTTTGTGGTTGGCCCAACGTCAAGATTTAATGCATCAGTACAATGCCAATGCATTCAACACGCTTGCTGATGTGTTTTCCCGCTGCAATCCTAATGCGCATCCAGTGGTCATGCCTATTCCTCCTATCTTGCCAACATATCCTCCTTCGGACGACGACGAGCAGTAACTCATTTTTAGGGAAGTCCTCATACTTTTATTTGAATTATTTTGACGTAATGAGGACATTACTTGATTTAAGTTTGGGGGATTATGTTTTCTGCCTGGTTAATTAATGAAAGTTTTAATAATCATGTTAGTTAGTTTGTTTCATTTTTATAATTGTTGTATTCATGGCATTTAGTTTAATATTTTCGTATAAAAAAAATATATGCATGTAGTTTGCATGAATCCATTTATTAAATTGTAAAAGTTTATTCTTGGCCAATGATGAGATTGGAATTCGGTAGACAAGTACAGTGCCAAATATGAGAACTTTGATGTAATTTCTGTTAAGAATTAGATTTTTGGCTGTGTGAAACTAGTATAAGAAAAAAAAGAAGCACGTTAATAACACCTATGTGAGCTGATTAGTTCAAATTGATACATAAGGAATTTCTAAAGAATAACATTAGTTTGAATGAAAGAATGACAAGAATAAGTAGTAATGACTAAAGTTAGACAAGAACCTAAGTTTGGGGGAATATTTGGGGTATATAAGCTACAAAAAAAGAAAAAAAAGTATGAATAAAAACACCGTGGTGTGCTTGTCTAGTTTTGTGGCCTTTGTTACTTGAGTAAGTAAGCTCGAGGGGATTGTCTTTACACCTAGCGCCCTAAGGTCTTAATGGTCTGGGAGTCGTTGGTCGAAAGCTCGTTAAGGTAGCATTGAAAAGCCTAAGGGAATAAGACATTGCATAGCTATGTGTATAAAAAAATGATGATGAATAAAACAGGAAATAACAACAAAAAGCCCCCATAGATAAAAAAAATAAAGCATAAGTATCGCATGTTGACCCTCGATGTTGGTAATTGTCTAAATTTCGTTGGATTTAGCTTGTTTTTGGATTTCTTGAGTTTACATTGTATGATGCCTTCGAAGAGATTTGTTATGTATTGAATTTAAATTTGTATCAGTTAGCATGGATGTGGATCGCACACACTATACTAGTAATAAGAGTTTAAGATTCGAGGTTTGATAAGGAATTATGGATTGGTTTTGATATGAAGTGTTGACATGTTTGCTAAATTTTTTTGAGGCCCTATGAGTAAACTATATACTGTCTTAATACTGGATTCGTAGTTATTAGTTGCATTGCATTCCATTTTGCTTAAGGACAAGCAATGTTCAAGTTTGGGGGAATTTGATGAGCAGCTTTTTAACCTATGATTTATATTCATTTAGCTTGTTATATTGTTAGTTTTTGATTACTTCATGTTACTTTTGATGGGTTTTGTGGTTGTTGTAGGATAATTAGTAAGCTTATCAAGATGCTAGCATTGGAATGATTTTCAAGCAATTATGGACATTCTCACGACAAGCATGGGGAGCGCTGATCTGTCGAAAGTACTGATGGCGCGAAGCATACTAGTGTGTGACTTACTTCATTATCGTTAAGCAGCACAGTCACTATTGTCTCGAGAGTACAACATATGGCGCGCACGCCAAGCACGGACTTGATTTGGGCAAGATTAGTTATGTGCTGGAGGATGGGCATTGCTGGGAGTTATAAATTCTTTATGTAATATGATTATAATAGGATTATGTCACAGATGTTATTTTATGTTTTTGGGAGTCTTTAACTAATGACATGGTGGTTTTGAAAAGGAGTTGGATTTCTATTAGAATTCTTGTTGATGAGTTAGAGTTGGATTAGAATTGGTGGGTGGAGCTGAATTGAGGAAAATTTATGCTATGTGTTGGGGGAAAATTAAGGGGAGAATTCAGACACACTTTGGAGAATGAGATTGAAATCAAAAGCTTGGAGGAAAGAAGAAGAAGAGGAATTTCACAAAGATTGCAGAATTGAAGGGCGAGAAGGGTAGTGTATTACTATTCTCCTTTAATTTCAATTTGTGTAATTGGGATGATGTTTTCTTTTATTTATTCAGTATTTAATTCATTGGTTATGAACTAAATTATTTATTAGGCTTATAATGGATCTTTAAGTGGAACGATGATTATGTGACTTTGATTTCCAATTTAATGAGCTATTTTCCAGTTTATCTATATTAATTTGAGCTTGAATTTATGAATTGCCTGATCAACAGTTCTTTCTGGATTTATATGAATTCGAAAGAAGAAGTACGAATCTAGACTTAGTTAATATAGCATGTGTTCTTGAATTTTGTGAATGAACAGATTCTTGATGAATGTTAAGGTAGAGATATACTTGACATCGCATGTAATCAAATAGAGAACTTAATCTTAAACCTTCTTCAATTATAATTCCCATAGAGATATAGTGAGTTAGTTGATTAAGGTGTTTAACTTGTTTCTATCTAATTATGGATTTAAGTTGATATGGTATTAGTACATCGAGAGGTGGCTAATGCTAGATACGTGTTCTTGATTAATAAACTGGGATAGTGAATTGAACTGCAATATAAGTGTAAAAATCACAGTGAAGCTTAGGGTGAAGTTGTAAGTCTAATTATACAATAATTGTTTGAAATTTTAGTTTTTAAGATTTGTGATTGATTTGTGATGATATATTTATTAATAATTAGCTTTTATAATTTTTATCATTGATTTGGATAGTTTAATAATATTAGGATTAATAGGAAATTGATAATTGTGAGGTTAAATTCTTACTTAATTTTCTCTGTGGGAACGATACTCTACTTACTATTATATTACTTATTGACCACGTATACTTGTGTGTTGTGCGTAACTAGATTTTACCTAACAGAATATCCATGCTATACCAGTCAGAATTACTCTCCTACTAAGGTAAGGGATATTATTTTTGTTCAATATTTGTAAGAAATAATATTTTCTTCCATACTCTCTAGTATGTAATTAGTAATATTATTTCGTTTAATATTCCTAATTCTACACTTATTTTTATAAGTTTTGCTTCTATACTCTTTGAAATTTTTAGAATATCCTTAAAATTTGTGCTTCATCTAGTATTGTTTCATAGAAATATTTTTTTAAACATTCTTGTTAAATTTTAATCTTTTCAGGGCGGGGTACTATTCATGAAGTACTATTTATGAGACACTATTCACTTGGGTACTATTCACGATAAAAAATGATTTTTTTGTCCAAATTATTTTTGATACATGAATATTATTCTTGAATTTTACTCCACAAAGCAGTTATCATGTTGACAATTTTGACATTCTTGAACTCTGGATAAATTGAATTATAAATCTTTAAAATTTATCCTTGCTCTCACTTAATTGAATTCTTATATCATTGTCATCATCCTCATACTTATGTTATGATAAAAGTCATCTTTGGCCCGTAATGCATAGATGGACTGTAGATTGGTATGATTATGATCAGAAATTATGTATCGGTATAACCATGACCTGTAATGTTACAAATGATGTGGTAAAAGTTCTCATTGGCCCGTAGTGCATTGATGGACAGTTGTTTGGCATGATCATGACCACTGGTGATAATAACGAATATCCTTGGCCCGTAGTGCATGGATAATTCGGTGATGTGGATTATTTATTAAGATGTGTTACAGATATAAAATATTGATGATGAACTTTTAAATCATAGAAGATATAGTAGACAACATGCTCTACTTGACTCTTCTAATGGATTGCTTGTTCCGATGCAGTTAAACTTGTTGTCTATTATATTCTATCAGTTTTACACTGTTGAAGGCTAAGGATAATTTATTCTGAATTATCTTAGTCATAATATTCTTTACTAGCTAGTTGAGCTCACCCTTTTCTTTCATTGTTCTCTTCAGGAAATGAGAATATAGTTGTGACTGCAGGTGATGGTCCAAGATGGTGGCTATAATAGTCCTTACTATTCTATGAAATAGTGTGATAATAATTGTAATGATGACTTCTTTTGAGTTTGGATATTGTCTACGAGACAATATTCGTATTAAAACTCTCAGCTTACGTTTGTCATATTGTGTAAATTAAGTTTGTATTTGGATTATGTACCATGTATTTGGTTACTTAGAATGGGTTGTGTATACCTATTTTGGGGGCGCCACATTATTAAACTTAAATAGGTATGTACAACATATCCTAAACTCGAGAATAGGTGATTTCATCGGTTGAAATCCCCATTACGAGCCATAAGGACCCCATCACCTCTAGATATAGATCTAGGGCTTTACGGAGTGACTGAGACTAACTAAAAGCAGTAAAATGTCTAGATCTACCATGGATCTAAACTGATCTACCATGGTCTCCAGACTTCATTTACAACTATATATGCACAAAATAACCGGTAGAAACACTAAATCTACCAACTATTACACAATATATGTATAAAACAACAAGTTTAACTAGATTCAAGCAATATCTAACATAGATCTAGTATATTGAACAAAATTTACAAAGAAAGTTACCAAAATGAGTGTTTTTCACCCTGGGGGACGCCTGAACAAGCTTCTTGGCTCAGGATCAACTTATATCACTCTAGACACTCAATATGTATGATATAGAAGATCAAACAACTAAAATATGATGATAAGGGGAAAGATCTGAGCCTCTCTCTCTAATTTGTTTTTCTAAATAAGCTCCTGTTGCTGGATTAAAGGCTCCTGGGGTAGCCGCAGGTATACCTGCATCTGGGCCTGTGGGTTCCCCCATCTCAAAGTTTCTGCCTTTAGTCTTAATCCAAAGAAAGTTGAGCTTCGTACCCAAAAATCCCGAAAAGTCTTTGTGAAAGGCTGCGAAATAAGGTCGAGTATGACTAAATCGAATTTTGGGAAGATGATACAATTAGCTGAAAGGTATCTTTCAGTTGCCGAGGATCGTCGATCGGCTCGTCTTTAATGGCTCGCAGTTTAAGGATTGTTGTGGTGGCTTCTTGTGGCCTTTTCCTTATCTTTGCGATCTTCGTTCAGTCCACGTCATGTTCGAGCGTCGTTGCACTTTGATTTCTCCACAAGGTTGTCTCCCGGGTAAAATGATGCTTTTGCCCTCCCTCGGGGTTGTCTCTGAAGTGAAATTACGATTTTACCCTCCGAAAAGGTTAGTCCAAGTAAAGCAAAATTTTGAGTGTCTGTAGATGCCCCTCTTTGTCATGTTTATGCAATGCAATGGAATGAACACGACAAAGATTACTAGACACTCGATCCATGACAAGGTATATCTAATGATACAATGCCATGTATAAAGTTTTCAAATGATGAGTATATATTTTAAAAGGGTTCTCCCATCTGTTGGGGTGGACGATGATTTATATTAATGTCATCGGGTACTACCAACGCCTTCGTTGGGATTGATTAAAAGATTCTACCATCGGGGCTGAGCCGAGGCCTTCACTAGGGTCAATACCAATGGATTCTCCTATAGGGGTTGAGCCAAGTCCTTCACCGGGGTTCATGCCAGCGAATTCTCCCATCGGGGTTAAGCCGACATTTTTGCAAATTGTGCCTCATAACACATCGCACTTCAAAAATTGCATACTAAATCATTATCAAATTGTATCGCAAGTCGTATTTTGAATTATTATCAAATCGCATCGCAAATCACATTTTTAATTATCATCAAATCGCATCGCAAATTATAACGCCACCATCGGGTACTGCCTAGGCCTTCGTTGGGTTGTTGCCAATGGATTCTACCATCGAGCTTAAGCCGATGCCTTTATTGGGTTGTTGCCAATTAATTCTACATCATGGTCAAGCTGAAATCTTCATTGGGTTATTGCCAACGAATTCTGCTATCAGGGTCAAGTTGACATCTTCATTGGGTTGTTGCCAAGGTCAAGTCGACGTCTTCATTTGGTTATCGCCAACGGATCCTACATCGGGGTCAAGTCGACGTCTTCATTGGGTTGTTGCCAATGAATTCTACATCGAGGTCAAGCGGACGTCATCATTGGGTTGTCGCCAACTGATTTTACATCGGGGTGAAGTTGACGTCTTCATTGGGTTGTTGCCAACGGATTCTATATTAGGGTCAAGCCGACGTCTTCATTGGGTTGTCGCAAACGGATTTTACATCGGGTTCAAGCCAACAATTTCATTGGGTTGTCGCCTACAGATTCTACATCGGGGTCAAAGCCTACGTCTTCATTGGGTTGTCGCCAACAAATTCTACATCAGGGTCAATGTAACAATCTAGAATTTTATTTGTAATTTCAAATATTTATGGAATTAAATAAATATTTTTAATGGATGTGTTTCTTATTTAGTAGATATTTGTTTGATTATTTATTAGTAAATAAATAATTCATGAGTTGTAGAAATTAACTTAATTAAGATAAAAGAGTGATGAAACTTAATTAAATTTATGAGATAATGTTCTAATTTAACTTAATAATTAAATTAGAGAGTTGGTAAGGACTATATGAATCTCTATAATGTTATTTTAATTTAATTTAGTAATTAAAGTGATGTGTTAAATAAAATTATAATGAAAATTATAATTTTGTGGTAAATGGTTAAGTGGAAAATTTATTTAATAAGTTGTAATTAGTTTTATTTAATTAAGATTGGATATGGAAACCCATGTAAATAATGTGGGACAATAAACTATAGTATAAATAATTTATTAAAATATCTTAAAGGAGTTTTAAATGAGTTTACCAAATAAGGCTTAAAAATATTAAGTCTTTATTTTAATTAGTTTTACCCAAACAAAGCCTTGTGGCTTTTGAAATTTTAGCTGACAATTATTTTGAAATTTTTTAACGTAAAATGGTATTAAGTAAGGGTATTAGTTACTTGTCCATTTTTTTTAACTCTTGCGTCTATTTTATACGTTTTGGTTTCTTGCGTCTATTTTATTCTTTTTATGTAAGAAGTTGGCCTAAGCTTGAGAATAGAAGAGAGGGAGAATAAAGAGAAGAAATAGAGAGAGTTTGAGAAAAGTTCTATGAATTCACTTCTTTGTCTTCTATTAGGGATTATTCAAGCAATGTATAATTTCTAAAACTTTAGTTTTATGTGTATGAGGAGTTTTATGTTCTTGAGTTTCAAACCACTGTAATCCAAATTTGATGAATTGTTAATATACAAAGTGATTGATTATGTGTATATGTAAATTGTGATGTTATAACTAACATCTAGACAAGGATTTGGGAGATTAATTTAGATGAATTACATTCAAAAATAAGAAAAAACTGATTACAGTGCATGTGTGTATGAATAAGGCTTGTGAGAGTCTAAAATTGATAGTTGGTTTGTGGACTGTTGACGTCGGGATTTTTATTTGTCCCTTTTCTATTCTTGTTCTTTGGTGTTCTCATGTTATGTGAGTTTTGTTTGAAAAAACAAGTGAAAAAGGTCCGACATGTATATGTCGACAATTTGACTGTAAGAGTCGCCAGTTGGTGTTTTTTAATCGTTGCACTAACGCAAATCGAGAAAAGATTTGCACATTGACCCAAAGTGATGTGACATCGCTAAACGGGTCTGTGAAACCGAGATTCATTTGGGTTCGGGGCTTGATTGTGTGAGGGAAGGTGTTAGGCACCTTCGACATCCGTGTTACCACTATGGTGACTGCCACTTTTCAAGAAACTATTATATGAATGTGTGTGTGTGTGTGTGTGTGTGGATCAATGTGCAATTTATTTGGAAGTAATGCGAGGCCTCGTTCGCAACTATATACAAAGGGTTTGAATTTATATAAAAATTTAGTTTTAAACATGATATAGCAGTGAAGTTTTGTAAAAGAGGTTTTTCAAACCATGTTCTCAATAGTAATTGAGACCTTTTCATACTTCCATTTTATTATTAAATGTTCAGCTTGGTTTCTTTTATTTTCGAGATGCAAAACATCTTCGAGAAAATAATATATAGCAGTGCCGAACTCCTTATGGGCATGAAAGCCATTTAAGGAAATTCAAACACCGTGAATAATTTACAAGTTGCTTACAGCCGAAAATGTCTATCACGGGAATCGAATCTAGATTCAATGGACTGAATCTGCGATCATATGATTCCTAGACTCACATGATACCGCAGTTTATATGAAAATTAGTAAGCAGTTATATATATAAAAGTTGTAAATATATATATATATATATATATATATACAGACATGATCAACCACCACGAAGCACCTCCGCGGGGGATCGAAAATGTAAATATATAAAAGTGATAAATATATATATAGAGAGACATGATCAACCACCACGAAGCACCTTCATGGGGGATCAGAAATGTAAATAAAGTAGTAAATGCGATCAACCGCCATGAAGTAAACTCCAGGCGGGACGGAATGTAAATAAAGCAATAAAAATGATCAACCGCCACGAAATAAACTCCAGGCGGGACAGAATGTAAAGAAAGCAGTAAAAGGCCACGAAGTAAACTTCAGGCCTGATAAAAATATAAATATCACTACAAGAAAAGAGGCTAATTCCGACGAAATTATTTCTGACGCAATAGATTCCGTCGACATTAGTATATTTTCGAGGGAATACTCCATCGGACATATGTCCCTCAAAAATAATTTATTTCTGACCGAATTCCATCAGAAGTAGGGTTCCACTGGTGGCTCCAAGATTCCTGCCAGCGCCAAATATAACCTCGACGGAACGAGGGTTATTCTCGAGAGAATATCCGTCGGCTTTAAGATAGTTTCGAGGGACCTAAGCCCGACGAAACTTCCGTCGAAAATAGACCTAATAAAATACTTCTTCTTCTCCAGCATCCTCTCATTTTAATCTCTCCCTCTCTCTCTAAATACCTACGTACAGTCTACTCTCTCTCTCTCCCTCATACCTCCCACTCCCAACCCCCTCTCCCCTGGTCCCCCCACCCCCACCCTGCACCTGGTACCCTCACTCCTCCCCCCCATCGCCTGAACCCTCAGATGTCCCAATTCCCCACCCCACCTACCCCTGTGCACCCCCACTCCCAACTCCCTTCCGCCTGGTACCCCACCCTCTCCCCAGCACCCCGACCCCTATCCCTGCATTCACCCCCACCCACCACGCACCCACTGCCGCCGGTCACCAGCCTTTGCCTCCGGTCACCGACTCTGTTCTCTCCTAATTTTCTAGGTATTGAGTATATATTATATGTTAGTAGTATGAAATTTAATTATGAAATTTGTGTATGAATTTGGTATTATAATGTGCAATTGGTCTAAATTTATTTTGTTTTTGGATTGATATTACTAGAATTTTGGTATTATAATGTATGAATTCTGTTTTTTGTTTATAATTTATCTGAAATTGGTCATTTAGGTCTGAAATTGGTCATTTGCAGCTTTTGTACATGTATAACATCCATTTTATTGTTTGTTTTTTTTATGTAATTGTAGTGCATCAATATTGTATGTTGTATGTTCATAACAATAAAGGAATGTGATGCTTGATATTTTCGACGAAATTTCCCACGAAAATTATAAGCCAAGCGGTCTAACCCCCGGGGCGGACCCCAACCGAAAGGCGCTAGAAGTTTGAATTCGGAAAGGTAGTCACGACCCTTGATGCAGGAGCAGTGTATGACGAATAAGGCTAATTCTGTTAGAATTCTTGAGATGAAAAATCTGTTGGCTATAATAACTATTTATTACTTAATTTTCTAATACTAAAATTCATTAATTAAGTAGCATTTACTTAATTAGTTTTCGACAAATAATTTATACTTCAAATATCAATTAATTTAATCAACTTAATTAAAAAAACAAACTAAAATAAAAATTCACTATTTAATATACTAATATATAATTCGTAATAAAATAAAATAAAGTTTAATAAATGAAATAAATATAATTTAATACATAAATAGATTAAATTAAAAAAATCAATAATAAATAAATAAAGTAAATAAAATAATAAATTTAATTTAATTTATTTTATTAAATAAAATAAAATCTAAAAATAAATATATAATATAAAATAAATAAAACAATAAATTTAATTTAATTTAGTTTATTAAATAAAATAAATTTAACAAATAAATATAAAATAAATTTAATAAATTTGATTTAATTTAATAAATAAATTAAATTTAATAAAAATATATAAAAATATATAATATAATACATATAAAATACAATTCAATAAAAAATAAAATAAATAAAAATAATAAAATAAAATAAATTTAATTTAATTTAATTAAAATAATTTAAAATAAATTAAATTTAATATAAATTAAATTTAACGACTTTAATTTAATTTAATAAAAATTTAAAAATTATATTATATAATACAAAATAAAATAAAATAAAATAAAATAATTAATAAATTAAAATAAAATAAAATAAAATAAAATAAATCAAATTAAAAGAATAAAATAAATAACATTTGCTTAGTTGGGATGCAATTCAAATAGACTGAATATATAAGAATGTTGTCATGGAAATAAAATAATATACTTTGTAACTTAATTAGAAACCCGTTTGACAAGTATGAGTGAATATTGAACAGTAGTCTCTATAAATTCCAAATAACAATTCTCATAAGCTAAGTACCACTTAGTTTATTTTTGACAAAATAAACTAAGTAGCATTTGCTTAGTTTGCCACAATTTTCAATAAACTCGATAATACTCTACCTACATATATGTATTCTTCCTTGTATGCAAGATTCGACGTAGCAGTTGCAGCTAATAGTACTCCAATCAGTTCCTCGATAGCAATTAAAAAAAAAGGGTCGTAGTTTCTGTTTGTGTCTTATACTCGAATAATAAAGTTAATTGAATTATTGAAGACATTCCTCACTGTTCCATCATAACAAATGCCAACATACGGAAGGAGTGCCATTAAGTTGTTGAACAAAGTTATAGGTTAAGCAACCCTCTAGATGAGCGAACGATCACTTCTCTACTAGGAATGAATCATTACCTGATATGGGTCCAATCCATGACATAGACAGTTTCTCACCACTCCAAATTCCTCAGATGGGTAGTGCTCACAGAATGTCTCACCTTTTTTTCTTTGAGAACTACCCATCTGAGGAATTTGGAGTGGTGAGAAGCTGTCTATGGCATAGATTGAACCCATATCAGGCAATGATTCATTCCTAGTAGAGAAATGATCGTTCGTTCATCTAGAGGGTTGCTTAACTTGGAACTTTGTTCAATAGCTTAATGGAACTCCTTCAGGATGTTGTCATCTGTTATGGTGGAACAGTGAGGAATGTCCGCAATAATTCAATTAACTTTATTAATAGAGTATAGGACACAAACAGGAACTACGACCCTTTTTTTGTTCGATTACTGTCGAGGAACCGGTTGGAGTACTATTAGCTACAACTGCAACTAATATGAAAATTAGATTGACTCTTCTCTGAGTAATCATTACAGCTGCAACTGCTATGAAACTTAGAAACCCGTTTGATAATAGTGTTTAGGAGTGGATGTCGAACAGTAATCTCTATAGATTCTCATAAACTAATTAAGTACCACTTACTTAGTTTATCATTGGCAAAATAAACTATGCATCATTTGCTTAGTTTGCCACAATTTTCAATAAACTCAATAATACTCTCCCTTTACTCTTCAATACACTCAACTATATATATATAAAGTGTTATGAAACATAGAAACCCGTTTGACATTCACTCAGTATGAGTGAATGTCGAATAGTCCCCAGTTTGGGACTATTACTGGATGTTATGTCTCTCACTAAGGTCGGTGCTAATTCACAAGGTGCATGTTTATAATATTTTGAGGATTTTTCAGCTGGTGTCTCTACATATGTTCTTCGAGTGCATACTTAGACTAAGTTATCTTGGTCTATTTCGTGTACTTGGAGACCATGGGAAGGTGATGCTGAAATTTTCTTAAAATATTATAAACACACACCTTGTGAATTGCACTAGTGAGGAGACGCACCTATGGTTCAATAACATTATTTTCATAACTATATTATACATTCCTTTACTATTTTTTGACAATGTCATAACTATATTAAACATACAGATGCTAGACGTCGGCGTTTGCGAGGGTCTAACCTCGGTCGATTAGGTCATCCACCCAAGTTAAAGGCTCGCTATTCGCCCATTGATGTCGGCTCAAATGCGTGTGAGGTTTCAACTATAATATATCACTTATGTTCAATTAGAATGATATTATCATGTGATTAATAAATTAAAATGTTCTTAATAAATTTTGTATTCTAGTATTATGGATCCTGTCGCTAAGGCGACCATACATCCCATCTGCCTGGCGCATCTCCCTACTGACTGCATGCGATTTAGTTAGTACGCGCGCTACGATGCCGGCTTCATGGTGACAGTGTTGCGGGAGTTTCACGTAAGTCAAATTACATATATTAAATCAAGGTCCTTGCATGTTATTTACATATTGTTCAAATAATAAATTATATGTATGTTATGTCTGTTTGATAGAGATACTACAGATACGAGGCCGGCATCACTGAGGCGGATGGTGACGCCATTATCATTACCCACATCTCGAAGAATTATGTCGGCTGGTTGTATGAGATGCGACAGAGGGCAGTCCGGGCGATAGAAGAATCACCCGGGACTACTTTGCGAGATCATCTATCACCGACAGTATCAGATGTAGCATGGGCTGCGATGTGTGCGTACTGGGATGATGCTGCGTTCAAGACCAAGTCAAAGCAGATGAAGAAGAATCGCGACAAGTCATGAAAGTTATACATACTTACGGCTCATGATGCTTCTGTGAGGTTAAGTCGGTATGTATTTCTCTTTAGTTTAGTTTAATATTATATTACAACTATAGTAAATTAAGGTGATATTATTTAATGTATATGATTTAGGCCGTGCGAGTAGCTTGGGCCGATCTCCTACTATGATCGAGTTCTGGGATAAAGTCCATACGCCGAAGGGCTCTACTTCGGGGTCGATGATATCTCCAGCAGCACTAGCTATACAAGTAATACATTTACTATAATAAATATTATTTAGGATAATATTACGTAATTTATATGATGATACCAAGATAACTCACTTGTATATCAAATTACAAGAGCGGTTTGAGAAGCTCTGTAGTTAGTGTATAGCAGAGTTATAGGCTGCTAGGGGTGATGCTGAGACGTTAGATTCCACCGTCCCTCCGCTCGAGATTAGTTTATCTCAAGACGAGGAGACAGCTCTTTGGGTCGCGTCTCAGGATACTCCCACTAGTACTACCGGGCGGTATCGAGTGCTGGGGTTACCGAGGATACCAGCCTATACACTGCCAGGAGGTATAATATTTATGTTTATTTTGTGTTTATGAATAAAGTAAACTTGTAATATTATTCATGTTATATTTATTTTTGTCGGCTCTAGCCAGCGTCTGCGTCCGAGAGGCCCCGTGGGACCATCACATATGGGCACTGGCTTAGATGATGCTTTGTTCTAGCGTGTTATAGCTGCGTTGTCGGAGAGGTTTGAGACCGATCCGCTATTCCATCGTCAGACTCGCCCAATCGTGTTCTTCGCCTCCATCACCAAGCAAGAAGACGTTGCAAATTTGGTGCCACCGCCGAGAGTACGGGTATCCCTCCGGAGCAGTGGGTCGCGATACGTGACAAGACTGTTCGGATGGTGGTTACCTTAGTCGAGGACGCGTTTGGGCCGATGTTGAGTCAACGCTCGACTGCTCAGGTATAATTCGTTTTAAATACAAATATATATTCTGCATGTTATTTAATTTTCATTTAGTTATCTTTAACTGAATTGTATATATGGAATAATGAGTTACATTATATTGTATCAACAGGGTGATGAGCAGACTGACGAGCGGGATGACAATGAGGGCAATTTTCATACTCCAGAGCAGCATCGACGCCCGCCCGATGATCCTCCTCACACCGGGGGCTCTACTAGCTTGACTTATTTTATATTCTTTTGTAATTTAAATTCTTTTATAGTTTACATAATTTTTGACGTACATATTGTAGTTTAAACCTTATCATTACTTTGGTTTTGTTGCGGTTTGACACTTAGTTTAATTTAGCTTAATGGGATGTTTGTTATAGTTTAGATTAATGGGATGTTTTTGACCTTTTTACTTCTCATTTAATTAGTTGGTTTTTGATATATTGTTGGATGAGGTGATTGTAATTGTAATTTATATTATTGGCCATATTGTTAGCTTGTGTATGTGATGTTGGGAAAATAGGTACAGGTACAAGATGTGGGATAAATCCCTGGATATTGCAAAAATAAATAAAATATTTTAAAAAAAACACTATCCTCGACGGAATGGTTGTATTGTCAACAAATATCCATCAAGGTTAAGGTGTTTCCCATTTTTATCAGATTGCAATGTGGCATACTTATCATCAACCGAATATCCTTGACCAAATAACCTCAACGGACTGGTGGTATACTCGATGGATTTTCGTCGAGTGTAAGTTGTTTTTCCAATTTTATCAGGCTGCAACGTTGTATGATTATCCTCGATCGAATATCCTCGACAGACACGTTTCAGTCGGGGATATATTAACTCCAACTGACTATTCGGTCGATACTAATTCCGTCGACTCTAAGTATTCCTGAACGAAAAATCGACGGACTTAATTTCGACGTGTTTATATACGACCGAATCTCTAACGAAATATTCCATCGTAAATAAGGTTGTTCTCGATGGAATACCCTTATTATCGACGGAATATTCCGTTGGGAATAACCCTTTTTGTTGTAGTGTAAACGCACAAGATGTTTCTCAATCCCGGCTCGGTTTATCATTTCAGCAATTTATCGCTATATACATATATATATATATATATATATATATATAAATGCAGTAAACGCACCAGATATAAAATCTAGGCTCATCGAACAGAGTTCGACAACAGTTCATATATAAATATATATACGTATATATAAAAGCAGTAAACACTCCAGATATAAAATCGAAGCTCATCGGACATAATCCGACAATAGTTAATATATATATATATATATATATATATATATATATATATATAAAAGCAAGTAAAAGCTCCAGACACAAGTCTAGGCTTAATCGAGGCATAACTCGATAATGTTAGTCCATATATATAAATATATACATATATAATTATATATATACAGACAGAAATGAAAACCACGGACTGAAGTCCGGGCATACACACATAACACGACTCTCAATGCGAAGAATAATGTGTGCAAAGATGAAGAGAAAGGCTTTATGGTGTGTAAGAAGGCTTACAGTGGGCTGCCAAAGAAGACTTTTATGACGCTAAGTAAATGAACACTCAGCTCCCGCCGGTAAAAATATAGCTATATGTGAGCTAACAAGTGTTTAAAATGAGAAAGCACTCAATATGGGGTGTGTACAAAGTAAATTTGACAGGGCTTCCTCTCCTTTTCCTCTTGAAATATGGCCACCCCAAGCTCTATATTTATAGAGCTGGTGGACGCAAGTGTACCTGCAGATGCAACTGCAGCTGCCCGTAGTGCCCCGGACTCTGCGGGTCCTGCCGTGTCGAAGTACGTGCACTCGTGCACTGTGATGTCCGCTCGAACTTGCAGAACTTCAATCCGAGCATCCGATTGAGGTGTACAAGACCTTTTTCGGACCGCCGTTGTCGAGAGTTACGCAATGACATGGGATTAGAGGTTGTACGAAGTCAGGAAGTGGGGACCATGCCCCTGGTCTTCAAGCTTCACATTCTATCCAGTGTGTTGCCCCGCGTAATAGTCACTCGGGATTGTAATTCCTTAGCTCTTGTGGGGCATTGTTGTGTAAAAATGTATGTGTAGACACCGGGAATATCAATTCCAACCTCGGAGATAACCCCGAGTTTTGTCGTTGGAGATAACCCCAAGGAATGCTGTTTCAGTTCCAGCGATAACTCCAGCAATGGTTGTTTCAAATGCATGCGATCAGCTTTAATCTCAGAACTCCTGCCGAGGTACTCATATAAAGGACCCAGAGATAACACCGGGAAGACAGGCACACGTACAGATGACCTTGTGGAATTTAAACACTTTCAGCAGTCCAATCTCACAGGTAACCCTGAGCAACGTCTGCTATCAGCTCAAACCGGAGATAACCCCGGTGAGGAGTCAAACTGTCATCTTGGCACCTCAACCCCTGCGCGCCGTCTGAAACACTTCAGAAATATATACAACAATGTCCCACAAGAGCCAAGGAGTTCCAATCCCGAGTAACTATTACGCGTGGCAGCACACTGGATAGAATTTGAAGCTTGAAGACCATGGGCATGGTCCCTTCTTCCTGACTTCGTACAACCTCTAATCCAATGTCATTGTGTAACTCTCGACAAAAACAGTCCAAAGATGGTCTTGTACACCTCGTTCGGATGCTCGGATTGAAGTTCTGCAAGTTCGAGCAGACAACATAGTGCACGAGTGCACGTAGGTTGAGACGACGAGACTCGTGGAGCCCGGGGCACCCCGTGTTAGGTTTGTAATATTCATGAACGCAATCAAATTGCATAAAAATGCGGAAACGTGTAAAATCAGAGTTTTAAAAATTTACAAACCATATACCCGGATCACCCTTTATGCACAATTATTAATTAAACGAAAAGATAAAGAATAAAATCATACCCTTGAAGATCGAGCTTCCTCAGGTACAAGTTCACCTCCAAATCCTTTCGCGTTCAACTTGAATCCACCGGGTTTGGTTCCTTCCTTTGATCAACGTTAGCCACCCATGTGTATGGCCTTTAGAGGTGATCCACCAAGGAATAATAAGAATTCAAGAAGATGGGGTGTTTGGCTAAACCCTAGTTTTTCTATCTCTATAGAAAAGGCGTACTCTCCAACAAATTGGAATTATGTCGTATGTTGTAAAAGTCAACAACCCCCATCACCCATAATAAGACTCCCCTTATTTTCAGATATGGGCAACCCACCTTAACAATTAAGGAATTGGGTTTTAATTAATTAAATTCTTTTAATTAATTAAGCTCCCTAATCTTATTAGGGATAATTAATTAAACTCCTTTAACTAATTTTCCTTCCTAATCCAATTAGGAATAAATGAGAGTACTTTTATTAAATTAATTCCTAAACTCTTTTAGAAATTAAAATAATAATAATTGTAATAATATTAATAAGACTCCTCTTATTAATTTATATTTAATATTTCTAAAATATTAAATAATAAATATTAAGCTATTTAATTTATTCTATCACCATAGATTAAATTAAATATACATAACATATTATTACGATTATGCCATTAACTTCTTAAATAATTATTCTTCCTTTTATGGTGTGACCCTTTAGGTTCTCCATATTAAACCTAGGTTGTGAATAAATCAATTAGAACAATTCTAATCTTATTTAAATAAATAAATTAAACAATTAATTTATTTAAATAAATAATATTTATTCTACAATAGGGATAAGCCTCCCTAGCGATCAACGACTTTCTAGATAATATAGATTTCAACATTAATCATAAAAGAACCTTTGAGTAAATAGTTACTGCATAAATTCAATCCTTCCACCATACAATGTCCCAATTAAATATAAGACATGAAATTATCACAAGTCTTATTTTATTTAATTATATGTATTTCGACTCTTAAATGCATTAACTCCAAATAATGCAAATTAGAAACTCCTTTCTAATTTCATTCTCGCCTCGCCAAGGACTCTTTGGGTTGTCATTTATCGAATCACATAGGACATTTCTCTTCTTTTATTAGAAGTGGTAGATTCTTTATCGATCATACATTATCTCCATGTATAACTTATTATACCCAAGCATACCCTTTGATATACCCTAAGGGTCTTAAGGAATAAGTCAAAGTATAACTCATCATACACAAAGATACTATGATGATCTCAAGTCCAAGGATTACTTGACTACTATCACTATAGGAATTCCTATTGACAGCAAATAAAACTCCATTAGGTATTCCTTAGCGAGCCAATGCTCAAAGGAACTTATTCTCTAATAAGCACCTACATACTTGCTTTAGTGTCTCCACACAAATAATCATGAGATCAATCATCCTCATCCAACGAAGCAAGCAACGATGTACCAATCTACCCTTGATTCACTAATCCCTAATTTAGTAATCCAATGATTGGGAACTATTTTAGTTTTAAGCTTTCTAAGAATTTAGATCTCATTAGAATGATCATCATCATTATTCTAAAAGCATTGCTTAAAACTATGGGTTTATCACATATTATAAAACAACATCATGTAGATAATTAAAATCCTTTAATAAATTAATACTTTTTATTAATAAATGAATAAGATTGTTACAAAGTATATGCTTTATCATCAAACATGATTGGCTTGTGTGCATATTACTTTCAATCTCCCACTTGCACTAAAAAGCCAATCGCCATTGTATCTTATACTCTTCTTCTCTAAGTGACGATTATCCTGCTGTTGGATAAGCTTTAGTTAATGGATATGTAATGTTGTTCATGAGAGTCCACTATCTCTATAGTGATTTCCCATCTTTCAATGATTCTAATAATCAAATGAAAGTGCCAAAACACATGTTTAGATCCAAGATGAGACTTAGGAACTATTCCTAGTTACAGAATGAACTTTTAATCCAAACAATCAACTTGCGACTTCATTTATAGCTATTTACTTTGTCTTTATCACTAAACCAAAGAACTCTTTCTTTGTTTGGAACCTTTCCAATTCATCGCACCAATGCTCAAGGTAACCTTTACCTTAAAGTGGATTTTTCTGTCGTCTTGGTGCATCTAAAAAACTTGAGTCTCATTAAGCCCTCTAGTTTTAATTAAGACCCACCATGAATATGATCACATCCTTAGCTTGGGTTAAGCACTTTAAGATGTTTTCACCGACTCATAGTGAACTTCTCCGAATATGACCGATCAACATCGGTCTCGATATTTCATTGCATATATGATATAGTCACTCATGCGACCTCTCTTTTTCGTGAGTCCGTGGGGACTATTAAGAGAGATACACTCCATAGCTCATCAACATGAAACATCTCTTGGAGCTTGCCATGCTAAACGACTTTAGCATCAAATGAATATATATTCCTTGGGTTAAGTCGAGCATCCTCTTGTATCTATCTATATAGATTTTATCCCCAATTAAGATACTCTTCCCAAACCATTCATGGAGGAATGTTTAGACAACTTTATCCTTTCTGATTGTAGCATTGATAAGTTATTCCTCATCCTTAGTATATCAACATATAATACTAGAAATTTCACGTCGCTCCCACTGACCCTTTTGTACACACTAGAAGTCTTACCTCATCGAATGTAACTCTGGATCATCATCTTCTATGATGCGTACCTCATCATCATCATCTATGATGAATCCATACCTCCTAGGTATCTTCAAGATTATTCCGATTTACGATTCGGCCAGGTACAATAGGTCTATCTACGTGTTCCTCTTATTTGACTTATAGCGTTTTGTGGTTCTTGAACTCTTCAAGATCTATTATCCTCCCACTAGCCCCTTTTAATGATAAACACATTTATCTTAGAAGGCGTGTGTTTCGTAATAAACACCTTTTGCTAAGTAGAATTATAGAACATATACCCTAAACTTACTTTAGGATGTCCCACAAATTGTACTTGTCAAATCTTGTCCCAAGCTTATCCTTTGAAACCTTTTCACATAAGTTGACAACCCTTATCTTAACATACTTAAGATTAGAATCCTCCCCGTCCATAACTTTTATGGAGTCTTGGGGGCGGTTTTGAGGTTACCTTTTTGTAGATATGCAAACCATTTCTAGGACATGACCCTGAAGGATACTAGAATGTCGATAAAATCATTATGGATGCACACCATGTCCAACAAGGTACGATTTTTCCTTTCAGATACATCAATCAATTATTATGTATCAGGATGTGTCCATTATGAGAAAACCATTTGAGATGATCTAGAAACTTATTGCACAAGTATTTATTCCTTGATCTAATCAAAGAATCTTAATACTTTGTCAATTTGTTTCATTTCTGAATTCTTTGAACCTTTCAAATAATTCACACTTGTATTTCATCAAATACATACATTCAACACTTTGAATGATCATCTTCTTTTCTTATATTAGTTTGTTCAATTTATAAAATAATTTTCCACGTAAGTCAAGTATACAAAATCTATTAAGTAATATTCCAGTTCTATACAAAACATTATTATTATAAATAGAACAACAATTGTTCTTAATTATAATACCAAAGATTTTATTGTCCAACAATAAAATGGAAATAGTATTTTTAACAAGAACTGGAATACAATAACAACTTATTGACTTAATAGATTTGCCCGTAGGCATTGCTAAACTATAAGTTTCTATGGCTAATATGCAGCAACCTTTGCTTCATTTCCCACACATAGGATTACTTACCTTGTTTAACTTTCTACTTCTTCTTGGTCCCTTCATAAATCTATATTTATGATAACCAAAGTCGGTATCAAATACCCAAGTAGAACCTTGGCTTAAAGAAAAATTTATTTTAATCATGAACAAATTTGTATTTGTAACCGAAACTTCACTAAGCTTCTTTGGTTAGCCTCTGCAAGATGCTTCTCGCAGTTTCTTTCCAGTGTCCAGGCTTATTGCAGTGGAAGCAAGCTCCTTTGCTATCCGTATCAGTTTTGTTCTTATTATCCTTTGTTTTTGCCCTTTCTATTTATACCTTCTTCGAATCGTTCTTCTTTTCAGAAGATCCTTTGGCCCCTACCAGTAAGACTCGGTCTTTCTTGGTTGGAAAGTGACTCTCAAAATTTTTCAACATGATAAGCAAATCAGCGAGGCTAGTATCTAGCTTGTTCATATGAAAAATTCACAACAATTGTGAAAGGAGTCCGGGAGTGAGTGCAAGATCAAATCTTGGCTCAACTCTCCATCCATGACAAAACCTGTTGTCCTAATTAATCAATCAAATTGATTATGTTAAGAACTTTTTCTCTCATCTTATATAGTGCCATTGGCCATTCTAGATCGGAAGAGCTCCTTAGATATCTGATATCTATCAGTCCTACTTTTCTCGCCATCAACTACTTGACGTGCAGGAGTATAGTAGAAGTATCCATAGTTTCAGGCTAACGCTGAAGCTTGTTACTCATGGATACGAGCATGATGCATTGAGCCAACTGTGCATCATCTTGCCACTTTCTAAAAGTAGCAATCTCTTCCTCAGAGGCATTGTCTGCAACCATTGCAGGGATAGACGCATTAAGGACATAAGATAACTTTTCAGCTATGAGAACTATTCTCAAATTCCTTAACCAATCCATTTAATTTGGTCCGATTAAATAGCATCTAATATGCTTCGCAGTGATAGTAATTTAGACATTGTAAAATTCAGTAAATGAATTTGTAATTAACAACATTTTAACATACATTCTTTTATTAATTACCAAAATAAATTAGGTCTTGTTTTAAATTGGTATCTCCCACTATTTTCTTCAAACTATATTACCCTCACTTATATAGTTCGGCAAAATCTAATTAAAGATTTGCTAGTGAGAATAAGGATCCCATTTCAAATGTATATAGCCTTGTGGTGACACAACAAACTATATATAAATAAATAGGTAGACAACTTTTGTCAATTACATCAACTATGCAACTCCTTTTCTTTTGCCTCTTAGATTATTTTGATCAAGTGGTGGCACATCCGAATCAAAATTATCCAAGTTAAGTCCGAACCTAGCACTCCATATATTCAAAAAGAAAATATCATCCTTGTGGTGACACAACAAAACAATATTGTTCAATTTTCTTTATAAGCATCAAATGTGATAAATTAACATCTTAAATACTTAATACTTGCCTTGTGGTGACACAACAAACTCATATTAAATATTTAATACTCTATTAATTTTATCATGCTAGAAAGGCGACGTTCGATATTCCAAATATCTTTGAACGCTTAGGACTTAATATAAAAAATTGAGGGTTTGTTATTAACTTGTCTCATCTTGTTTAAGCTGCATTTACATATATATATAAAATACGCGTCGTATTAATGAACATGCGAAGCATGTTTGCATAATATATAATATATATAGTATAAGCATGCACATATAGAATACTATATTCTACTCGGATTGATTATGGACTTTTATTCTAGTTTGGTTCACTAGAGCCACCAAGTGAACCAAAAGGTTTACCCTAGGGGTGCAAGAAATAATATTTAAATATAACTATTACATTTAAACCCGGGCTCCATTACAAACGGGTCTTCAAGCGCTCCTTGCTCCTTGATCTCCAATTTTTTAAAATTAAATCTAACTATTCCTATTACAAAACTATTTCAAATAAATAGAAAACTTGATCAGCAGTCAAGGGGAAGTACATAGGAGGGAGATAGAATTTACATTCAGAAAAATTAGAGAAGACGAGGTACGCAGACCCCATTTAATAAAACCCATACATTCATGCATCCAACTAAAATAAAATCCAATCATATTGGTCAATAGTCCATAATCAATCCCATTTATTATCATACACATCACCATATGCATCAATAAATAACATTCATCTCATGAATAATAAACATTTAATATATATATTGATATCATTTAATGGGCAAAATTAGTTAGTATAAAATCTATTTTTGAATTAAAATAAACTCCTTTATTTTAATCCAAATTTAAATCAAAATAAAACTATTTTATTTTAATTTATCCAATTTTGAATAAAATAAACTATTTTATTTTAATCAAAATTTTAATCAAAATAAACTCCTTTATTTTAATTAATTATGGAATCCAATTCCATGCAAAAAAAAATTATTATTAAAGGAAACACGAATTCTTTTCTTATTCACAAATAAACTCCTTTATTTTGAATAATATGAAATCTTATTTCATATTTAAATAAACTCCTTTATTTAAGGAAACACTGATTTTCTTTCCTATTCACAAATAAACTCCTTTATTTTGAATAATATGAAATCTTATTTCATATTTAAATAAACTCCTTTATTTAAGGAAACACGGATTTTCTTTCCTATTCACAAATAAACTCCTTTATTTTGAATAATATGAAATCTTATTTCATATTTAAATAAACTCCTTTATTTAAGGAAATTATGATTCTCTTTCTATTCACAAATAAACTCCTTTATTTTGAATAATATGAAATCTTATTTCATATTTAAATAAACTCCTTTATTTAAGGAAAAATAGAATTCAATTTCAACTCTAATTAGTTATCTTGAAATCCAATTCCAACTCTAATTAGTTAGCATGAAATTTAATTTTAAAATTAAAATAAACATTTTATTTTAATATTAAAATAAACTTTTATTTTAAAATTAAAATAAATATTTTATTTTACTTATAAAATAATTAAGAATAATATATATATATATATATATATATATATATATATATAACTATTATATATATATATATATAATATAATAACCAATATATATATATTTATAAAAAACCGTAGTAACCTTTATATATATATATATTACTTGATTTAAAAGCATCCGGATTTCATGCTTCCAAATTCCAAATTCCAATGATTTAATAGTTATATATATATATAACTATTCAAATTCCAAAAACCGTAGTAACCTTTCGTTTTTTTTTTTTTTTTTAAAAACATTCATGTGACGTGCTTCATACTAACGAAAAAAAATCATGCCAAAAAAAAAAAAAAAATATGTACCATGATACTGACTTTGACTACCGGTTTTTTTTTTTTTTTAATAAATTTTATACAATTAAATTATGCCCAATTAAATTGTTCTAAATACATATCAATATACATATCAAATTAAACAATTAATAATTCGCATAAAGGTTTGGCTCTGATGCCACTGTTAGGTTTGTAATATTCATGAACGCAATCAAATTGCATAAAAATGCGGAAACGTGTAAAATCAGAGTTTTAAAAATTTACAAACCATATACCCGGATCACCCTTTATGCACAATTATTAATTAAACGAAAAGATAAAGAATAAAATCATACCCTTGAAGATCGAGCTTCCTCAGGTACAAGTTCACCTCCAAATCCTTTCGCGTTCAACTTGAATCCACCGGGTTTGGTTCCTTCCTTTGATCAACGTTAGCCACCCATGTGTATGGCCTTTAGAGGTGATCCACCAAGGAATAATAAAAATTCAAGAAAATGGGGTGTTTGGCTAAACCCTAGTTTTTCTATCTCTATAGAAAAGGCGTATTTCTCAACAAATTGGAATTATGTCAGATGTTGTAAAAAGTCAACAACCCCATCACCCATAATAAGACTCCCTTATTTTCGGATATGGGCAACCCACCTTAACAATTAAGGAATTGAGTTTTAATTAATTAAATTCTTTTAATTAATTAAGCTCCTAATCTTATTAGGGATAATTAATTAAACTCCTTTAACTAATTTTCCTTCCTAATCCAATTAGGAATAAATGAGAGTACTTTTATTAAATTAATTCCTAAACTCTTTTAGAAATTAAAATAATAATAATTGTAATAATATTAATAAGACTCCTCTTATTAATTTATATTTAATATTTCTAAAATATTAAATAATAAATATTAAACTATTTAATTTATTCTATCACCATAGATTAAATTAAATATACATAACATATTATTACGATTATGCCATTAACTTCTTAAATAATTATTCTTCCTTTTATGGTGTGACCCTTTAGGTTCTCCATATTAAACCTATTGTGAATAAATCAATTAGAACAATTCTAATCTTATTTAAATAAATAAATTAAATAATTAATTTATTTAAATAAATAATATTTATTCTACAATAGGGATAAGCCTCCCTAGCGATCAACGACTTTCCAGATAATATAGATTTCAACATTAATCATAAAAGAACCTTTGAGTAAATAGTTACCGTACAATTCAATCCTTCCACCATACAATGTCCCAATTAAATATAAGACATGGAATTCTTCACAAGTCTTATTTTATTTAATTATATGTATTTCGACTCTTAAATGCACAACTCCAAATAATGCAAATTAGAAACTCCTTTCTAATTTCATTCTGCTTACAACCAAGGACTCTTTGGGTTGTCATTTATCGAATCACATAGGACATTTCTCTTCTTTTATTAGAAGTGGTAGCTTCTTTATTGATCATACATTATCTCCATGTACAACTTATTATACCCAAGCATACCCTTTGATATACCCTAAGGGTCTTAAGGAATAAGTCAAAGTATAACTCATCATACACAAGATACTATGATGATCTCAAGTCCAAGGATTACTTGTACTACTATCACTACTGAATTCCTATTGACAGCAAATAAAACTCCATTAGGTATTCCTTAGCGAGCCACGCTCAATGAACTTATTCTCTAATAAGCACCTACATACTTGCTTTAGTGTCTCCACACAAATAATCATGAGATCAATCATCCTCATCCAATGAGCAAGCAACGTATGTACCAATCTATCCCTTGATTCACTAATCCCCAATTTAGTAATCCAATGATTGGGAACTATTTTAGTTTTAAGCTTTCTAAGAATTTAGATCTCATTAGAATGATCATCATCATTATTCTAAAAGCATTGCTTAAAACTATGGGTTTATCACATATTATAAAACAACATCATGTAGATAATTAAAAGCCTTTAATAAATTAATACTTTTTTAATAATAAATGAATAAGATTATTACAAAGTATATGCTTTATCATCAAACATGATTGGCTTGTGTGCATATTACTTTCACCCCAGCACCCAGTACATCTCACTGGCGGTACCGGCAGTACACTGTAGCTCCCAGCTCTATAAATATAAAGCTTGGGGTGGCCATTTAAAAAAAAGGAAAAGGCGAGGAAGCCCTGTCCAATTTGCTCTGTACACACCCCATATTGAGTGCTTTCTCATTTTAAACACCTGTTAGCTCATATATAACTATATTTTACCGGCGGGAGCTGAGTGTTTATCCATCTAGAGTCATAGAAATCTACTTTGGCAGCCCACTGTAAGCCTTCTCACACTCTATAAAGCCCGTCTCTTCATCTTTGCACACACTATTCTTCACATTGAGAGTCGTGTTGTGTGTATATGCCCGAACTTCGGTCAGTGGTATTCATTTCAATTTTTATATATATACTTATATATGTATATATTTATATATGGACTAACATTATCGAGTTATGCCGCGATTGAGCCTAGACTTATATCTGGAGCGTTTATTTGCTTATATATAAATATATATATATATATATATATATAAATCATTGTCGACTACATCTGATGAGCCCTAATTTTACATCCGGCGTTTATTGCTATATATATATATATATATATATATATATATATATATATATATATATATTTACATCAAACTGAGTTTACTTGAGGCCTTTTACCGCTTTATTTACATTTAGTCCCTTTCGAGTTTACTTAAGTGGTAGTTGATCGCATTCTTCGCTTTATTTACATTTTTGATCCCCATGGAGGTGCTTCGTGGTGGTTGATCATGTCTTTATATATATATTTACCGCTTTTATATATTTACATTTCCGATCTCCCATGGAGGTGCTTCGTGGTGGTTGATAATGTTCAGATATATATATATATATATATATATATATATATTTACAGCTTATATATATATATATATATATATATAACATTTTCATATAAACTGCGGTATCATAGGAGCCTAGGAATCATGTGATCACAGATTCAGTCTATTGAATCTAGATTCGGTTCCCATGATGGACATTTTCATTATGTGACTTGTACATTATTTACTGATTATGCGAATTTCCTTGGATGGTCATTATGACCATGAGGAGTTCTAAGATCAGCAGATATTATTTTCTCGAAGATGCCTCACATCTTGAAAATAAAAGCAAACAAGCAGAACATTTAATAATAAAATGGAAGTATGAAAAGGTCTCAATTACTATTGAGCACAAGGTTTGAAAAACTTCTTTTTACAAAACCTCATTGCTATATCTTGTTAAAATTGAATTTTACACAAATTCAAACCCTTTTTATATAGGTACGAACGAGGCCTCACACTACTTCCAAATAAATTGCACATTGATCCACACACACACACACACACATTCATATAACAGTTTCATGAAAAGTGACAGCCACCATGGCAACACAGATGCCGGGGGGGGGGGTGCCTAACACCTTCCCTTCGCATAATCAAGCCCCCGAACCCAAATGAATCTCGATTTCACAGACCCGTTTAGCAGTGTTACATCACTGGGTCAATGTGCAAACCTTTTCTCGGTTGCGTTGGTGCAACCAGTTAAAAACACCAACTGGCGACTCTTAAAGTCAAATCGTCGACATTATACATGTCGGACCTTTTTCACTTATTTTTTCAAACAAATCTCACCTAACATGAGAACACCAAAGAACAAGTAACAAAAAAGGGACAAATAAAAATCCCGACGTCGAGAGGTGGCGACTCTATCAGGCTTGGAGTTTACTTCGAGGCCTTTTACTGCTTTATTTACATTTAGTCCCGCCTGGAGTTTACTTCGTGGCGGTTGATCACATTTACTGCTTTATTTATATTTTTGATCCCCCATTGAGTTGCTTCATGGTGGTTGATCATGTCTTTATATATATATATATGTACCGCTTTTATATATTTACATTTCCGATCTCCCATGGAGGTGCTTCGTGGTGGTTGATAATATGCAGATATATATATATATATATATATATATATATATATATATATATATATATTCTGACTTATATATATATAATCGCTTATTGCTTTTCATATAAATCATAGGTATCATGGGAGCCTAGGAATCATGTGATCACAGATTCATTTTTGATCTTTATTCGATTCCGTGATGGACATTTTCAAATTGAATGCAATTGACTTATACATTATTTAGGTGTCTAAATTTCCTTGACGGGTCATGTCATGCCCATGAGGAGTTCTCGATCGCAGATATATTATTTTCTCGAAGATGCCTCACATCTTGAAAATAAAAGCAAACAAGCAGAACATTTAATAATAAAATGGAAGTATGAAAAGGTCTCAATTACTATTGAGCACAGGGTTTGAAAAACCTCTTTTTACAAAACCTCATTGCTATATCTTGTTAAAATTGAATTTTACACAAATTCAAACCCTTTTTATATAGGTACGAACGAGGCCTCGCACTACTTTCAAATAAATTGCACATTGATCCACACACACACACACACACACATTCATATAGCAGTTTCTTGAAAAGTGACAGTCACCATGGCAACACAGATGTCGCGGGGATGCCTAACTCCTTCCCTCCGCATAATCAAGCCCCCGAACCCAAATGAATCTCGATTTCACAGACCCGTTTAGCAGTGTTACATCACTGGGTCAATGTGCAAACCTTTTCTCGGTTGCGTTGGTGCAACCAGTTAAAAACACCAACTGGCGACCCTTAAAGTCAAATCGTCGACATTATACATGTCGGACCTTTTTCACTTGTTTTTTCAAACAAATCTCACCTAACATGAGAACACCAAAGAACAAGTAACAAAAAAGGGACAAAAAAAAATCACGACGTCGAGAGGTGGCGACTCTGTCAGGCCTGGAGTTTACTTCGAGGCCTTTTACTGCTTTATTTACATTTAGTCCCTTTGGAGTTTACTTAAGTGGCGGTTGATCGATTCTCGCTTTATTTACATTTTGATCCCCCATGGAGGTGCTTCGTGGTGGTTGATCATGTCTTTATATATATATATTTACCGCTTTTATATATTTACATTTCCGATCTCCCATGGAGGTGCTTCGTGGTGGTTGATAATGTCTGTATATATATATATATATATATATTTACAGCTTATATATATATAACTGCCTACTGCTTTTCATATAAACTGCGGTATCATGGGAGCCTAGGAATCATGTGATCACAGATTCAGTATATTGAATCTAGATTCGGTTCCCGTGATGGACATTTTCATTTATGTGCGACTTGTACATTATTTACTGATTATGCAATTTCCTTGGATGACCATCATGCCCATGAGGAGTTCGCTTCTTCACAGATATTATTTTCTCAAGATGCCTCACATCTTGAAAATAAAAGCAAAAACAAGCGTAACATTTAATAATAAAATGGAAGTATGAAAAGGTCTCAATTACTATTGAGCACAGGGTTTGAAAAACCTCTTTTTACAAAACCTCATTGCTATATCTTGTTAAAATTGAATTTTACACAAATTCAAACCCTTTTTATATAGGTACGAACGAGGCCTCGCACTACTTTCAAATAAATTGCACATTGATCCACACACACACACACACACATTCATATAGCAGTTTCTAGAAAAGTGACAGTCACCATGGCAACACAGATGTCGCGGGGATGCCTAACGCCTTCCCTCCGCATAATCAAGCCCCCGAACCCAAATGAATCTCGATTTCACAGACCCGTTTAGCAGTGTTACATCACTGGGTCAATGTGCAAACCTTTTCTCGGTTGCGTTGGTGTAACCAGTTAAAAACACCAACTGGCGACTCTTAAAGTCAAATCGTCGACATTATACATGTCAGACCTTTTTCACTTGTTTTTTCAAACAAATCTCACCTAACATGAGAACACCAAAGAACAAGTAACAAAAAAGGGACAAATAAAAATCCCGACGTCGAGAGGTGGCGACTCTGTCAGGCCTGGAGTTTACTTTGAGGCCTGTTACTGCTTTATTTACATTTAGTCCCTCCTGGAGTTTACTTCGTGGCGGTTGATCGCATTTACTGCTTTATTTACATTTTTGATCCCCCATGGAGGTGCTTCGTGGTGGTTGATGTCTTTATATATATATATTTACCGCTTTTATATATTTACATTTCCGATCTCCCATGGAGGTGCTTCGTGGTGGTTGATAATGTCTGTATATATATATATATATATATATATTTACAGCTTATATATATATAACTGCTTACTGCTTTGCATATAAACTGCGGTATCATGGGAGCCTAGGAATCATGTGATCACATATTCAGTCTATTGAATCTAGATTCGGTTCCCGTGATGGATATTTTCAGCTGTAAGCAGCTTGTACATTATTTACGGTGTCTGAATTTCCTTGGATGGCTGTCATGCCCATGAGGAGTTCGGCACTGCTGTATATTATTTTCTCAAAGATGCCTCACATCTTGAAAATAAAAGCAAACAAACAGAACATTTAATAATAAAATGGAAGTATGAAAAGGTCTCAATTACTATTGAGCACAGGGTTTGAAAAACCTCTTTTTACAAAACCTCATTGCTATATCTTGTTAATATTGAATTTTACACAAATTCAAACCCTTTTTATATAGGTACGAACGAGGCCTCGCACTACTTCCAACTAAATTGCACATTGATCCACACACACACACACACATTCATATAACAGTTTCTTGAAAAGTGACAGTCACCATGGCAACACAGATGTCGGGGGGGTGCCTAACACCTTCCCTTCGCATAATCAAGCCCCCGAACCCAAATGAATCTCGATTTCACAGACCCGTTTAGCAGTGTTACATCACTGGGTCAATGTGCAAACCTTTTCTCGGTTGTGTTGGTGCAACCAGTTAAAAACACCAACTGGCGACTCTTAAAGTCAAATCGTCGACATTATACATGTCGGACCTTTTTCACTTGTTTTTTCAAACAAATCTCACCTAACATGAGAACACCAAAGAACAAGTAACAAAAAAGGGACAAATAAAAATCCCGACATCGAGAGGTGGCGACTCTGCTGGGGATTCCAGTAAGAGGGCTTAAGCCGCTACTACAAGCTTTTCAAAATTGTTATATACTTGTGTGTGAATGTTGCATTTACATTTATGATGAATGTGTACGAATGTATTTTACTTACTGCACTACAATATATATCTATCTGTGATATTAGTGCTTCGCACATGACATCATTTTCATAAACGGTGAGACACGTTGTGTGGGCTTGGATATATCCTAGATCCAACACTTCATTAAGCTATCCATTAATTAATCTCATTAAGAAATTAATCATGCCACAAAAGGCTTAGCACTTTAGCTTAATTGAGATGAAATTTGAACCGTCCTTGTGCTTTGTCAAATGAAAGATTCAAAATGGATTCTATTTTATTATATAGATGTTTAGATTAGGGTTTGTTTAATTTGGCTTGTGTTTGGATTACGGTTTGTTTGGCTTGTGACGATATCATTTACGGCCTTCAAATAAGCTGCATTTTATAATAAATTGGTAATAGACAAACAAGATTTTCAAATATGTTTAAACTTCTAAAAATATATAAAATATTTAATTATAGGTCATACTCTCTATTTTATTTCTTTTTTATATTGTGTGTGCACAATTATATATAGTTGGTGTTCCTAGCATACTCAATTTCTAAAGCTCTAACACACCAAATGTTGCAACTGTGTAACCAAATATACACTAAAAACTGAAGCAAGAATGAAATAGTCTATTTCAACAAAATAATATATATATATATATATATATATATATATATATAAGATAAAATTCAATACATTCTCGTAATTATAATTTTGTTGGTGAGGTGATGGAATTAGATTTATTTTAATTAAATAAATTATGAAGAGTTATACCCTTCATAATATCCATTGTATCAGTCACTACCATCATCACCACAACCCCGACGCCACTACCACCACTACTAGTTGTTGTCACACCGATCATCACCAATCACCACCTGTCACTACCACCACCAACGTCCACAATCCCCACATACCACGACCACTAAATATCACTACAAAAAAAGGCTTATTAGCGACCACGACTATCAGCGACCGCATATTTTGTTGTTGATATTAGAAATAATGACAAACATATCGTAGTAATCTACTACGATGCGCTATATTATATCAATGACTGTCTGCGGTCATTGAAGCGATCGCTTTTATAAATTTGCCTCCCAAAATTTGGCGTGAAATGTTGGCGCAAAGGTTTTATGTGACCACTTAACATCAGCGACCGCATGCGGTCGCTGATAAGTCCATGTCATTAAAAATTAGCAACCACATGTGGTCCCTGATCAATTTTAATGTAATCAGTATCAGGCATTCGCTCGACACAGCAGGCGAAGGAAAACAAAAAGAGGGAGGAGAAGAGAGAGAAGAGGGATGCCACCCGCCGCCGCCACCCGCCACCCGCCGCCACCGCTACCACCGCCGCCCAAACCGCCACCACACAGGTAACCCTTTTTAATTTGTTTTGTATATGTATCGTATATTAGAAAACGTATGTATCCTTTTATCCAATAAGATAGGCCATTGTGATTATGAGTATTATGTTTATGAATTTTTATTATAAATTAAATTAGTGAGTTGGTATAAATGGACATTAATTGTAAAAGATAGTTAGTAATGCTCGTATGTGAATTTATCTATTGGAATCTAATGCGAACTAAATTTAGAAGCTAAAGATATGGAAATTAAGTAAAGTTAGTTAATATATATGAGTTAGTATGTAAATTAGTTGTTTGTGTAATTTGATTGTGAAAATAGTTGGTATTGATTGAATTAGAGACAAAGGAGCCTAGTTGTTGTGCAAAGTAATAAGGATGACAAATTGGGTTTAAAAAAGAAATCAAACAACATAGAAATCAGTCCATTAAAGTGATGCACATGCCGTAT
Organism: Panax quinquefolius; assembly: GCA_020205615.1. Taxonomy (NCBI): domain Eukaryota; kingdom Viridiplantae; phylum Streptophyta; class Magnoliopsida; order Apiales; family Araliaceae; genus Panax; species Panax quinquefolius. Next base: position 100,499,414 of record CM035156.1, read on the forward strand.
TCGATAAAAGTCCTAATAGGGACTTTTTTGCTACAAATTCAAATTTTAATGAAGTTGAGCCCTCAATCAAACCCTTGAATAATCCCTCAATCAAACCCTTGAATAATCTTTTTTATACTTGTGTTTAAGGAGAATGAAATTGCAGGACAAAGTCAAATATTAGTTGATTCCAACAAAATAAAGTTGAGATATGTAAATGTACAAAACAAAAATGCATGTTAAACTTGATCATTTGGTAACTAACTAAACTTTTATTCCCAATGCCTGAAGTTGAAATCTCCTTTGTGATTAACTTTCCCCAGATGAAATCTCAATTCCAAGTCCATGGAATAATATCAAGAAATACTCCAAAACTTCAGAGTTACTGATCAAGTATGCAATGTGCCTAGATTATAAGACACATATAATAAATATCAAGAGAACAAACAGGCCATAAAAGCATATAGCATACAGAACAGAACTCACATAGAAAATAAGGGCAAGAAATAAATATTCTTAATGAAAGTGAAGAATAAGGTACAGAATTCTAAATCCTAGAAAATTTTATCCCCAAATAGAAAGAAATGAAGAAATAAAGGGAATCAATCTCTTTCCTACATCTACTAAGATATCAAGTCTTAACATCTCATTTATCAATGCTCGTCTATTGTAAACCTTCACATGGACTATATCAAAAATAGAACTCATGACTAAAAGAAAAACAAAAAAAGTTGAAAATGTACAGTAAATAACACAAGAATCCAAAATTATGCCCTTATTCTACATTTTTTGCATAGTTATAACTGACATACCACCAAGCCAGGGGCAGCCAGGCCCAGTCTGACGCTGCAATGCAATTTTTTAAACAAAATGCAATATTTAATGTCGTGACAAGTGTTTCAAAATGGTGACACATATTTTGAGAATTTTAAAATAATTTAGCATTCCCGAGGCATCGAGATGGACATATAATGCAATTTAAAATATAAATAGCATATGTCTATCTACAAGCTATGCCAAAGCATAGATATAAGGATTAAGTTTGCATTGCGGGTAAAGTATATCTGCAAAAGCATAGATATACCTTATAAATACATGGAATCGTTGAAATACTAATATGTGGACATGTTAACCATGGAATGCTATTATAAATGTAAAACAAAGTCCAAGTTACTCGCGAAAGTGAAGTTAAGCTATATATACGCAAAGAAAGGCCTAAATGCCTTATAAAAGGTTTATAAACTATAAAAGCAATGTTATGACGTTTAAAAAGTTATATTAACACTTTTTTCAAGTTTATGGCTATATTACGCCAAAACCTCAAAGATTCTAACAAGTATGCTCAAGTCATATGGTTACAAGTATGCTCAAGGCATATGCTTACAATCATGCTATACATTAATAAGCTCATGTTGTCTATAGTAGGTACCGTGGTATCATGGACCTCTATTTAGACCGTAGTTGGATGACACAATGAAAGTCAAGTGCCCAGATAGGTGCTACAACTGAATTTAGAGTTGATTGCCAAGTGTTTTTGGAGTATGCGTATAGTCACCCGGAATGTGTGAATGGTCAGAATAAGATAAGATGCCCTTGTTTGAAGTGTAAGAATGTAAATTATATGGATAGAGACGTGGTAAACTATCATTTACTTGTTTCTAGGTTCATGAAAAATTACGAAGAATGTTGGTGGGCACATGGGCAGAGAAGAGATGGTCACAAAAGTACACAATCCGAGCAGTAGTACTCATCATATGAATGAAATGGTTCATGACATTGCAGAGCCAGATTTTGATTAGGAACAAGGCAAAGAGCAACCTATAAATTATGATGCCAAATACTTCTTTAAGTTGTTAGACGAGGGTAGCGAGCCATTGTGGCATGGTTGCACCAAACACACTACATTGTCTGCATTGGCGACATTACTTAACATCAAGGCTGATCACAATATGTGCTATGAGTGTTTTGAGTCGCTCTTGAAGGCCATTAAGAGTATGTTACCTGACGGTGAGAAATTACCTGATAACTATTACTATTGTAAGAAAATGGTGAAGAAGTTGGGTCTTGGATACCAAAAAATTGATGCATGTCCCAACGATTATATGTTGTTTTATAAGGAAAATGAACAGATGACAAGGTGCATGTTTTTCAGTCATGATCGGTTTAGGCCTTTTAAAGAGGGTGTGACTACAAAAAATTAACTATACATTTAAGATTTTAAGGTATTTTCCAATAACACATCGGCTAAAGATTGTACATGTCTTCAAGAACAGCTGAACATATGAGTTGGCATGCGAAATCTCCAGCTAAAGATGGAGAACTAAATCATCCCGCAGATGGGCAGGCTTGGAAAGATTTCAACTTAGTACATCCTTGGTTTGCATTGGAACCTAGAAATGTGAGGCTTGGATTGTCCACTGATAGTTTTAACCCGTTTGGCCACTCAGCTGTTCCGTACTCATGTTGGCCTATGATTGTTACTTCATACAACTTGCCTCCTTGGATATGTATGAAACATCCATACTTGTTTCTTTCACTCGTGGTTCCTGGTCTTAAGTGAAAGTAGTATGCACACAAGCCAATCATGTTTGATGATAAAGCATATACTTTGTAACAATCTTATTCATTTATTAATAAAAAGTATTAATTTATTAAGGCTTTTAATTATCTACATGATGTTGTTTTATAATATGTGATAAACCCATAGTTTTAAGCAATGCTTTTAGAATAATGATGATGATCATTTTAATGAGATCTAAATTCTTTGAAAGTTTAAAACTAAAATAGTTCCCAATCGTTGGATTACTAAATTGGGGATTAGTGAATCCGGATAGATTGGTACATACGTTGTTTGCTCATTGGATGAGGATGATTGATCTCATGATCATTTGTGTGGAGACACTAAAGCAAGTATGTAGGTGCTTATTAGAGAATAAGTTCACCGAACGGGCTCGCTAAGGAATACCTAATGGAGTTTTATTTGCACATCAATAGGAATTCTCAGAGTTATAGTAGTACAAGTGATCCTTGGACTTGAGATCATCATAGTATCTTGTGTATGATGAGTTATACTTTGACTTATTCCTTAAGACCCTTAGGGTATATCAAAGGGTATGCTTGGGTATAATAAGTTGTACATGGAGATAATGTATGATCAATAAAGATTCTACCACTTCTAATAAAAGAAGAAAAATGTCCTATGTGATTCGATAAAAATGACAACCCAATAGTCCTTGGCAAAGGCGTAATGAAATTAGAAAGGAGTTTCTAATTTGCATTATTTGAGTTGTGCATTTAAGGATCGAAATACATATAATTAAATAAAATAAGACTTGACAAGAATTCCATGTCTTATATTTAATTGGGACATTGTATGGTGGAAGGATTGAATTGTCTGCAGTAACTATTTACTCAAAGGTTCTTTTATGATTAATGTTGAAATCTATATTATCCGGAAAGTCGTTGATCGCTAGGGAGGCTTATCCCTATTGTAGAATAAATATTATTTATTTAAATAAATTAATTGTTTAATTTATTTATTTAAATAAGATTAGAATTGTTCTAATTGATTTATTCACAACCGGTTTAATATGGAGAACCTAAAGGGTCACACCATAAAAGGAAGAATAATTATTTAAGAAGTTAATGGCATAATCGTAATAATATAAATATGTATATTTAATTTAATCTATGGTGATAGAATAAATTAAATAGCTTAATATTTATTATTTAATATTTTAGAAATATTAAATATAAATTAATAAGAGGAGTCTTATTAATATTATTACAATTATTATTATTATTTTAATTTCTAAAAGAGTTTAGGAATTAATTTAATATAAGTACTCTCATTTATTCCTAATTGGATTAGGAAGGAAAATTAGTTAAAGGAGTTTAATTAATTATCCCTAATAAGATTAGGGAGCTTAATTAATTAAAAGAATTTAATTAATTAAATAAAACCCAATTCCTTAATTGTTAAGGTGGGTTGCCCACATCTATAAATAAGAGGAGTCTTATTATGGGTGAGGGGGTTGTTGACTTTTACAACTACGACATAATTCCAATTTGTTGGAGAGTACGCCCTTTTTCTATACAGATAGGAAAAACTAGGGTTTGAGCCAATACACCATCTTCTTGAATTCTTATTATTCCTTGGTGGATCACCTCTAGAGGCTAAACGTTTGGGTGGCTGACGTTGATCAAAGGAAGGAACCAAACCCGGTGGATTCAAGAGATCGCGCGAGAAGTAGGAGGTGAACTGCACTGAGGAAGCTCGTTTCTACAAGGGTATGATTTCATAATTTCTTATTCTTCGTTTAATTAATAATTGTGCATAAAGGGTGATCCGGGTATATGGTTTGTAAAATTTTTAAACTCTGATTTTACACGCTTCCGCTTAATTTGTGCAATTTGATTGCGCACATGAATATTACAAACCTTACAGTGGCATCAGAGCCAAACCTTTATGCGAATTATTAATTGTTTCAAATTTGATATGTATATTGATATGTGTTTAGAACAATTTAATTGGGCATAATTTTATTGTATAAAAAAAAAAAAACCGAAACTGTTTTGAAAATCGGTCACCAATTGTGAATGTTGGATGAAGTTTCCTGCACGGAAATCAAAGCAATCCGTGGGCCACCTTATTAACAGCACATACACGAAAATCATAAAAAAAATTGTTACAGATTCTTGTTTTGGTGATGACGTGCTTAAAAAAAAAAAAAAAAAAAAACAAGGAATTCATGTAAAAAGCAAATGGAAATCAAGATTCATATGTTATCCTCGGAAACATGTTCTTTGGTATATATATATATATATATATATATATATATATATATATATATATATATATATATATATATATATATATATATTATTACGCCATCATATATATATATATATGTTTATAGTTTATATATATATATATATATATAATATATATTATATTACCGTAATATTATATATATAATATATATATATAATATTTTAATAATTTTATAATTAAAATAAAAGTTTATTTTAATTTAAAATAAAAGTTTATTTTAATTTTAAAATAATAGGTTTATTTTAATTTTAAAATTAGAATTTCATGTTAACTAATTAGAGTTGGAATTGGATTCCATGATAACTAATTGGAGTTGAAATTGGATTATATTTTTCCTTAAATAAAGGAGTTTATTTAGATATGAAATAAGATTTCATATTATTCAAAATAAAGGAGTTTATTTGTGAATAGGAAAGAGAATCTGTGTTTTCTTTAATAAAGGAGTTTATTTTTTTTACATGGAATTGGATTCCATAATTAATTAAAATAAAAGAGTTTATTTTAATTAAAGATTTTTTTTTTACATGGAATTGGATTCCATAATTAATTAAAATAAAGGAGTTTATTTTGATTAAAGATTTTGATTAAAATAAAATAGTTTATTTTATTCAAAATTGGATAAATTAAAATAAAATAGTTTTATTTTGATTTAAATTTGGATTTAAATAAAGGAGTTTATTTTATTCAAAATTAGATTTTATACTAACTAAATTTGCCCATTAAATGATATCAATATATATATATTAAAATGTTTATTATTCATAAGATGAATGTTATTTATTGATGCATATGATGATGTGTATGATAATAAATGGGATTGATTATGGACTATTGACCAATGTGATTGGATTTTATTTTAGTTGGATGCATGAATGTATGGGTTTTATTAAATGGGGTCTCTGCGTACACCTCGTCTTCTCTAATTTTTCTTAATGTAAATTCTATCTCCTCCTATGTACTTCCCTTGATCACGATCAAGGTTTCTATTTATTTTAAATAGTTTTGTAATAGGAATAGTTAGAATTAATTTTGAAGAATTGGAGATCAAGGAGCAAGGAACGCTTGAAGACCCGTTTGTAATGGAGCCCGGGTTTAAATGTTATATTTAAATATTAATTCTTGCACCCCTAGGGTTTGACCTTTTGGTTCACTTGGTGGCTCTAGAGAACCAAACTAGAATAAAAGTCCATAATCAATCCGGGTAGAATATAGTATTCTATATGTGCATGCTTATACTATATATTTTATATATTATGCAAACATGCTTCGCATGTTCATTAATATAACGCGTATTTTATATATATATATGTATGCTGCTTTAAACAAGATGAGACAAATTAATAACAAATCCCTCAATTTTTATATTAAGTCCTAAGCGTTCAAAGATATTTGGAATATCGAACGTCGCCTTCTAGCATGATAAAATTAATAGAGTATTAAATATTTAATATGAGTTTGTTGTGTCACCACAAGGCAAGTATTAAGTATTTAAGATGTTAATTTATCACATTTGATGCTTATAAAGAAAATTGAACAATATTGTTTTGTTGTGTCACCACAAGGATGATATTTTTCTTTTTTGAATATATGGAGTGCTAGGTCGGACTTAACTTGGATAATTTTGATTCGGATGTGCCACCACTTGATCAAAATAATCTAAGAGGCAAAAAGAAAAGGAGTTGCATAGTTGATGTAATTGACAAAAGTTGTCTACCTATTTATTTATATATAGTTTGTTGTGTCACCACAAGGCTATATACATTTGAAATGGGATCCTTATTCTCACTAGCAAATCTTTAATTAGATTTTGCTTAGAACTATATAAGTGAGGGTAATATAGTTTGAAGAGAATAGTGGGAGATGCCAATTTAAAACAAGACCTAATTTATTTTGGTAATTAATAAAAGAATGTATGTTAAAATGTTGTTAATTACAAATTCATTTACGAAATTTTGCAATGTCTAAAATTTCTATCATCTTTGCAAGCATATTAGATGCTAAATTAACGCATCAAGAATTACACCTGGATTTGTTAAGGAATTTGAGAATAGTTCTCATAGTTGAAAAACTATCTTATGTCCTTAATACACCTATCCTCGCAATGGTTGCGAATAATGCCTCGAGGAAGAGATTGCTACTTTTAGAAAGTGGCAAGATGATGCACAATTGGCTCGATGCATCATGCTCGCATCCATGAGTAACGAGCTTCGTCGTCGGATGAAACTATGGATGCTCCTACTATATTCCTCGCACATCAAGTAGTTGATGGTGAGGAAAGTAGGACTGATAGATATCAGATATCTAAGGAGCTCTTCCGATCTAGAATGGCCAATGGCACTATAGTACAGACAAAAAGTTCTTAACATAATCAATTTGATTGATCAATTAGGACAACAGGTTTTGTCATGGATGGAGAGTTGAGCCAAGATTTGATCTTGCACTCACTCTCGGACTCCTTTCACAATTGTTGTGAATTTTTCATATGGACAAGCTAGATATCAGCCTCGCTGATTTGCTTAACATATTGAAAAATGTTGAGAGTCACTTTCCAACCAAGAAAGATCAAGTCTTACTGGTAGGGGCCAAAGGATTTTCTGAAAAGAAGAACGATTCGAAGAAGGTATAAATAGAAAGGGCAAAAACAAAGGATAATAAGAACAAAAACTGATACGGATAGCAAAGGAATTTGCTTCCACTGCAATAAGCCTGGACACTGGAAAGAAACTGCAAGAAGCATCTTGCAGAGGCTAACCAAAGAAGCTTAGTGAAGTTTCGGTTATAATCGATTTTTGTTCATGATTGAAATAAATTTTTCTTTAAGTCAAGGTTCTACTTGGGTATTGGATACCGGCTTTGGTTATCATAAATATAGATTTATGAAGGACCAAGCGGAGTAGAAAGCTAAACAAAGATAAATAATCTTATGTGTGGGAAATGAAGCAAAGGTTCTTTGCATTAGCTATAGAAACTTATAGTTTAGCAACTCGCTTACTACGGCAAATCTATTAAGTCAATAAGTTGTTATTGTATTCCAATTCTTGTTAGAAACATCATTTCCATTTTATTGTTGGACAATAAAATTTTTGGTATTATAATTAAGAACAATTGTTGTTCTATTTATAATAATAATGTTTTGTATAGAACTGAAATATTACTTAATAGATTTAGTATACTTGACTTACGTGAAAATTATTTTATAAATTGAACAAAATAATATAAGAAAAGGAGATGATCATTCAAAGAGTTGAATATATGTAAGAATTCAGAAGTGAAACAAATTGGCAAAGTATTAAGATTCTTTGATTAGATCAAGGAATAAATACTTGTGCAATAAGTTTCTAGATCATCTCAAATGGTTTTCTCATAATGGACACATCCTGATACGCAATAATTGATTGATGTATCTGAATGAAAAATCATACCTTGTTGGACATGGTGCGGTCCATAATGATTTTACCGACATTCCAGTATCCTTCTGGGATAATGTCCTAGAAATGGCTGCATATCTATGAAAATGGTAACCTCAAAATCCCATTTAAGACTCTATAAAAGTTATGGATGGGGAGGATTCCTAATCTTAAGTATGTTAAGATAAGGGGTTGTCCAACTTATGTGAAACGGTTTCAAAGGATAAGCTTGGGACAAGATTTGACAAATACAGATTTGTGGGACATCCTAAAGTAAGTTTAGGGTATACGTTCTATAATCCTACATAGCAAAAGGTGTTAATTGCGAAACACGCTACCTTCTAAGATAAAGGTGTTTATCATTAAAAGGGGCTAGTGGGAGGATTATAGATCTTGAAGAGTTCATGATCCACAAAACACTATAAGTCAAATAAGAGGAACCTGTAGATAGACCTATTGTACCACAACCGAATCATAAATCTGGAATAGTACCGAAGATACCTAGGAGATATGGATTCATCATGGATGATGATGATGAGGTACGCATCATAGAAGATGATGATCCAGAGTTACATACGATGAGGTAAGAGTTCTAGTGTACAAAAGGGTTCGATGGGAGCGTCGTGAAATTTCTAGTATTATATGTTGATATACTACGGATGAGGAATTACATACCAATGCTACAATCAGTAGAGATAAAGTTGTCTAAACAATCCTCCATGAATGATTTGGAAGAGTATCTTAATTGGGGATATAAATCTATATAGATAGATTTAAGAGGATGCTCGACTTAACCCAAGGAACGTATATTCATTTGATGCTAAAGTCGTTTAGCATGGCAAACTCCAAGAGATGTCTCATGTCGATGAGCTATGGAGTGTATCTCTCTTAGTAGTCCCCAAAGACTCCAAAAGAGAAATCACATGAGTAATTATCATGTATGCAATGAAATATACGAGACCTGATGTTGATCAGTCATATTCAGGAGAAGTTCACTATGAGTCAGTGAAAACATCTTAAAGCTTAACCGGCACTAAGGATGTGATCATATTCATGGTGGGTCTAAATTAAAACTAGAGGGCTTAACAGACTCAAGTTTTTCAGACAGACCAAGATGACAGAAAATCCACTTTAAGGTAAAGCGTTATCTTGGACAGTGGTGCAGTGAATTGGAAAGGTTCCAAACAAAGAAAGAGTTCTTTGGTTTAGTGATAAAGACAAAGTATATAGCTATAAATGAAGCTGCAAGTTGATTGTTTGGATTAAAGTTCATTCTGAGAACTAGGAATAGTTCCTAAGTCTCATCTTGGATCTAAACATGTATTGTGGCACTTTCATTTGATTATTAGAATCATTGAAAGATGGGAAATCACTATAGAGATAGTGGACTCTCATGAACAACATTACATATCCATTAACTAAAGCTTATCCAACAAAGCGGATAATCGTCACTTAAAGAAGAAGAGTATAAGATACCATGACGATTGGCTTTAGTGCAAGTGGGAGATTGAAAGTAGTATGCACACAAGCCAATCATGTTTGATGATAAAGCATATACTTTGTAACAATCTTATTCATTTATTAATAAAAGTATTAATTTATTAAGGCTTTTAATTATCTACATGATCTTTGTTTTATAATATGTGATAAACCCATAGTTTTAAGCAATGCTTTTAGAATAATGATGATGATCATTTTAATGAGATCTAAATTCTTTGAAAGCTTAAAACTAAAATAGTTCCCAATCGTTGGATTACTAAATTGGGGATTAGTGAATCCGGATAGATTGAGTACATCGTTGCTTGCTCATTGGATGAGGATGATTGATCTCATGATCATTTGTGTGGAGACACTAAAGCAAGTATGTAGGTGCTTATTAGAGAATAAGTTCATCGAACGTGGCTCACTAAGGAATACCTAATGGAGTTTTATTTGCACCGTCACAATAGGAATTCTGTAGTGATAGTAGTCTGAAGTGATCCTTGGACTTGAGATCATCATAGTATCTTGTGTATGATGAGTTATACTTTGACTTATTCCTTAAGACCCTTAGGGTATATCAAAGGGTATGCTTGGGTATAATAAGTTGTACATGGAGATAATGTATGATCAATAAAGAATCTACCACTTCTATTAAAAGAAGAGAATGTCCTATGTGATTCGATAAATGACAACCCAGTAGTCCTTGGCCAAGGCAGAATGAAATTAAAAAGGAGTTTCTAATTTGCATTATTTGGAGTTGTGCATTTAAGGATCGAAATACATATAATTAAATAAAATAAGACTTGACAAGAATTCCATGTCTTATATTTAATTGGGACATTGTATGGTGGAAGGATTGAATTATGCAGTAACTATTTACTCAAAGGTTCTTTTATGATTAATGTTGAAATCTATATTATCCGGAAAGTCGTTGATCATTAGGGAGGCTTATCCTATTGTAGAATAAATATTATTTATTTAAATAAATTAATTGTTTAATTTATTTATTTAAATAAGATTAGAATTATTCTAATTGATTTATTCACAATAGGTTTAATATGGAGAACCTAAAGGGTCACACCATAAAAGGAAGAATAATTATTTAAGAAGTTAATGGCATAATCGTAATAATATGTTATGTATATTTAATTTAATCTATGGTGATAGAATAAATTAAATAACTTAATATTTATTATTTAATATTTTAGAAATATTAAATATAAATTAATAAGAGGAGTCTTATTAATATTATTACAATTATTATTATTATTTTAATTTCTAAAAGAGTTTAGGAATTAATTTAATATAAGTACTCTCATTTATTCCTAATTGGATTAGGAAGGAAAATTAGTTAAAGGAGTTTAATTAATTATCCCTAATAAGATTAGGGAGCTTAATTAATTAAAAGAATTTAATTAATTAAATAAAACTCAATTCCTTAATTGTTAAGGTGGGTTGCCCACATCTATAAATAAGAGGAGTCTTATTATGGGTGAGGGGGTTGTTGACTTTTACAACTACGATATAATTCCAATTTGTTGGAGAGTACGCCCTTTTTCTATACAGATAGGAAAAACTAGGGTTTGAGCCAATACACCATCTTCTTGAATTCTTATTATTCCTTGGTGGATCACCTCTAGAGGCCAAACGTTTGGGTGGCTGACGTTGATCAAAGGAAGGAACCAAACCCGGTGGATTCAAGGAGATCGTGGAGAAGTAGGAGGTGAACTCGTACATGAGGAAGCTCGTTTCTACAAGGGTATGATTTCATAATTTCTTATTCTTCGTTTAATTAATAATTGTACATAAAGGGTGATCCGGGTATATGGTTTGTAAAATTTTTAAACTCTGATTTTACACGCTTCCGCTTAATTTGTGCAATTTGATTGCGCACATGAATATTACAAACCTTACATTAAGAGTCCTGAAAAGAACTTAGATGTTTACTGGAGACCTCTTATAGACGAGTTGAAGGTATTATGGGAGGATGGAGTACAAACTTGGGATGTTGCAATGAAAACAAATTTCAACCTTAGGACAGCGATTATGTGGACTATAAGTGACTTCTCAACTTATGGTATGTTAGTTGGATGGAGTACACATGAGAAGTTGGCTTATCCGTATTGTATGGAGCATACAAAGTCTTTCAATCTATCAAAAGGTCGAAAGCCTTGCTAGTTTGACTGTCATCATCGGTTCTTGCCAGTAGATCACCCGTTTTGAAGAAATAGAGAACACTTCAGGAAAGGGAAAGTAGACAATGATATGCCTACATCGCGATTGTCGGGAACGGAAATGCGAGACCGTGTGATGAGATTGACGATAATCCCATTTGGTAAGATTGATGCCACAAACATAATCAATGGGTTTGGTGAATCTCATAACTGGGTTCGGAGAACCATCTTTTGGGAACTGCCTTATTGGTCTACAAATTTGATTCGTCGTAATCTAGATGTGATGCATATTGAGAAGAATGTGTTCAACAATGTATTTAGCACTGTGATGAATGTTACAGAGAAGACAAAAGATAATGATAAGGCACGGTTGGACATGAAAGATATTTGTAAGCGTCTTGGATTAGAACTTTATGAATCTCCTAATGGTAAGATTGTCAAACCACATGCAAGGTACACATTTTTCAAAAAGTAAGTTGAAGATGTGTGCATATGGGTTAAGTCTCTGAAACTACCAGATGGATATGCGTCAAACATTGCAAGGTGTGTTACATTTTGGAAATTGCAAGGGATGAAGAGTCATGACTGTCATGTGTTCATGGAGAGACTCATGCCTATAACATTTTGGGATCTGCTTGATATACCAATATGGGATGCTTTGATGAATCTTAGTTGTTTCTTCAAAGACTTATGTTCAAAAAAATTAAATGAGAAACACATATATGTACTTGAGAAGAACATCATAGAGATCACATGTAAACTTGAAAAAATATTCCCACCTGGTTTTTTTGACCACATGGTGCATTTGCAAATCCATCTTCCATATGAAGCTCGTGTTGGGGGTCCAGTTCAATATAGATGGATGTACCCTTTTGAGAGGGTGATGGGAAACCTTAAGAGGAAGGTGAAGAATAGACCTTGTGTTGAGGGGTCTATATATGAGGCATACAGTTTCGATGAGATATATACGTTTGTCTCAGACTATTTTTCGGACAAAGTCTTGACAAAGGCCAATCGAGTCTCAAGACATGATGATGGGGGCAATGTTGAACTAAATGGCCGACTTTCTGTATTTGGTTTATCGGGCAGCGCTTATGGAAAAGGGAAGCACATATTCCTCACTGAGCAAGAATTACATGCTGCACATACTTACATTCTTCTCAATTGTGAGGAGATTAACGAATTTGTGAGGTACACATGTAAAATTCATATTTATCCCTTAACTTTCAATGACATTTAATATGCATTTCGATATGTTACTTTTTATAATATTGTATAGATTGTACGATAACGAGTTAAAAAGTGAAGCATCCCGACATAACTGATAAAGATATTCAAATCAATCGTGATAAAAAATTTGCACTTTGGCTAAAGGACAAAGTAAGTTAAGCACGACATATATATACTCCATATTAACTATGACTTCATTTAATAGGATGGAGTTTTTATAGGCTTTGACTGAGGGATCAACGATTCCGGCTAATGTACAAGTCCTAGTTATGAGACCAGACAGGGACCAGGTCAGCCGCAATGGTTACAAAATAAATGGTTGTGAATTTCATACAAAGGCATATGGGCGCGGTAAAAGAACAACGAACTCTAGAGTGTGTGTGTCCAAGGAGATTGTTACAATGAGCTTGGTCGTGCCTTTTATGGGGAGTTGGAGGAAATCGTAGTGTTTTCGTACAAGGGCACGTATGGGGGTCATATTAACTTGTTCAAGTGTCGTTGGTTTGATTCAGAAAAAGGGATACGTGTTGACAACATGGAATCGTCGATATTGACCTCCATAGGTCCGCGTACTCCAATGAACCGTTTGTTTTACCAACTCAAATAGTACAGTATACTACACTCCTAGTCCTGTTAGGAAAAAGGATAGACCGCCTGCAGTTTGGCAAGTTGTAATTCATACTCTCGCACGCAGTCGTGTAGAAGTAGTTGACGGGGAGATTTACCAAGAATAGATGCTTTGTAAACAAACTATAATAAATGTGGAGGACGACAATGAAGTAATCCAGTTAGATGGTGGAGATGAACCACATGAATTAGATCCTGAGTCAATACTCGTGTCAAATGACATTGATATTGAGGAGTATGAGTTATTGACTGACACTGACACTGAATCTGAAGTAGATGATGGTTATGAATCTGCAATATGTATACAAGATGATTCTGACTCAGACATTAACACTTAAACAAATATAACTCATACTAACATCTTGAAATTTGTAATATATAGATAGCTTATGAAGCAACGCAAAAAAAGCGCGGCTTGTGTAGGGGTCCTAATCATGTGCCAAAGGTCCCTACTAATCCGAATGATCGGATTCTTATACAAATTCGTCCTCCTCCGAATAGCACATACGTCCACATCATTTATATATAAGCATTTTAGATTTCCATTGTTGCAGATATATAACTAATGTAAATTACTTAAAATATTATAATAAATCTACTTATCTTTAACGTAAATTGTTGTATATTATAGTGATTTTTCAGATAACAAGATCGTCAAGTGCATTTCACAGTTGTGCTTACAAAACTGGCTGACACATGTGATTACGTAGGCTAGCACACCTATCGCCCACAAATATGCTGTTTGGGCTGAATTTCAGGTATGTTTTTTTTAATTATGACAGATATTATACTTATTAAACTAAAATTGTTTAGTGGTGTTGGATTATATGTTAATAGTACCATTTTAATATTATTATTGTTATTTTATTTGTAGAAAAGGTATAGATGGGAGGACGCCCAGGCTTCAATGATACAGACACTATTCTAACAGAAGTGTGTCGTCCGCACTAAAGATAACTTTGTTAGAAGAGTGCATATTTTGATTTGATGTTTAAAGTAAATGCTCATGATTATATGTGAAGTCCTTCAAGGAATATATATACAAGGACTTAGTGATAGATCAAAATTGTTAGGTTGATCTAAGCTTTTAATGTTTATCATTCTGTAAATGAATGTATAGATAAAGAGATCAAAGATGTTAGGTTGATCTATATCTTGAAATGTAATAGATAGGCTTCAAATAGAATTGTAGTCTATTGAGTCGATTAAGAGTTTGCAGAAGCCAAGGTAAAATTGTAGAGCATCAAGGGTCGTAGTATGACTGCCTTGAAGGGCCACTCCAGAGATCGTAAAGTGGTCCAGACGTTTGCCAAAGCCAACTCAGAGATCATAGTGTGCTCTCAGAAACGTAGAGTCTGCAAGACAAGTAAGTGAAGATCGTAGTGTGCCGGTCCTTAAGAGAAATCGTAGTGTTCTCGTTTGCTTGCATCAAGCATCAAGGTGGCAAGACACCACGATCAGAATCATAGAGTATCATCTAGCTGTGTCAAAAGCAGTGGGCCTTAACCATTTGTTCAAAGATAAAATCTTAACAAATGTGGAATGGGTTACAAACATTGAAGTAATCACCAGTCCCAATGGCATAAAAAATATCCTTAGTATGCAACAAAGAAACGTATTGAAGAAGCTAAGGAAATGACCATGGGTCAGAGGAAACCACCTTTTCAGGTGTTAGGTGAGAAAGCAGTCTGCTATGTCAGTGGGCTAGAATGCAATTCAGAAGATATATAGAAAAGTCTCCATCAAAGTTCAGAAATGGCAAATGCATTAAATGCTCCACTAGATGGATTCAACAGACAGATTTCAAGGATCACATATATGTAAGACATCTGCAGATGATTCAAAATAAGCAAGCAAGCATTGAACAAAAAAATGAAGAACACTCAAAAACAACTCTACGATCTAAGAAAAAGAGAAATCTTACTCAGCTACTCAGTTCTTTCGAACAAGAGCTTAACGGCAACTGAGTAGCACCGATCAAGAACTCAACAACAGCCAAACAAGTGAAGTAAGAAGTTCCAAGTCAAAAGGACTTGAAGAGTTCTAAAGTGAACTGTGAAGAACCAAGTCTGCTGGACTTGAAGAGTTCAAGAGTGAACTAAGAAGTTCCTAGACTGCTGGTCTAGAAGGAATCTGTGAGATTCAGAACGTGCAAAAAGACATCCTTAGTGGATTTCCTACTCGAGGAGTAGAAGAGTGGACTAGGAGCTTTAAGTGCTTTGAACCACTTAAAACTGTTGTGCCTATTGCACTCTTGATACAACTGCTATAACTGCTATAACTGTTATAGCTGCCTCACTCTCATTAACTCACTATATCTAAAAAGGGAGATCAAATAAATCTTAATTCCGTTGTGTTTAAATCATTATCAAAACTAACAAAGTAAAATGAAAAGAATTTTAAATATCCATTCAACCCCCCTTCTAGATAACTATTGTGCCTCCGAGAACTAACAATTGGTATCAGAGCAGGTTTTACTCTATAGCCTATAAAGCTCAAGTAGATCCAATGGCACACTTACCAAGTGAATCAAAGACTGGAGAAGGCAGCAAGCCATCTATGTGCAACAAAGATAAATTCACCAATTAGAAAGTTCGGATGCAAGCATACATGGATTCAATAGATGAAGATCTATTTGAAACTATTCAAAATGGGCCCTATGTTCCTACAAAGCTTGCACCAACTACAGACGACCCAAACAGGATACAGATCAAGGTCAAAGGAGAATGGACAGAAAATGAGAAGAGAGTTGTTCAACTCGACAAAAAGGCCAAGAACATTTTATTCCAATCCTTAGAAGATGATCTATTCGAAAACGTGGTCAACAGCAAAACAGCAAAGGAGGTTTGGGAAGCATTGCTCATCATGCATGAAGGAACAAAAAAAGTCAGAGAAAACAAACAATCTCTCTTGACTCAGCAATATGAGATGTTTGCACACATTCAAGGAGAAAATGTCACTGCTACCTACGAGAGATTTAATGTTCTGCCCAACTCTCTACGAGCCTATGGAAAGATCTATCCAAACAAAGATCTAATCATAAAATTCATGAGAGCCTTACCAAGCAAGTGATATGCCAAAACCACTGCCATTAGAGAGTCAAAGAATCTACATGAAATGACTGTTCTATAGTTATATGGCAACCTTCTTACATACGAACTGGAGCTGACTCAACGAGCAGAAACTCTATCTGAAGGAAGAAAGAAGGATAAAGGTGTTGCTCTCAAAGCAACTGAAAACACCTCCAAAGTTAACACTGAAGTTGACTCTGACTATGATGAAGATGACGATGAGGACTTTGCAATGCTAGTAAAAAGACTTAGAAGGTTCATGCGTCAAGGCAAAATCAAAGAAGCCGAAGAAAGTCAACAACTTCAAAGACATCGAGAGAGCGATAAATGATCTATGCTACAACTGCAAGAAGCCTGGTCATTTCATTGCTAACTGTAACAAACCTCTCAGAGAAGAACTAAAGAATAAATCACATCCAAAGAAGGAATTCAAAGGCAAAAAAAGACCTCAGAAGACAGACAAAGGCCTTGTTGCTGGAGGATCGTGGAGTGACTCAGACAATGATTCAACTCCCGAATCTAGAGATGATGAAGATCCTTAAATGGCAAATCTTTGCCTGATGGCCAAGCATGCAAAGGACAAACAGAACTACAACATACATGAAGTAAGTATAAATGAGGTATTTGACTTCAATTCTTCTGATGTAGACATTGATGATTTAAGAACTGCACTACATGGCATAACATCTGACTTGTATCAATACATGAAATGGTTTAGAGTTCTGTCTAAGGATTATTCACTTCTTTAAAAGGAGAAAGACAAAGTTCAAGAAGAACTGGAAACAGCCCTTCTAAGTACTGACTCGCTCCCCAAGTTTGAAGTTGAGAATAAGCTTTTAAAACAGACCAATGAGCTCAATGCACAAAGAGAGTCAAGTTTAACCTCTAAGATTGAGGAACTAGAGAAGACTCTGCATGGAATAAATCCTCTTCATCCATGGACTCCCTGATCTCTAGTCAGAGAAGTGTCATTGACAGAACAGGTTTAGGCTTTGGGGAATCCATCTCAGAGTCATATGTGGAAAAGGTAAAGGAAACTAGCACTAGTAATGCGTCAAGTTTTAGTAGAGGCATTATATTTATGAAATCCTCACAGAAGGATGAGTCATTCCAACTCTCCTCTACTGATTCAATCCACATTCCAAGAAGTAAAGGATCTCATGCTGGCTTGGGTTTCAGAAAAGAGAAGAGTAATCCAGCCACTACTCACCAACCTCTCAGGATCATAGAGTCGAGTAAAATCAACTCCACGAACCAACTAGGAAGGAACAGTAAAGGTAAGGTATACTCCTCACAAATCATGAAACACAAAAACACATGGAAAAAAGAAAATTAGTTTAACAGAAAGATGATTAAAGATCCACAAAAGTTCAAATGGAGGAAGAATCCTCACACACACACAAGCATGCATCATATTAGATGCTTTGTATACAATAAGGTTGGTCACAAGGCTGCAATGTGCTATTATAATCCAACTCATGTGAAACCCAAAATCAAGCAAATTTGGGTTCCTAAGGGTACTAACAAAGTAGGACCCATGAAAGTATGGGTACCAAAATGAGAGTTTCATCTTACCACGGGAACCAAGCTTTACGACCACAACCTGGTATCTGGACAGTGGATGCTCAAGGTACATGACAGGAAACAAAGCCCTTCTGTCCAACTATATAGAGAAGGAGGGTCCTGCGGTCATCTTTGGAGATAATGGCTCTGGCAAGACAAGAGGATATGGCTCAGCTGGAAATGGTGTAGTATCTTTCAGCAAAGTGGCCTATGTGGAAGGACTACAACACAATCTTCTGAGCATAAGTCAACTCTGCGACAAGGGTTATCAAGTACCTCAACAATCAATGTCAAGTCAGAGATCTGAAGACATCTGCCATAAAGCTAACTGGAATAAGAGAAGGAAATGTCTACACAGTAAATCTTGGACAACTAAGCTCAGATGAGACAATATGCTTTCTGGCTAAAGCATCTGAAGAAATGAGCTGGCTATGGCATAGGAGACTATCTCATCTCAATTTCAAGAGCTTGTCCAAACTAGCCTCAAAAGATCTAGTTGCAGGCTTACCCAAGTTTAACTTCGTCAAAGAAAGGTTGTGTAATGCCTGTCAACTTGGAAAGCAGACCAGAAGCTCATTCAAGAGCAAAACCGCCAACTCAATTGACAAGACCCTGCAGCTGCTTCACATGGATTTGTTTGGGCCAATTCCAACAACGAGTCTTGGAAGGAAGAGATACTCACTAGTTGTAGTAGATGATTACACCAGATTCACATAGGTATTCTTTCAGACCTCAAAAGATGAAACAAGCTCTCAACTGATCAAGATGTTCAGACTAGTAATAAACAAGAAAGAGGTGAAAATTAAGACTATAAGGAGTGATCATGGCAGAGAATTCGACTTCTCTGAAATGGACCAGTTTTGCACAGACAATGGCATCAGTCATAACTTCTCAGCTCCACGAACTCCTCAACAAAATGGAGTAGCTAAAAAAAAGAACAAGACACTAATAGATGCTGGAAGAACTCTACTAGCAAAGCAATTTCATCTCGCTGAAAGTACTTCAAGCGTAAGCTATCAACACCGTGATGCTACACTTTCGAATGGATCACTGATACACTCTATGATTAAAAAGACTCCCTACGAACTGTGGAAAGGAAGAAAACCAAGTGTCGGCTACTTCCATATATTTGATTGTGCATGCTACATTCTCAACAATGGAAAGCAGTATTTAACAAAGTTTCAACCCAAGTCAGACGAAGGAATCTTTCTTGGGTATGCCACAGACAGTAAGGCCTATAGAGTGTTTAACAAAAAGAGACTGAGTGTTGAAGTTTCAATTCACATCATCTTTGATGAGACAGACTTAGACAAAACAATGCCTCAAGACACTACGACCGACAGTTTAGACACTATGAACGAGGTCGTTGAGCTCAACACTATGATCGTAGTCCCAGAAAATGAGATCGTTGAGCAAGAGGAGGAGATCATAGAGAGGACTATGCAAGACAGCAAACCTCCACATTTAGAAGCTGAAATTGATCTCGAAGGTCTTAGACAAGAAGGCATCAGGACAGATGTTCCAACAAGAAATAGATGGGCAAGAAATCACACTCAAGACTTAATCATTGGAGATCCAAATGTAAGAGTCAAAACAAGAGCTACCACCCAAAATGAGTGTTTTTATCTGAGCTTTCTGTCACAGATGGAACCCAAAAAGATAGAAGATGCTATGGAAGACTCCAGCTGGATAGAAGCCATACAGGAAGAACTAAATCAGTTTGAAAGAAGCAAAGTATGGAGATTAGTCCCAAGACCAAAAAATCATCTTGTCATTGGCACCAAGTGGGTCTTCAGGAACAAGATGGATGAAGATGGAGTAATAACCAGGAATAAATCAAGACTGGTGGCCAAAGGTTACTCTCAAGAAGAAGGCATTAACTATGATGAAACATTTGCAACTGTTGCCAGACTAGAAGCCATTAGAATATTCCTTGCCTTTGCTGCTCATATGAAGTTCAAAGTATTTCAGATGGATGTCAAAAGTGCATTCCTAAATGGTGAACTTCAAGAAAAGTATATGTAGAGCAACCTCCAAGTTTCATCAATCCATCTCTTTCCAATTATGTCTATAGATTAGATAAAGCCTTATATGGTCTTAAATAAGCACCTAGAGCATGGTAGTAAACATTAACTTACTTTCTTGTTAAAAATGGGTTCACTAGAGGTAGAGTAGATACCACATTATTTCTTAGAAAGCATAAAGACAAAGTCTTATTAGTTCAAATATATGTTGATGACATTATTTTTGGATCTACTGATGAAAAGTTATGCAAGAGATTTTCCAAGCTTATGCAGAGCAAGTTTGAAATGAGCATGATGGGTGAGCTGAATTTCTTCCTTGGACTGAAAGTAAAGTAGACTAATGAAGGAATCTTCATAAACCAAGACAATTACATCAAAGACTTACTTAAAAAATATGGCATGGAATCAGCTTGTCCCATGAAAACTCCAATTGCTCCAGCAACCAAGCTTGACAAAGATGAAAAAGGTAAAAGTATTGACATAACTCAATACAGAGGTATGATAGGCTCTCTTCTATATCTGACTGCCAGTAGACCAGACATAATGTTTGCAACATGCATATGTGCTAGATTTCAAGCTAATCCTAAGGAATCACACTTAACTGCTGTGAAAAGGATTTTCAGGAACCTTAAAGGCACACCTCACTTGGGGCTTTGGTATCCCAAGGAGTCCTCATTTGAACTAACATGATATACAGATGCTGACTTTGCAGGTTGCAAAATAGATAAAAAAAGTAGCAGTGGCACATGTCAATTTGCTAGGAAGCAGAACTTGTGTCTGGTTCAAAGAAAACCAAAACTCAAAGGTGTCTACTTCAACTCTGAAAAGTTTAATATATTGTTGCTAGCACATCAGTGCTCAAATCCTCTGGATGAAAAATCAACTAGCAGACTATGGTTTTGAATTCAAATATATACCTGTTCACTGTGATAACACAAGTGTCATAGCAATAACACATAATCCTGTCGTGCATTTTAGGACTAAACATATAGAAATAAGGTATCATTTCATTAGGGATCATGTGCAAAATGGAACCATATCTTTACAATATATCCCTACTGAAAATCAACTTGTTGATGTCTTTACAAAGCCTTTAGATTAATCCAGGTTTAACAAACTAATAAGTGAGCCAGGCATACTTAATTTATAACCATGAAATCTATGCTCTAGTTTGTGCTAACCATGCAGATATAAAGGCTATGTTCGAAATCATAGACACGATGAAAGGAAGTCCACGATCGTAGAGCTGTAGCAACATGAAAGACAACGATCGCAGTGCGGACTCAATGATCATAGTACAGACTCAACGATGGCAGAACAAAGGAGCATCCTGTGATGACAAAAAGTTCAACAAATCTACACAATCTCTCTGTCAAGCGCCTTAGGAACAAACCTAACCCTTGATGCACTCTATGAGGTTAGCCCTTCCTGAGCTACCTTAAACCGAGAAGAATGCTAAGTCAAAAGTTCTTCACAAGGATCCGGACAGACTCAACGATCGCAGTTCAGACACGACGATTGCAGAGCAAACTTGATGAATACAGAGCAGACTCGACGATCATAAAAGCTACCTCAACGATCGTAGTCTTTCCAAAGGACACATCAGCTTAGGAGGAGCTAAGGGGCAAATTAGTATTTTTCTCATAAGTTAAAAATCGTGGAGCCAAGCAGCACTCAACACATGTCTCTCTAATCAGATCGTGTGGAGGGAAGTTACAAGAATAGTTTAAAAAAAAACCATTTTTGAAAGCTCAGAAGTTCAAAAAGCTCATATCTCTCTCTCTCCAACAGCAGAAACCCTAGCTTTCAAAATCACAAAATCATCCTCAGTACAAAGAAATCAATGGCAGCCTCAAATGTCATCTATGGTTACAGACTCTGTTTCGATGAGTTCAAGACAGCTGATCCCAAGTTTCTCAAAACTATGTCTCTAATAAAGAAAGATGGTCTTGAAGAGGCTCTAGGTACGAGCACGATAATCTACCCTAAGCTGATAAAAGAATTCTACAGAAATGGTGTGTTCGAGAACGACGTCATCACTACGAGGGTCAAGGAAATGGAAATCAAGCTCAAGGCTGAGGATATAAATCTAGCCCTAGGCTTCAAATCGAAAGGGTTTTCGTTCATAAATGGCATCGATTTCCATGAAGGACTTAAGAGAATGCACCACAAAAAGTTCCCCACTGTCACAGGGTACAAGAAGAAAGAGTTCTCTCAGAGGTACGAATTTCTGGCAAACATTGTTGGAAAATGCATATGCTGCAAGAGCTCCGGCCATGACTCTATAAATGAAGTACAACTCAAGCTCATGACAGCTATCAGTTGTGGGATACAACTTAACTATGGAGCCCTACTACTTGAATGGATTGAGAAGTGGATTATTAGCTCGAAGAAGTCAAAGAGCTCTGGGAAGATGCTATACGGATGATTCATAAGTATTATCGTACAGTCCGGCTTGGGAGATAAGATAGGGGATGATGAAGGAGAGTCCATCAATCCGAACAGACTAATGACCGAGCAACTGTTCGAAAATTGGAAAAGGAATCCAGCAGAAAATGTATGAATGATGTCTGAGTCCAGTGGTAGGACTGGTGATGCAAAGGAGTCAGGGATTCCAGGGAACATGTCTGTTGTTAAGGAAACCGAAGAAGATGAAGAAGAAACCAATAAGGAGAAACCAATTGCTTTAGTCAGAAAAAGCAAAGGAAAAAGAAAGCTGAAGGCTCAAATGGCAGAAGAACCCCAGGGGTCAACTACTGATATACCACAAGAGCTTTCTGACATTGAAACTCTAAGGATATTGAGAAGGAAAGAATAGCTGGCTAAGGCAGATGAAGGCAGAGCAACCATCTCTCAGATGCTGAAGAAGAATAAAAATAGTCACAAGTCCAAGAGGCCATCTGTCTCCTCGATCGTAGAATCTCTACCGATCATAGAGACCAGACTGGACGCCTCTCCCAAAGAGGTTGCTGCAAAAGATACTCTGGTTGATCAACAGTTCAGAGCTGAAGCTGAAGGAAGTATTGAGGCTGTGGCTCAGCCTAAAAAGTCAAGAAAAAAACTTGTCAAAAAATACATTCTTGTCAATAAAAAGGCCTTAAAGGAGGAAGATAAAAGGATAGCTGCAGAAAAGAGGCTATCCGAAGCAAGTCAAAAGAACATAGCTCAAATTGAGGGGGAGCTACCTAAAATTCTCACTCTGGAGAATGTTTCAGCTGAGGGGGAGCTGCGTGAAATACAGATGGATGATCATGAGACTCATGATATCCTTATAGGAGAAGAGGCTGCTCCTGAAGAAAATGTGAATGCACCAGAGCAAGAAAGTCACAAGGAAGTGATTGATGTAGTGGAATCCTTGAAAGAAGATAGAGAAGAAGAAGATGATGATGATGACATCGAAATCATAGCTGTGGGCTATGATGGGTATAGGAGAGCCAACTACAATTAGTTGTTCTCCTACCTACCCATGATGCCTTTTCATAGAGCTCAAATTCTCAACTGTTGGGATCACATGTTCTGGAGCTTCAAAGCATATCCAGCAATCTTAGTACTAGCTCATGGATTTCCAAGCAACTTCAACTTTGCCAAAAAGCTGATCACAAATAACCCTTCTTCAAAGAATAAGCATGAGGTACTATCTATCCCAATCCGTTTCAGAGTTAATCACTATCCACCATCATTTTTCAGTCAATTTTATGAATTCCCAAGCTGGTTGGAAGTGATCCAAAATCCACTAAATCAATTCCCAGTTGCAGAATCCCAAAATTCTGTAGCTGATGAGTCAAGGGCCTTCTCCCAGCTCACACGAGGTGACCACCACAGGCTTAAGAATGCCAATTGGAGATCCTGCATTCATGAATAGGCACGATCATAATGAAAGACTAAGTCAAAGCGAGCTGGAAGAAATAGCACAGAGAGATGAAGCTAGCAGGAGAAGAAGAGCTGAGGAATATGCAAATCCTCCGAGAAGAAAAAGGCAAAAGAAATAGAGATAAGTTGAAACTCAATTCTTATTGATGTAACTAAGTTTAAATGTAATATCTATCCTCAAACATCAATAAATTCATACTTATTCTCTAGAAATTTTAGATTCTCACTGAAATATTAAGTCATATTTACTTTGCTGCAACTACATATAGAATTTGATAATCATGACAACAAATCTCCTTGGTTATGTCAACATCAAATAGGGGGAGATTGTTGGAAGAGTGCATATTTTGATTTGATGTTTAAAGTAAATGCTCATGATTATATGTGAAGTCCTTCAAGGAATATATGTACAAGGACTTAGTGATAGATCAAAATTGTTATGTTGATCTAAGCTTTTAATGTTTATCATTCTGTAAATGAATGTATAGATAAAGAGATCAAAGATGTTAGGTTGATTTATATCTTGAAATGTAATAGATAGGCTTTAAACATAATTGTAGTCTATTGAGTTGATTAAGAGTGCAGAAGCCAAGGCAAAATCGTAAAGCATCAAGGGTCGTAGTATGACTGCCTTGAAGGGCCTCTCCAAAGATCGTAGAGTGGTCCAGATGTTTGCCGAAGCCAACTCAGAGATCGTAGTGTGCTCTCAGAAACGTAGAGTCTGCAAGATAAGCAAGTGAAGATCGTAGTGTTCCAGTCCTTAAGAGAAATCGTAGTGTTCTCATTTGCTTGCATCAAGCACCAAGGTGGCAAGACACCATGATCAGAATCGTAGAGTATCATCTGGTTGTGTCAAAAGCAGTGGACCTTGACCATTTGTTCAAAGATAAAATCTTAACAAATGTGGAATGGTTACAAACGTTGAAGTAATCACCAGTCCCAATGGCATAAAAAATATCCTTAGTATGCAACAAAGAAACATATTGAAGAAGCTAAGGAAAGGACCATGGGTCAGAGGAAAACACCTTTTCAGGTGTTAGGTGAGAAAGCAGTTTGCTATGTCAGTGGGCCAAAATGCAATTCAGAAGATATGCAGAAAAGTCTCCATCAAAGTTCAGAAACGGCAAACACATTAAATGTTCAAACGGATGGATTCAACGGACAAATTTCAAGGATCACATATATGCAAGACATCTGCAGATGATTCAAAATAAGCAAGCAAGCATTGAACAAAAAAAGGAAGAACACTCAACACTCAACTCTACGATCTAAGAAAAAGAGAAATCTTGCTCAGCTACTCAGTTCTTTCGAACAAGAGCTTAACGTTAACTGAGTAGCACCAATCAAGAACTCAACAACAGCCAAGTTCTAAAGTGAACTGTGAAGAACCTAGTCTGCTGGACTTGAAGAGTTCAAGAGTGAACTAAGAAGTTCCTAGACTACTAGTCTAGAAGGAATCTGTGAGATTCAGAACGTGCAAAAAGACATCCTTAGTGGATTTCCTACTCGATGAGTAGAAGAGTGGACTAGGAGCTTTAAGTGCTCTGAACCACTTAAAACTGATGTGTCTATTGCACTCTTGATACAATTGTTATAACTGTCTCACTCTCATTAACTCACTATATCTAAAAAGGGAGATCAAACAAATCTTAATTCCGTTGTGTTTAAATCATTATCAAAACTAACAAAGTAAAACGAAAAGAATTTAAAATATCTATTCAACCCCCCCTTCTAGATAACTATTGTACCTCCGGGAACTAACAAACTTGAACAAAGAATGATAAAAAGCCCTACAAAATGCATCGATCGACCATCCAGGCCAGGGAGAGGAGTACATGCACGAGCATAGTCCCTGGTGGTGCACCCATATACTTTGACCGAGATGTGTGCCCAATGGAGAGCCGAGAGTCGGGTCAAAGATGTAAGATCATCGCCACTAACAGAGGCAAGAAGATATCACGATTCTTGACATATCGCCGCCGAGTGCAATATAAATAGTTTTAATATATTTACAATCATGAATTGTAGAATATAACATGTTTACTTAGTAATATTGGAGTATGTTTTGTATAGGAGTCTCAGTCTCAAGGTCAGCCTATTCATTAGCTGGATGTGTACGTGGCCACCCGTGATGGTCTGCTTGATGCTATCTAGATAGCGATAATAAGTTTTGACAACTTTGATCTTTTTTATCAAGTTTTACGTCATTCTTTAGAATTTTATATTTATTTTTAACTATTTAATTATTAACATGATGACAGGATACTTATAAGAGTTTATTAAATGAGCGTTATCCTGAAGGCACTCCACGTTCGTCGATTGATCAAGAATTGTGGGAGAGGGCGTCTGTTGTGAAGAAGAACTACGTCAAAGGTCATGGACAACGACGACACCCAACCTTCAGTAGCTCAGGCAGCTCTGCTACCCAGTCTTCATAGTTATCAAGTCATCCAGCTATTCATACTCCTGCTGACTGTGTGAGAGCTATATGTCGAGATCGCGATCTTCTTCGTATACTCGGCGGGCATCTGGCGGCTCTAAGTCCTGATGAGTTAGCTGATGCAGTGGCGGCAGCAGCAGCATCACATCATGAGGATGACAACGAGGTAATCAATCATATTTATTACAATCAAATTAGTGACTTATATATATATATATATATATATATATACACACACACACACACATATATATATATATATATATATATATATATTGTTGTGTTTAATTTGTTGTATATTGTCGTAATATCAATATCAACATATATACTATATATGTAACTTGTTTTATTATTTTGTTAGTTATAGTGTGATCAATGAGAAACTAATTTGGACAATGATACATGACGACCGGCCTAGTCTTTTTTCTAGTTATTTATTAATCTTGTACTTTTATATTCATTCTTTGGATAATTGTATGTTACTTAAAGATTAGATTTGTTTATATTTCTTCAGTTCATATTGGTTTTTTAATGTTTATATAGTTTATACTATTTTGGTGTATGTGTCGGTATATGGATGGATGTTTATATTATTGTGCATGTGTTGTGTGACGCCCCCAAAATAGGTATACATCACCCATCTTGAGTCGCCAAATACATGGTACATAAATCAAATACAACTTAATTATACAACCATGTCGTGTAAATACGACAAAACATAAACTAAGAGTTTAAACAAGAATATTGCCTTCTGCATAAATATCCACTCTCAAATTTAATCTTATTACATTTATTATCACACTATTTCATAGAATAGTGAGGACTACTAATGCTATCATCCGACCGTCAATCTGCTTCCCAGACTAAGTCCCAGCTATATTCTCATTTCTGAAGAGAATGTTGAAGGAAAAAGGGTGAGCTCAACTAGCCCAATAAGAAATATTATGACTAAGATAATGCGAATAAATTATCATTAGTCTAAAACAATGTTAAACCGATAAAATATAATAGACATCAAGTTTAATCATGACAGTAAACAAGCAATCCATTAAAAGAGTCAAGTAGAATAAAATCTACTATCTTTTATGATTTAAAAGGTTTTCATCACTTTTATCATTTGAGACTCGACAATAAATAATCCACATCATCCACCGCACTACTGACCAAGGATATTCATTAGTATCACGACCACAAATTATCCATGCACTACGGGCCAAGGATATTCGTGTATTCATCAACGGTCCTAATCATGCCATAAAATAATTCATCTTTGCACCCTTGGCCGAAGAGAATCCATAGCCATAATCATACCAAAAATTGTCCATTAATGCACTAGGGGCAATGAGGACTTTTTCCACATCATTTGTAACATTACGGTCATGATTATACCGAATAATTCCTGGTCATAATCATACCAAGTCCATCTATGCACTACAGGCTACAGATGACTTTCAACATAATATAAACATGAGGATGATGACAATGATATAAGAATTCAATAAAACAAGTTCAAAAATTAATTTATCCAGGAACTAATAACGTCCAAATTGTCAACATGATACTTCTTTGTAAAGTAAAATTCAAGAATGCTCAGAAGAATATTTCCATGAAAAGATACTGGATGAAGCGCAAATATCAAGGATATTCCACTAATTTCATGGAGTTTAGAAGTCAAAACTTTAACCAACTGAGTATAATAAAGAATGGAATAACAAAAGAAATCACCATGCATACGGTACTTCGCATAGACAGGTTATTCCAACAGAATAATAAAAAATGGAACCACGTCCGGCGTAAAACGCACAAACAGGATATTCAAATAGAATAATAAAGACGGAACCAGGTCCGGCGTAAAACGCACAAACAGGATATTCCAACAGAATAATAAAGATGGAACCAGGTCCGACGTAAAATGCACAGACAAGATATTCCAACAGAATAATAAAGAATGGAATAACAGAAGAATTTCACCAAGTATAGGGTAGACCGCGTATACAAGTTATTCCAACAGAATAATGAAAAAAAAATGGAATAACAGAAGTTCTCTTCATGAATACGAAAGAAATAATACCTCTTACCTCAAAAGAAGACTAGATACTGGAATAGTGAGGTAGCAGACTTCTCTTCTTCTTTCTCTCTATAATTTCTCTCTATAATAATGACTCTAAAGCTTTAGTGAATTGGTGAGAAATGAAGGAAGAATGAGCTTCTATTTATAGAAAAATATAGTTTCGATAATTTAGATCGTTTGGGGCTCGAAAATTTACAATCAATACCTCTAACTTTTCTTTTATTTTTAATTTAGTCCTGCAAGTATTATCAAACTTGCACCACCTTCCCTAATAGTAAATAATGTGAATCAATAGTTCAATCATGTGAATCAATAGTTATAATCATGTGAAAATATGAAATACAGTATAGTACCTCCATCTATACCTCCCTTTTTAACTTAGTCATGCAAGTATTATCAATCTTGCACCAACTCCCCTAATAGTAAGTGAATGTGACTCAATAGTACACACATGTGAACAAATAGTTATATAAGTATGTGAATTAGTAGCAATTAATTGCTCATTTATCTGATAAATTACTCGATTTATCAATATAACCCCCAGACATCAATTATCATCGGATTAGATGTCGATTTCAACTAACACCAATAATCCCAACACAATGGAACTATCAAATTCATCTTTAATCAACACGAACTTATTCATCATTAATATCATAACTCACAATATTTAACAACCAGGTCGTTCCCAGGAAAGAGGGGGCTTTCCAATAAGGATTTCTCCCTATTGGCGCGCAATTAGGTGACTAAACCTCTCCTCGATAGAACTTCTAGACATTGTAAATATTGCAATTTAATAATATGAATAACTTTGTCGTCACAATTATTGATTTAATAATATATAAAATATTATGCAGATGATACTATGACAATAATCGAATCAATAATATGAGAGATATGATGCAAAGAATTCATAGCAATAATTGAGTATAACCGAAAGTGACTTATTACGTAAGCATCAATAACCAATACCGGTATGCTACTTATGCAACCATCGCCAGACATCGTATTTTTAACACCTGGTGTTTCAAAGTTAACGATAAAACTTCCGCCGTTATTTTCATAAAAAAATATTTTGTCGTTTTCAACGACGAAATAATAATTTCGTTGTAGGGGTCCACTAATGATTGTGCCGTCGTCGATTTAATATTCCCTGTTAAAATGAATATTCTGACCAATCGAATATTATATAACAACTTGCGTGATTTTGCAAAATTTATAAATATTACCCACAACTATAACATTATATCAAATCCACACCATAATATTAAAAAAATATTTCGAGAAATTTAAATCTTTATTCATAAACTTTGGGATCTCACATGTTGAGTTATATAAAACTTGGTTGGAAGTTTATATATATTGTTTGTTGTGTGTTGAGATATAAAGCAGGTACAAAACAGGTACAATTTTTTGGAAAATCTATAAAACAGGAAAAAATAATATTTTTTTGTGTCATTATACATTAGCGACCGCAGGCGATCGATGATACTTATTAGCGACTGTTAATTGGATTAGGGTATTAGCAACCGCTTTAGCTATTAGCAATGTCATTCGTAAGTAAGTATTAATGTCGATATTCTACCTGAACTATGTTATAAGAACTGAATCCCTGGTTGGGTTATGAGATAAATTTCTTATATAAATTTACTACTAATTGTCCGTACATGAAGGCACGATGTAACGAAAAATAAATTAAAATTTAAAAATTACTACATTATCTAAAGACTTTTTGCAATCTAAAATAACTTACAATCATACATAACAATTATCATAATTCACCACACCACCACAATAATTAATTTTCCTTTAAAAATAGATATCCAGAAAAATTTAAACTTGTTTACAAAACTTACAAATCATCAATAACAATTTTCATAATTCAACACACCACCACAATTATTATTATTATTATTATTATTATTATTATTATTATTATTATTATTATTATTATTATTATTATTATTATTATTGTTGTTATTATTAGTAGTAGTAGTAATTATTATAATTATAATTATAATTATTATTATTATTATTATTATTATTATTGTTGTTATTATTATTATTGTTATTATTATTATTATAATAATAATAATTATTATTATTATTATTATTATTATTATTCGAATTATTATAGTAGTAGTAATTATTATAATTATTGTCATTATTATTTTTAATATTATAATTACTATTATTATTATTATTATTATTATTGTTGTTGTTGTTGTTGTTGTTGTTGTTGTTGTTGTGGTTGTTATTTGATTTGGGCGAGAATTTTTAGGGGTGAATTTAATTTGGACGAAATTTTTTAGTATAAAATGAAATGCGAGCCTTTAGATTAAGTTGGAAGAATTGAGATGAAATCTGAACCGTCCTTATGCTTTGTCAAATGAAAGATTTAAAATAAATTCTGTTTTATTATATAGATGACCAGATTTATCTCCTTAGTCTTCCAAAGAAATTTATAAGAAAATAATTTGTGTCAAACAAATTTCATAATAAAATTAAATTACGACTGATCTAAAACTTTAAAACGATTAAATAGAATAAATTAATATAAATTTTTTTTAAAAAATTCATATTCCATATATCCACTTGTTATTTACTATTGATATAAATTTAAAAATGACTCTCAGCAAATATAAACTTATGCTATTAAACAGATAAATGGTCAATTCACTTCTTAACTTCACCAATCCAGATCCATTCCACCACCTTCTCCTCTCTTTTTTATCAACCATTCTCTTCCCTCCACCAAATCATAATCCAATTCAAACCCCACCACCACCTTCTCTCTCCCAATCACTCTCCCTCGTTAACACCAAAATAGAAAGAGATACAAGACTCGGACCCACTTTTCTCCACCAAACGACACCTCCCCCTTCTGTCTCTCTCCCTACACTACTCATGTTTCTGTCTTCTTACTCCAAATTAATCAATCTCCTCTCCACCCCACTCTTTCCCATTTCCCACTTCATTCTTTTTCTTTAATCCTACTCCCTCTCCTCTTCCTCCAACTTCTCAACCTCCAATTTACCACTAAAAACTCCACCTATACTGCTGGTCAGAACTATGGCTAGACTTGTAGTAGAAGTACTCGACGCCAGTGATCTCATGCCAAAAGATGGCCAAGGCTCGTCAAGTTCGTTTGCAGAGGTGGAGCTGGACGAGCAGAAACAACGAACCCAAACTAAGCCTAAAGATCTCAACCCGTATTGGAATGAAAAGCTCGTGTTCAATATCAATAATACTCGAGATCTTCCAAACAAAACCATTGAAGTTACAGTCTATAATGAAAAAGACAGTCATGGCCACCACAAAAATTTTCTTGGCCGGGTAAGAATATCCGGCGAGTCGGTCCCACTATCTGAGTCGGAATCGGAGGTACAACGATACCCACTTGATAAACGGGGTTTATTTTCTCATATCCGCGGGGATATCGCGCTTAGGCTATATGTAGTTCATGGTGGTGATGATCGGTTTTCTTCTTATGTAGCTGAACCGGAGGAAGTACATTTCATGAATGACTTGGGAAAAAGAGAGACACCGTTGCCAGAGCAAGAAATGAACACTAATTATAAGGTTCATGATGAGGAGTACAACTACAAGGAAACTGAAAAGAAAAAGAAGGAAAAAGTAGTGCGAACTTTTTACTCTGTTGGAGCTGGTGGTGGTCCACCACCTGTTCCGCCTCCCGTGCAAAAGTCAGTAACAGTTGAATCCGAAATCAGAACCGACTTCGCCAGACCGGGGCCGGGTCCAGGCCCAGCTACGGTAATGAATATGCAGTTTCCGGGGCAGAAGCCGGAATTTGGGTTGGTGGAAACTCGGCCGCCGGTAGCCGCCCGGATGGGTTACCGAGGAGTTGACAAGATGGCAAGTACTTATGATTTGGTGGAACAGATGCATTACTTGTATGTAAATGTTGTGAAGGCTAGAGATCTTCCGCAATGGACATAACCGGAAGCCTTGACCCGTATGTGGAGGTTAAGCTAGGAAATTACAAAGGCTTGACAAAGCATTTGGAGAAGAACCAGGATCCAGTTTGGAACAGCGTGTTTGCATTTTCTAAAGAAAGATTGCAGTTCAATTTGATTGAAATAATTGTGAAGGATAAAGATTTTGGAAAGGATGATTTTGTTGGGAGGGTGGTGTTTGATATTGTGGAAGTTCCTCTTCGTGTGCCACCAGATAGTCCCTTGGCTCCTCAGTGGTATAAATTGGTGGACAAAAAGGGTGAAAAAACTAGTAGAGGAGAAATTATGCTTGCAGTTTGGATGGGAACACAAGCAGATGAGGCCTTTCCCGAGGCCTGGCACAATGATGCTCACAATATCAGTCACCAAAACCTTGCGAATACGCGATCAAAGGTTTATTTCTCACCAAAATTATACTATCTTCGAGTTCATGTAATTGAAGCTCAGGATCTTGTGCCTAATGATAAAACGCGGCAACTGGAGACCTATGTGAGGGTACAGCTAGGACATCAGATCAGGCTCACTCGACCTTCCCCAATGCGGCATATAAATCCTGTCTGGAATGAGGAGCTTATGTTTGTAGCCTCAGAGCCATTTGATGAGATAATAATTGTAAGTGTTGAAGATCGGGTTGGACAGGGGAAGGATGAAGCCATAGGAAGAATGATCATACCTGTTAGAGAGGTTCCACCAAGAATGGATTCGAGTAAGCTCCCAGATGCTCGCTGGTACAACCTTCACAAGCCTTCACATGCTGCAGAAGAAGCTGATAAGAAAAAAGAAATAAAATTCTCGAGCAAAATTCACCTTCGGGTCTATTTAGAGGCCGGTTACCATGTTCTGGACGAATCGACTCCTTTTAGCAGTGACTTTCAGCCATCATCGAAATTTTTGAGAAAATCCAGCATTGGAATTCTCGAATTGGGTATTTTGAGTGCTCGAAATTTACTTCCAATGAAAAGCAGAGATGGTGGATCTACAGATGCTTACTGTATAGCCAAGTATGGGAATAAATGGGTACGTACCAGAACACTTCTTGACACTCTGTCTCCTCGATGGAACGAGCAATATACCTGGGAAATTTATGATCCCTGCACAGTAATAACCATTGGTGTATTTGACAATTTCCACGTTAATGGAAGCAATGAGGATGCAAAAGACCAGAGAATTGGGAAGGTTAGAATCCGTCTGTCAACTTTAGAAACTGATCGGATTTATACCCATTATTACCCATTGCTGGTTCTGCAACCCTCTGGTTTAAAGAAACACGGGGAACTTCATTTAGCCATACGGTTCACTTGTGTAGCTTGGGTCAATATGGTGGCACAATATGGCAAGCCATTGCTACCCAAAATGCATTATGTCCAGCCCATATCAGTGCGCCACATTGACTGGCTTCGACACCAGGCAATGCAGATAGTAGCTGCACGACTATCCAGGGCAGAACCGCCTCTCAGGCGGGAGACAGTTGAGTACATGCTAGATGTGGATTACCATATGTGGAGCCTCAGGAGAAGCAAAGCAAACTTCTATCGTATAATGTCCCTGCTCTCTGGAATTTCGGCTGTCTGCAGATGGTTAGATGGAATCTGCACCTGGAGAAACCCGTTGACAACATGTCTCGTGCATGTACTTTTCCTAATCCTGGTTTGTTACCCGGAACTGATCTTGCCCACAATTTTCCTCTACTTGTTTGTGATTGGATTATGGAACTACCGGTTCAGACCAAGAAAGCCACCACACATGGATGCACGGATTTCACAAGCTGAGAACACACATCCAGACGAGCTGGATGAGGAATTTGACACATTCCCAACTTCAAGGCTAACAGAAATTGTGAGGATGAGGTATGATCGGATGCGGAGTGTGGCAGGAAGAGTGCAAACAGTGATAGGAGATTTGGCAACACAGGCAGAGAGAGCTTTGGCAATACTTAGCTGGAGGGATTCGAGAGCAACGGCAATCTTCATCATCTTCTCGTTGATTTGGGCAGTGTTACTGTACGTAACCCCTTTCCAAGTCATCGCAGTGCTAGTTGGGCTGTTCTTGTTGCGCCATCCTCGGTTTAGGAACAAGATGCCTTCTGTACCTGTCAATTTCTTCAAGAGACTTCCAGCCAAGTCAGATATGCTTCTATTATAAGCAGATAATTACATATTTATTCACTCTTTCAACTGTAAATAAGAATGGTGGTTCAGATGAATCCAGTAAAATCACAAGGGCAGAAGATGAATCATGGAAAGCCTAACACGGGTATTCCCTTCAAATACGATGTATTTGACTGTTATTCTTTTGGCATTTATCAATAAATTGTTGAATCAGATGATAGATACTGTGTAACTGTTGGCTCTTAATCGAAAGATGTTGCTGCTAACTGTCCTATTAATCTTCAACATAAGATTTATATCAAAAGTCAAAAAACAGCTCAAATTATAGAAAACTGATACAGTCTTTAAATTTATTTGAGTCATGGCTATCAGAACCTCAACAAAACAAATACTTAACACACTAAATCATTCTTGTAAGCAGCAGTTTTAACCTATTAGGATGACAAAATCCTAGATCCCAAGTACAAAAATAAAGCTAAAACTGTTACCAAGCTCACACACATTCCACCCAAAAGAGCCCTATCGACAGCACCCCATGCAGGTATGCTGCCTATGGCTCGTTCTTGCTTCGCTAAAGGTTCCAATAAATACACATTCTCTGTCCTCTTCTGGTTACGATGTTTCCTCTTCCTCAATAACCATCCAAAGATGTTTGAACCATTTTGATTTTCTGCCCAAGTGTCATTCTTCAGAAGTGGCACTCCTCTTTCCACTGATGAGTTTTGTCCTCCACAGCTATCAGGGTCCACAAGCACAAGCTTCTGGCTCCCCTAAACATGCGGAAGGCTCATCTAGGTTGGAGCGGGAAGAACACTTATCGCCACAATCACTTCTTTCTTGTGAACCTGTATCAACATTTACTGCAAGTGTCTTGATCACTTCCCCGAAAACTGACCACCTTCCTACAGACGTAATCCTGACAATTGCTGAAGACCCCAACATGCTTCCTGGCCCAGCTACCAGCACCTGCATGTATCCCTTTGTGTGGCCCACCTGGAGGAAAGGAACATCCTCAGTATCTAAGGAACAGGAATAAAAGAAATATTTCTGCAAAGCATCATAATAATTGAACCAAAATGCACAAAATGCGGGAGATGACTTCTTGTTAATTAATTGTGTCTGCGTGATGTGTGATGTGTGTGTGTGTGTGTGTGTGTGTGTGTGTGTTCAGATGTAGAAACATTATGTGAATGGTTTACATCATACTCCCTTTGTTCCAAAATATAGACCATTATTAACTTATTAACATCAACAACACAAATATATATATATATATATATATATATATATATATATATATATATATTCAAATTCAAAATTGACACAGATTCATTTAATTTTAGTTAATACAATAATGAATATTGTAAACTATGTAAAAAGTGCTACTAATTGTAAGATCTATTGGTTCTTAATTGTTAATGATTCATATCAATTTTGAGTTCAAAATGACTTTCAAACGTTAATAATGATCTTATAATTTGAAAAGGAGAGAGTATGAATTAATTAATAAAATACAACTTGGAGTTGTAGAAGGAAAAATGAATATATCAGTCTCTTGCTTAACCAGAAGAAAGAACCATACTCCCCAAATCATGTGCAATTATAGCACTGAATTTGGATATTTGTAATGCCATTGATGCCTGACGTGTTAAACAAATGATAACAATAAACAGTTATAGAACACACACGTTATAGGTAATCAACGTAAATTTAAATTATAAATTAAAAGGTCGGCCAAAGCTATCTAAACTAAATACTCCCTCTATCCTCAAAAGTACGAGTAAAGTACAAATTTTACACATTAAGAAAGTAAAAGTAGAAAAATAGATAATAAAGTTCCATATTTCTCCTTCGTGGTCCCACAAGATTCATAAAGTGAAGAGTTATTTTATTTTTATACTAATGGACCCACTAAATGACATAATTACCCTTCACTTTATGTACTTTATCTCATTCTTTTAGGGACAAAAATAACTGTACCTTTAGTCATCCTTTTGAGAACAGTGGGAGTATAAAATAGGCTGAGAACAGCTCTTCAATAGGAAATTTTGAAACAAGGTGACAACTCTTAATATCCCATTACCAAATTTCTGTATATTAAAAGTCTTACCAAGTGATTTCCATCTGTGGCAATTTCAGTAATCCATATTCTCTCTATTCTGCCTTCCAAACCATCATGCGGTGTGAATGATTCAAAAACAGAAGTCAGTTCACGACTCCGCTTCTTCACTATAGTAATAAATCTAAAGGTAGATAGATAGTCACTATCCTTATATACTGATTTGGACTAATTCTGAGCAACCACGCAGATTAGTCTTTTTGAAAGCCTTCTACAATTCGATTCAATCGTGAGCCAAAAACAAATCTCAACCTTCGGACCAAAGTCAACTAGTTAACTGAAGTTTTAAAAAAATTCAGAATCCATCTCGGTGGTTGATTATTTTCACGATTTGTTTCAAGCCATTGGATCACTCAGGTGGTTCTAACTATAAATACTAAATATTAGATTTTTAATTCATTTCTTTCTCTTCTCTCTCTTCCGCCGCTTCCTCTTCCGCTCTCCCCAAATTCTCTCTAACCCTAAAATTTCTACAACAAAAATCGTGAGTTCTAGGTCATTTATGAGAAATCTAATCCGATCAATCGATTGCTTATCATCTAAATCATATTTCTACCAACCAATTTCTTCAAAAATGGTTTTACAAATTTTCATCTCTTGATTTAAACTGGAAAAAAAATTTAATCTAGTTTTACAGTTCCTAGATTCATCGAGCTAGGTCACGGATCTTTCAAACCTTAATTTTTTTTTGGCTAGATCTCAACATTGTCACGAAAAGGATCTTTCAATTTTTTTCAGATCTGTTAAATCATTATTGTTTCATGTTTTTCATTTTGCTAAATGCTAAATCTCAGATCTACTATATCATTAATCAAAGTTTTCAATATTTCAAACTCTTATCATTTTTTTTGTGTATATATGGAGAATATATATATTCCACTCTGAAATACAAGTTCTTTTTAACAAGGTTAATCTTGTGTGGATTAACTAAGAGTGAGTATATATTTTCTTCTTGTCTGCTCAAAAACTAAGTCATACAGTTCACATGGTACTGAAATAAAGAAGCTGTGCATGAACTATCTATCACTCTTACAGAAGAATACTCTAATCATGCTAAGGTAACACTTTTGTGCAGTGTTCTAAAAATCTCCGTCTAAGCCCCCGCCTAGGCGCTAGACCCCCCTGGCGCCTCACCTAGGCGGCAAAAAAATCCCTCCAAGAAATTAGGTGGGGTATAGCGGAGAGGTTTTTTTATATTTTAATAACTACCTATATTTATTTTTCTAATGATTTACCATATTCATAATACATGTTATAGCATATCAAATCACAACAAGAAGTGAACAATATCAAGTCAAAATGGATAATTTTATTATAGTTGTAATTTTTTGAACTTGTACCAACTTCAAATTATATAAATGATGATACATTTGTAATATTTAGTTTAATTCAATATAATTCTTAAATTTATGCTTAGTTTCTTAAGTTTTAATATTGAATTAAATTCTTGAAATTTTAAATTTTATTATTTAATAGCAATCTTGTTTATGAATAAAATTAATACGTTAAAAATATGTTTGAACTTTGAATAATTACATGTTTGTATTTGAACTTTGATATTAGCAATATGGATATGTGTTTGAACTTTAAGTAAAGCCCTTTATTATCTTTATTATAGATTTTTTTGCTTTATATTATTGTTTTGTTTGGATAAATGTAAGATAAAATATTAAAATTAGCTTAAAATAAAAAATCTCGCCTAGGCCCCCTAGGCGCTAGGCCCCCCTCGGCCGCCCGCCTCCCGCCTAGCGCCTTTTAGAACATTGCTTATGTGGCTATCTGTTTGTGGTTTATTACTGTCAAACCTCTGTGTTTAACTCTTCATCTTATCTAGACTAATCTTCTAGAAATGTTTTGTTTGGACGGTTTTATTAGGATTAAAACTTTGCCGTATGACTTTGGGTATTGATACAGATGTCTAGCTACTACATACTGTGTTTCTTCTTATGTGTGGGCTGAAATCTGTTGTCAGCTATATATTTGATATGATTCGACTTCTAGTTGGTCTAGTTAAAACAAAATTCTTCTCTTTGAAAATTGTGATCAGCTGTGAAAATAAACTAAATTGTTTAGTCAACGGTTGGATAAAACTGACATATTTTCACTACTTTGGATCCGAACTTAACTGACATTGATTTTCTTTAGTTTCTTAAATAGTGTCTTACGGCTACATCACTGTTTATATTAAATACTCCTACATTCCTTGGGTAGAATCATCTACAGTTAAAAGTACGGTGTGTTTACTTGCAAATCTATCTAAACATTTAATGATAATCTTTCTGCCCTTGCTTGTGTATCTTAGACAGTAAGTAACCTACCACATCTTTGCATTAATTCTTGGACTGTCATCTTTGATTATGTATAAATTGCATTTGCTGAAACATACTGCATTCACATCTGAGACTCATCTTATTTTCATTATGCATATTGTTTTTGTTTTAAACATGGAACAACCTTACTCTTCCAAAAGAAAGAGGTTAGCATTACATTCCGAACTTCATCCTGAAATGATTGTGCCTCAGTTAGTCACTCCTAGTGCTCATTCCAAATATAGGCTCATGAGACACATTTCAAATTTAGGCTCATGAGACACTGTCTCATGCCTGGTCTGGGAATAACTTTAAACAGTTTTCCCAACCTACTTGAACAAATTAGAAGTATAGGGTGGAATTGTTTAGTTGTTTTCTCTGATAGACACATTTATCCAGGTCTTATAGCTGAGTTTTATTCACACATGGTTTTTAATAGATATGAAACTGGTTTCTTAATCAACATTTCTACTTGCATTCAAGGACAAGATTACACTATTGATGAACAACTACTTGTCAATGCACTGCATCTTAGAGAGTCCATGATAGATCTACCTAAGATAAATGAATATGTGTATCCTATGGGTACTTCTGTGAGTGATTGTATGATTTTTAAACAAAATCTTGTTGTTGTGACTGATCAATTAGTTCCTGCTGTGTTTGATTTTCCTATCAAAGTTGGGTTGGAATAATTAACTATCCAGAGTTGGTTTTTGGGAAAAAATATTAGACAAAACTTTATGCCTATTAGAAAAGATAGGACTTTGTTTCCTTTTGATTTGGAGATGATTAAGTGCATCTTAAATGAATGCATGCCATATAATCTGCCCTATTTTCTCTTGACTTCATTTGAGTACTGTTTTCATAACAACAGTCTCGGATATGGTCTTCTTCTTACTCATGTATTCAAACATCTTGGGATTGATGTCCTTAATCATCATTCTCAAGTTGTCCACAATAGCAACAGTCTCTCACCTTAATCTTCTCCAAGACCTCTGTTTGTTTTCAAAGAATCTGACCATGACTCTATTGAGTCTCATTTAAATATGCTTTCTCAAATGGGTACTTTGAGCAACATGCACCAGCTCATGTTACATAATCAGAGTAACATGATGGTTCAAATGGAAGATATGCAACATATCATTCATCATCTCAAGGACATGATGTAAAGTTTGATGGATAATGATAGACACGTAATTCATACATTTTATTATCCCTAATTTTGTCCTTTTAATTATATTAGTTTATTAAATTAATATGTTTTATTTTATTTTGTAGGATTTAATATTTGTTGCAATAAAATCAAAATCTTGGTGATCAAGCGATATTTAATGCTCTTATTCATATATGGAATATCCAAGAAGAAGAATCCGACAAGGAGAAAGAAAGAGGTTGAACAATCTTAGTGTGCAAGTCAAATCCAACAAGAGAAAGAAAAGTCTATCTAGAAGATCTTTTTGAGAAGTTGATTACCACTAGGAAATTGAATCCTACATGGAAAGGGAACAAAAGTGTCCAAGTTCAATGAATCTAAATTAGGGTTCAAAGTTATTTTCCCTATAAATAGGTCTCTTGTTTTAGAGAGAAGGTATTAGGTATTGTATTACTTTAGGTTAGGAGGCAGGAGTAAATTAAATTACGTTTCATTGTACGCTTGTTGGAGGATCGTGAATAAAGGGAGTTTTCTTATTTATTTTCAAACTTCTACTTCTTCTTTATTTTAATTTATTTATTTATTTTCATGTCTAGTTAATTTCTTTAATCTAGGATGAAGATGAAATTAAATAATTATTCGTAATAATATTTTTTATCTCTTCTATTATTTATGCTTTTATGTTTAATTGATTTCGCCTTCATGTTTCGTTATTGAAATACCTTCGTTTTATAGTTCTTATGTGATTTTAAATTAATTAAGAGGTTTTGATAGATTATTATTAAGATATGAGTTTTTCATAATCCATGCTTGCTCAAAGAAGTTTTGATGGGTTATAGTTAATCCTTAAATTTTCATAGTCTATGCTTGCCCACATTAATTGTAAATTACGAAATTAAAGGGAAGGGAGATCAAAATCATAATTTGAGTTATAAAAATAGAAGAGATTGAATTATATGTTATGTTTATTATTTAGTGGATTCAGATTCCTAGATTGTTTTCTCATTAATTGTTTTCATTCTAGTTAATTAATTCTCGATCTTTATTTCTTATTCGCCTAAAATAAATATTAAGGAAACATTAAAATTAATCTAGTCTCTGTGGTTCGACCTGCACTTGCCAAATCTAAAATAGACGTTGTGCACTTGCAGTACATATTTTTAACACATCAGATAACCAGAAACTTCCCATGCCTCCTCAACACTTCAGTGTCGGCACTAGCTCAGCCAAAATTGAACGAATGGACCAGTCCCCCTCCTGATGCTATCCTCCCAACTCTTGGACTTCACTTCTCTCCTATTCACTTGGGAGATTTCTAACTCTTTCTCTAACTATTATGAAAAACTTGTAACATATATATATATATAGTATCTAAAACTAACTATTTTGGATGAATGTAGCTAACTAAATACTAACTCTAGTTGCAAGTATCTTATATTTTTGTTACTAACTTTTCTGCGGGAAACTACTTTTCAGATACTAACCACTCTTCTGCAGACTCTGAAAAGTACATTACAGTGGTCCTTCTCCCCATTAGATTTTATGATGACAAAGGCGGAGAAGAAAAATATTGATGGGCAACGAAAATATTATATTCTGCCATATATATTTTGTCATGTATTTTCCTAACTGTATTCATAAAATTAGGGGTAGATAATAAACTTAGGGGGAGCTACTAAAGAAAATATTTTTGGATAATTGTCATCATCAAAAAGGGGGAGATTGTTGGGTCTCCAATTTTTAGAATTATTTTGTTGATAACAAATAATTAGTAAATAGGTTAAGTAAATATTAGAACCCTCGCCATAGGATTTATATTATAATTGTTTTTAATTCTTATTTACTTTGACCAAAAATATTTTCAAATCTTATTGAATTAATGTTTTCTTGACCTTGATAATTTAATATCAAGTGTTAAAGAGATTAGTTCATAAAGGAACATTTCCTCAGGAACGAAAACTCCTATTCTTCCTAAATGATTTTTTATACTCTAAAGTTTTCAAAATACTATATTATATATTAAAGCTATTTTTGACAAAGAACAAATAGAAGTTACAAAAAGAAAAAGGCTA
Organism: Panax quinquefolius; assembly: GCA_020205615.1. NCBI lineage: Eukaryota > Viridiplantae > Streptophyta > Magnoliopsida > Apiales > Araliaceae > Panax > Panax quinquefolius. Next base: position 100,541,924 of record CM035156.1, read on the forward strand.
AAAGCCTTTTACTCGATTCGAATATGCATGTGCTGGAGCTTAGAAACTTGTGAAATCTAAATTAAGCATGTGCTTGGAATAAGTCTTGGAAGATGAAAACTTAGAATGCATTTTTTCAAAATTCAAAAATGTAAGTGTGCTTTCTTGGCAGGCCAATCTGTGTGATCATTTTATAATCCATCCTAGCCTTAGATTTTGAAATCAAGAAATCCTATCCTTTAATTTTTCAAATGAACCTCCAAATGACCTTTATGCCCTAAGCTTGAAGAATCTATAAATAGTAGGCTTTACATTCATTTTAACTTGCCAATTCCAAAGAAAAAAAAGTAAATACTCATTGTCTACATTATCTCTCTAAGTTCAAGAAGCTTTCTCTCTCTTCTACTCAAAGTTCCTATCTTTTGTCAAAGCGAAAATTAGTCAAAGTATTTGAGATAAATTCTTAAATTGAATAATTTGAATTATCTCATACTTATAGATATACAAATATAAATTGTTATACACATTATATATATATATATATATATATATATATATATATATATATATATATCTATATTTCATCTATTTATATCTCATAAAAGGTTCGTACTTAAATACCGAGACTATAGCGGAGATATTCCTCTTAAGTGAGGTAATTAGCCGAACAAGACTCAAAGTCTAAGTGATCTTTTATTGATGTAATTAATTTATATAAATATTGTAAAGTAGATTCGTACTTAGACACCGAGACTATAGCGAAGATATTCTTCTGAGGGAATAAGCCGAACGAGGACTCAAAGCCTAAGTGATCTATCGAAAATATTTATATAAATATTAGATAGTGATAACTAAATTTGGTTCGTACATACACACCGAGACTATAGCGGAGATATTACTCTCAAGTGAGGCAATTAACCAAACGAGGACTCAAAGTCTAAGTGATCTTATTTAAAGTGTTCACATCATAGATCAAATGTATTATTATATATATTTTTGAGTTAAACAAATTTATTTGTTATATCAAGTATTATTTAATTGATTCATTTATTATACTTGATATCTGACATCACAAATATTTGAACTTAATCTCATTTATTCATAAATACTTGTTGCATAATATAAAAGTTATTTAAACTTTTATATCACAAACATCATTGAATATATCTGCTTACAAAGACGCATATCATTCACTATAAAAGTTAAACTTTTATATCTTAAATTAAATTTATATCAGTTTGACATAGAATCACATTCTTTATTTATAAAGAAAAAGTAAACCTTTATAAATCTGCACTAAATTATATATCTGCTTATGTAAGAAGCATTTTTCAAAACAAACCTTTTTTGAAAAGTTTTATAAGTGAGTTAGTTGTTTTTATATATCAGTGAGAAAGAGAGTGATCCTTTGACAAAGACCAGAGTCATAGAGAGATCAACAGGTAATTGGGTCTCTAGTGAACTTGTGAGGTGAGAGACAAACTTCTTGTTTCAAGACCAGATTGTAAAACAGAACTAGACTCAAAAAATAGGTACAACTACGTTTGAGGAAGGAACGAGAAGCTGCTGTCCAAGATAAGTAATTGTATGAATAGTTGAAAGTTGATCTAGAAAACTTTGTAAATGCTTCTCCACCTATAGAAGGCGTGTTTATTACAGATAGTAATAGGATCTCAAGTCCTAGAGAGGAACTTGAGACTAGACGTAGCAACATACCTTGGATGTATGTTGTGAACTAGACAAATCTTTGTGCATTGTGTGACTGAATTTTTATTGTCTTGCATATTAATGTTTGACACTACAAATTAATTAATTCAAAAAGACCTAATATAAATTTTTAATCAGTAATAATCTATTCAACCCCCTTCTAAATTATTATTGAACTTTCAATTTATAAGATTCTAGTTGCACTAAGACACTTACTGTGTTATTTACAAACACTAATCACCATACAAATTAAATACCAACTTAATAATTGACCTTTAAAAAAACACCAGGATTCTTCTCAGCTGACCCGATTTGGGATCTAAGAAACTAGTAGAAGTCTTCGCATTCAGAGGGAGATATTTCAAATTAAGTAGCAGATAGAAGTATTAACTTCTGCTTCTCTTAGTACCAAAATGTTGTAAATTTTCTCCATTTAGAGTGCAATGAATAATGTGGTAAGTTATGATCAAGCCAAAAAAATAGTTTTTGCTCACTTTGCTTATCATCCAAATATTGTATCCTAGGTCCTCTCCAAAGATCTTGACTTATGTTTATACTCTAGTTCTACATCACTTTGTTACTGAGAAGTACCAAACCTTATGCTTTCAACTCAAGACTTATAACATAAAAGACGCAGATTGGTCGTGCATAGAGAAGAACTTAAAAATTATGTATTATTTTCCTCTTTACTTATTTGGGTGTCTACTCCTTTTCCTTTCTGATAAATGTAAAAAGAAGAAATTAACATATAAAAGTGAAGGCTCTCACGTATTAATCAGCCACAAGTCTGCCTCCTCCGGATTTTCACTAAGAGCATAACCAAAAGATGAAAGCTGGCCTGCCATATACTCGCTATCACTCTGAAAACCAAAGAAAATTAGTTTACCAACAAAATCAGATCAGTTAAATAATTATCAAAAAATAAATAAAAAATCAGAACAGTTATATTTGAATCATTGTACTAAACAAACATTCACAATTTGGGAATCATTGTACTAAACAAAAATTCATAATTTGGGATTTTTCAGAGTCAAAATTATTCCTTTATTATTTAGCACCAAAAAAAAGTATTTCTTTATCTTTTGGGAACTCCCTAATTATACTAACTCATAGTGGGGTGGGGTGTATGCGTCAAAAATTACCTGATTATGTGAACATCCAAAAGTTTTCATATAAATTGTCTGCAAACCACAATAACAAAGAGATGCATATCAGCTAGATAATTATTACATATACATATATATAGGTATAGAACACAGGAAAAACATAAAATAGAATCTCTAAACAAAAAAATGATAAAAAAATATATAAAAGACCTGGGTGCCAGGGATTTTGGGAGATTGATGTGAAGTGAGAAAGTCTTGGATTGGAGAGCGTTTCTTCTTGGAATTTACGCCGACGGCCGCCGACAAGGGCAACCGGAATCCTGGTGGTGCTCCGCCAGCCCCCATCAACAAATCTTCTATGTCTTCCATTTTGATTCTGAGTTGTTGAACCCGCTCCACCGGAAGATTTCTACCCTTTCCGAACAGTGAGAGAGTTCAGTACTGTTTTTTTCCCCTTCTTCCGTTTTTTCTAACTTCGGCTAAATTTAGACGTGCAACTGCCGGGCTGGATCGGGTGAGGAATGCCTGTTGCACCGCCAATTCGGTTATTTTCAGGTTGGGTCGGGTTGGATTTGGAGAATCGGACCGGGCTAAACTAGAAATATAGTAAAACCTCTATTTAGGAATAGACTTGGACCAAATTATTTGTATTCTAATTGAGAGGTTATTACTAAACAGAGGTATTGGTACAAAATATTTTTCGAACACCCAAAAATATTCACTTTAACAAAAATATCAATAAGAACTCCCTAATAATTATTAGGGTTCTTTACATAAGTATACAACAAATAGAAAGTAATTACAAGAAAAGTGCATCAACTAAATAATTACAAAAAGAATGTAATTATTACAAAAATAGTACAATTCACATTAATAAGGAAACCTAAAATCAATGATAACTAATAATTCAAATTCAAATTCAAATCTTGTCTCTAACAACAATTTCAAATCCATGTTTCAAAATTCAAATCAAAATGAGAAAATTAAAAATAAAAAATTATGAAGGAGCTAATGTTCATCATCCTCCTCTCTACCATATATAGTTTACCCACCACATCATTGCCACCATGGAGTTCTTATTCTGAATTTCTTTTGACGATTTGGTTACCCACAAAATTGAAATGGTTACCTTTATCTTAATTTTGACTAAGAATCGCATCACATTTAAAATAAAATTAGTAATCAAATAAAACCTGAATTGGTTACCTTATCAAATGGTTTGGTAACCAACTATATGAAATTTGGTTACCAACCGCATCACATCCAAAATAAATTAGTAACCTAATAAACTAAATTGGTTACCTTATCGGAAGGTTTAGTAACCAATTGCATAAAAATTTGGTTACCTTATCGAGGAAGGAGCTAAGGTTTGGTTACCTTAGTATGCCTATTTGGTTACCAACATATTAAGGTTTGATTACCTAGAGAGTTGGAGAACGGATCGGTGGTGGAGGGAAGCAACCGGGTGGTGGAGGGCCTCCATCGAGGCTAGTAGTGAGGTCTCCAACACTTTTGCCAATACTTTAGCAAGGGATAACTAATAGCAAAACGGCCCTCCAAAAGCCATATGAAAAGAGAAGAAAGTGTTACATACATAACTTTCGAATTGCTCCTAATATAGTACCAAAGCCCATGATCATACTTGGAAAGAACCTTCAATGATTTTACGGAAAGAACGCAGTGTCATCATCCCCAAACACAAACCACCTAACATCAAGATGATTGAGCCGCAACAGCCTCAAGAGACAACTCGTGCCACGCTGGATTGTTGATCGAGTCCGCCTCAGTATGTATCTAGGAATTTAGTAGTGTCCCCGAAATGCAAACCGGAGGAAGTGAATTGTCGTGGTCGTGATTTGAAGTTATGTTGGGTGGCTTTGGTTTCAAGAAACACGCATGACCTCGCATTTGTTTGGGCCTCCACCAAAGCCGAACATAGTCTTTTTTCGCCAGCCGTGAATGATCATGGGAGGCGATTCCGAAACAATATGATCGAGAGAAGTAGGGGATGAAATGTCATGTAAAGAAACAGAGAAATGCGAGAGAATTGGAGTTGGGTACAAGGACTAATGATAAAATGACGTAAATTATACAAACAAAAGATGAAATTATAATGAGACTTTTAAGGCACAGGAAGTTCTTGGTCATTTTCTTGGGGATTCTAGAAGAAACCATTTTTCAAGGAGAGAGAAGAAGAAAAGCAAAGGGGTTTTGTGGAGGAGAAGGAGGCGGAGCGGAGGCGGCAAGGGGGGTGGGGTGGGGTGGAGAAAGGGGCGGGAGGAGGGATGGCGGTGGGAGGCGGATGGAGGTGGTGGGGCGTGGGCGGGGGAGGAGAAGGGAGGCGGAGGAAGGGGAAGGAAAAGGTGTGGACCGAATGGAGGTTGATGAGAGAGAGATAAAATTTAAATCCCTAAAAACATGGCCATTATCAATAACTCATTAAATCACTCAACTAAATAAAAGGGATAAGATTGCACTCTTTTTTGTAATTAAATATTGCATATGCACTTTTTTTGTAATTATTTTGTTTGTATACTTTTTATGTAATTATTTTTTAAAATGTAATAGAAAATGTAATTGTCCCTAATTATTATTCAAAAATATTTATGCAAAGTAGTCTTTTATAGGAAAATGAGATCTTTTATAGAAAATGTATTCTTTATAGGAAAATGTAGTCCTTTATAGGAAATGTAATCTTTTATAGGAAAATGTAGTTCTTTATAGGAAATGTAGTCTTTTATAAAAATGTAGTCTTTTAAAATTAATATTGTCTCACTCTCTCTCTCATATATATATATATATATATATATATATATATATATATATATAAATTATTACTATATAGAGGTATAGTTTTAATAATTGGAACTTAAAAAGTATATAACATATTACAATTTAGAGGTTATTCCTATTTATAAGCGGCCCAAATTGGGACCAAATTTTTTTATAATATTGTAGAGGTTATTCTTATATAGAGTATTCCTAAATAGGGGTTTTACTGTAGTTATAAACTAGATATAAACTCGTGCATTGCGGCGGGATTATTCAATTTTTTAATAATAAATATGTACGTACAATTAATAAATTAAAATATAATTAAAAGATGGTCATGTATGCCAGATTAACCAACATGTCCTCAGCAAGCCATAAAAGAATGACACACAAATTAGATTATGATAAATCTGTAGACCAACAGTTGGTGATGGATAATTCCTCCTTGTAACTTGTATATCTCTCTCTTGCAGTTGAAAAGACTCTAAATGTTGTCTTTGAAAAGCTTATTCGAGCATCCCGGATGAACTTAAATATGTAGTCAGTGATCCGTCCGAACTCTTATCTGGTCCGCCGCTTTGATTCAACTATAGAAAAGGAAGAAGAATCAGTTGAAGAAAAGAGACAAAAAGCTCTGGTTGCATTGATTGTCACATCTCCTTTAGAGTGCATTGATACTCTAAATAAACTCCTATATTCACCTAATGTAAATGTCAGCCAACGTATAATGATCCTTGATGTCATGATAGAAGCAGCTCAGTAGCTTGTTCATGCAACAACCACATAACCAAAAGCTCAGTCAAGAGCCCAAAAATCAACCATTTAAGAACCATATTTTGCGATATGCTTGGGCTGCTAGAGTATGCACTTGCTTCTGCAAAGGAAAATGAGGATACAACGATAGCAAGGCATAACTCCTCACTATAGAAATCATTGTAAAAGTCATGTAGCAACCATGGCTCCTAAAATCATTAACAATCATTTTGAAACTGAAAAATGAAAACTTTTTCAAATTTAGATAATAACCTAAAGTCGACAACACACTCACAATGGTCTTGACGGTATTGTCAAAATAAGGATTCCAACAAATACTCATGACCATCTTGTAAACGCCTCGGGTTGATAATCCAGCCCAACCAAAGTAAACACCCGAGGGGAGTTCTGAAAGGATGGTTGAGTAGCTTTCTATGGATAAATTAGCTGAAAAAGCAAATACAACCAGTAAAAACTGAACTTGATGAGATTAGTCAACAGAAGAGAAAATTATAAAAAGGATCACACCATCGGTAAGCAAAGGTAAGATCTCCTCATGGTCATATCAAGAACAACCCACCAAACCATCTTTGTACAAAACTGAAGTGAAAGATTTTATAAAGAAACTAATTGCACATATATTCAGTTTGTACTCAAAAGATATATTTTAATTATAATAACAATATTATAATATTATTTATTACTATCCTTTTTTTTTTAAATTTCTGTATCTTATATATATATATATATGTGTGTGTGTGTGTGTGTGCGCGCGTGTGTGTGTGTGTTAACCTACTGATTCTCTCTTCTCTCTCTCTCTATATATATATATATATATATATATATATATATATATATATATATATATATATATTAACGAAAGCTTTGCGAGTTTGATTATATATATATAAACGTGAATTGTAGGTTATATATATATATCATACATATTAATTGTAAATTAAAATTTAATTAACAAATTCAACTAATCAAATGGCATAATAAAATTTTAAAATAGATTGCAAACACAACAAAAAAATAGATTGTAATTACAATAACAAAATAATTGTTTTGTATTAAAAAAAATAGTCCAACAATTACCTTTGAGGAGAAGAATATGGTGAATAAAGTTTAAAGATCTTGCTCTCAAACCCTTTTGTAATTCCAGCTACGTTCCCTCGTTCTTCTTCTGCCTCTTTCTTTTGTTCTCGTTATATTCCCACAACTTATCAGGTGTAATGAAATATAACTAGGCTTTAGTTACTTAATTATTAATTAATATGTTTATTAATTCTTTTAGTTTTATTAGGATTTAAAATTACACAATTATAATTAGACCCAATTAATTTAAAAGCCCAAATTAATACAATCCTTTACTTATTATGGTCCACATTAATTAAATAGAATCTGACACAAACATAAGGAAAGCCCAATTAAATATTTTAAAGCTTACTTAAATATTTTATTATTATTTTATTGGGTATTACATCACCTTACCCTTAAAAAGGATTCCGTCCCCGGAATCAAAAGGATGGAATGTACCTAATTATCGAAAAGATGCAGATATTCCGCCCGAATAGACTCCTCCATCTCCCAAGTAGCTTTCCGCTCTGAATGGTTTTTCCACAAGACTTTAACAAAAGGAATTGTCTTCCTCCTCATAATCCGTTCTTGACGATCTAGAATCGCCTCGGCTTCTTCCTCACAAGTAAGATCTTCTTGAATCTTATGTAACGGGTATTGCACAACATGAAGTGGATGATAGTTATATTTACTTAACACCGAAACATGAAAGATATTATGTACATGAGATAACTGTGGAGGCAAAGCCACTCGATATGCCACTTCTCTAACTCTCTCAAGGACTTCAAAAGGGCCAATGAAACGCGGACTAAGCTTCCCTTTCAAACCAAACCTTCAAACACCCTTCCATGGAGAAACTTTCAAAAACACGTGTTCACCAGGTGTGAATTCAAGAGCCCTCCTATGAATATCAAAATAACTCTTTTGCCGCAATCGAGCTTCTTTTAATTTTTGTTTAGCCACTGCTACCTTCTCCATAGTAATCCTAACCAAATCGGGTCCTTCTATTACCCTTTCTCCAACCTCATCCCAACAAGTCGGAGCTCGACACTTCTTACCATACAAGGCTTCAAAAGGATCCATACCAATACTAGCTTGCCAACTGTTATTATATGCGAACTCCACCAAACTCAAATAATCATCCCAGTTTCCTGTCCACTCTAAAGCACAAGATCGCAACATATCTTCTAATGTCTGAATAGTTCTCTCTGATTGTCCATCAGTCTGCTTCGGGTGAAAAGTTATACTATAGTTGAGTCGCGTTCCCCAAGCTCGTTGAAATCCTTTCCAAAATCGAGAAGTAAACCGCGGATCCCGATCCAAAACAATAGAAACTGGTGTCCCATGAAGCCTAACAATTTCACATTGAAAAATATCTGCTAACTTATTTACCAAAAAATCCTCACGAATAGCCAGAAAATGCGCCGAATTGGTCAAACGATCCACTACCACCCAAATAGCATCATTCTTTTTAAGAGTCCTCGGTAATCCAATCACAAAGTCCATCGAAATGTCATCCCATTTCCACACAGGAATATCTAACTGTTGCAACAAACCACCAGGCCGCTGACGCTCTATTTTTCACTTGCTGACAAGTAAGACATTTACTCACAAATTCAGCTACATCCCTTTTCATTCCACTCCACCAAAAATTCTCCTTCAGATCCTTATACATCTTTGTAGACCCCGAATGAATAAAAAAATGGTGAATTGTTAGCTTCGGTCAACACTGCCTCACGAATCATTGGATCCATTGGAACACATAACTGTTTACCAAACCATATCACACCTTGTTCGTCAATGTGAAACTCTGGCTGCGTACCCTCATCCATATTCTGTGCTACAGCCCACAACTCGCCATCCTCCTTTTGGGCTTCTTTGATATAAAAAATAAGAGAAGATTCCACCCTCATACCTGCTACCAACCCATCAGAACCTCTAGCATATAGCTCCAAACCCACACGCTCCATATTCGAGATAAGTTGAGGTTGTATAACCAAGGCAGCTACACTCCCTGAACTTTTTCGACTAAGAGCATCTGCAACCACATTAGCCTTACCGGGGTGATACTGAATCCTAGCATCATAATCCTTGAGAAGCTCCAACCAACGCCTTTGTCTCATGTTAAGCTCCTTCTGAGTAAAATTATATTTAAGGCTCTTGTGGTCGGTGAAAATGTCACAAGTCTCTCCATATAGATAGTGCCTCCAAATCTTTAGGGCAAAAATAACTGCTGCTAACTCCAAGTCGTGGGTAGGGTAATTCACCTCATAAGGTTTAAGTTGTCTGGAAGCATAAACAATTACCTTACCATTTTACATCAAAACACACCCTAATCCATTCTTGGAAGCATCATTTGTAAATCGATAACCTCCGTCTCCAAGCGGTAATGTAAGCACCTTTGGAGCCGACCTGACCTCTTCTTAAGTTCCTCAAAACTTTTCTCACGTTCCTCATTCCACACAAACTTTATGCCCTTCTTCATCAACTAAGTTAATGGCAAAGTTAACAAAGAGAAACCTTCCACAAATCGCCTGTAGTACCTTGCCAAACCCAAAAAACTCCTTACTTCAGTTACCGTGGTAGGTCTTGGCCAATTAGTGATAGCCTCAACCTTCGCAGGATCCACCTTAATACCTTCAACAGACACGACATGTCCCAAAAATACTACCTATTCTAACCAAAACTGGCATTTGGAGAACTTAGCATATAACTTATTCTTCTGCAGAACCCCCAAAACAGTACGAAGATGCTCTTCAATGAAGACAATGACAAATTGGTCCAAATACTCGCTAAAAACCCGATTCATCATATCCATAAACACTGACGGAGCATTAGTCAACCCAAATGACATCACCAAAAACTCATAGTGCCCATACCGAGTACGAAAAGCTATTTTTGGAATGTCCTCTTCCCTCACCCTCAATTGATGGTACCCCGACCTCAAATCTATCTTTGAGAACAACTTTGCCCCTTGGAGCTGATCAAAAAGGTCATCTATCCGTGGCAATGGATATTTGTTCTTGATAGTGATCCGATTTAGCTCCCTATAATCTATCGTAATCTCATAGATCCGTCCTTCTTCTTCACAAAACAATCTTTGGAGCACCCATGGCGATACGCTCGGCCTAATGAATCCACGATCTAACAACTCCTGCAATTGTTCCTTCAACTCCTGTAACTCTAATGGAGCCATCCTATAGGGTGCCTTAGAGATAGGTTCCGCTCCAGGAATGAGCTCAATAGTAAACTCAACTTCCCTTGGCGGTGGAAATCCTGGCAGATCTTTAAGAAATACCTCAGGAAATTCCCGCACAACTAGATAGTCATCAAGTTGGGGCTCATCCCTCGAGGTATCTTTCACATAAGCCAAATAACAATCACGTCCCTTAGCAATCATTTTACTCACCTTCAAAGCTGAGATCAACTTTACAACACCATTCGGCTTGGAACATTGAAACTCGAATTCTGGAGCTTCTAAGGTTCCAAAAATAACCTTCCTCGCCTGACAATCAATAGTGGCTCGATGCTTACTCAGCCAATCCATACCTAAGATGATATCAAAATCATGTATCACCATCGGAAGTAAGTTAGCTGCGTACACCCTCATCCCTAACTTCAAAGGACACTCGCGAAATTGCTCAGAAATAATCACAGAATTCCCCATCGGGGTAGCAATAGATAAATGAGGATATAATGTATGAGAAGACACTCCAAGATGACGAATAAATGAAAGTGCAATAATAGAGTGTGTAGATCCAGTGTCAAACAAAACTGATGCCTCACGATTTCCTACAAGAAGGATGCCTAAAATAGTACCTGGTGCTTGGGCCGCCTGATTAGCTATCAATGCAAATACTCTCCCACCGGTATTGCGCTGACCACCATTACCAGCATTATCGCCTCCCCCATTACCACGCTGAACTATGCAGTCCCTTGCTCTATGTCCCATTTGTCCACATAAGAAACAAGCCCATATCTCTCTATAGCACGCCCTACCAGCATGATACCCACCACAAATAGCACATGGACCAGGTGGAAGTGGCAAAAGGTTCGGACTGCCCCCACCTACCAGGGTCTGGATCACGCCTTGAATTTGACCTTGTTGGCGATCTTGACCACGATTCGATTTTCTTTGGATACCCCTATTACATTGAAATCCCCTATTTTGATCTCGCCCTCCGACTTGCCCATTTGACCACCTTCTTGACCTCCACGACCACCTATTTGCATTGGGTAAGCAAAATCCCTTCGAGTATTAAATCACTGACCCAATGGAGGCTCATTCCAATTATTTTGCATTCTATTACGATTTACGCCAAATCGCCCCATTCCTTGCCCTTCTTTGGTCATCTCTCTCTCTTTTCGACTCCTTTCTGATTTGGAAGCTCGAAAGTCTTTGTGTTCCATTTCCACACTCTTAGCTGCATTAGCCACCTGTGATACATCTGTAAATATGGTGTGGATGATCGACCTCCTATACTCATATTTCAAAGCCCATTTAAACTTTTCTGCCTGTTGTGCAGTTGTCCCAGTTATTGAACCGGCAAAACTAGCCAATCTCTTAAACCTCACTATGAAATCGGTAATAGTCTCATCTTCCTTCTACCGAATGGACACAAATTCCCCGATGTATGCATCCCTATCAGCGTTTGGGAAATACTGCTGATAGAAAAGGTCACAAAAATAGCTTCATATGAGTCCATCCATAAATCCATCTCCCTGTGTAGCCTTCAGCGATTTCCACCATCGCTGAGCATCATCCTCTAGCTTATAAACTGCTAACCTCACCTTCTGATTTTTTGAAAACCTAATAACATCAAAAATCTTCTCCAAATGGGCGATCTAGTTCTCCGCATCAATTGGAGTCGGAGCAAAACGAAAAGATTTGGGCTTCTGCTTAATGAACCTCTCCAACAACACATATAACGGCTGTACTGGCTGACCCACTTGATCCTCAGGAGGAACATTCTGCTCATGTTGTGGTATCTCTGCATCATCCCCCATGCCATTTATGTTATGATTTCCTTAAATCTGTGGAATACCTTGCATAGCCTGTGCCACAGCCTGCGTAACTGCCTCATTCACCATTACTGCTACCATAGCCGGGGTTATTGTTGCATTACCCTGGTTCCCATCGTTTCTACCCTGATTAATAGCCTCAACCTGGGGATGCCTCTGACCCCTCCTACCATTATTACCCTACCTCCCATCAATTCTCGAAGACCTACGAGCCATCTATGATACAAAATCAAACAGACGAGAACCAACAAATCAAAACAAATAATCAAAGCCAAATTTATGCTAAATGAAAATCAATCGCAATACAACTCTATCATAAAATCTTATAACTACCCAATGGTCTACCCATAACTCACAAGTTAAGCCTAAAAGGCAATCTACAAGATCATAACCTAAGCTCTGATACAAACTCTGTAACACCCCTTTCCCAAAAAGGAAAAGGAATGTCACGCACAAACATAATAAATACAAACCTTAATAAATCTCAAAATATCTCCAATGAAATTGAACACTAATTGTCACATACTCCAATTTAAATAGAAGGAACTCCACACTTACATAATCTCTACTAATAAGAAATAAATGCCAAAATGGCCCAAACATCCATATACAAAATATTAGGAAAACCAAGTCTAATAATAAGTCTCAAAAACTAATCTACTCATTTGGATCAAAGGTAGCTCTCATCCCACAAATCCTGATCACCCTTGATTACCTGCTGGAAAAAGAACACAGCGTGAGCCAATTGCCCATTACGGATATAAAAATGAACATATATAAATAATATATATATGTACCGAAAGAACTGAATGAATGAACAGTTGCAACTACTAACCAAACATGAATATATCAAAATTGGTGAGATAAGGTACAAATGATTAACACTGTCGAACCGACAACTATAGTTAAAAGAATTCCAAACAAAATAAGGCTAAATCAAATGGTTATAAGGTAACAATTTCATACTGAGCTCAAATACAAATAGCCAAAGGCTAACAAAATACATCGGTACCATGATGTATACAAATCAAATCGGATAGTACGCACGACACATACGTCACTAATCCGCCAAACAAATCGAATCAAATCAAATACTGGGTCGACCCATACGTATCCTGAACAAATATATCAAATGGCAAAAGCTCATACCCAGAGCATACAAAAGGATATGCCGTGAACTAATCACACCGCCACGGAAGGTGTCATGCCTTTATATCACGAGGACATGCCTGTGGTACCCCCACATGTGGTTATCTCAAGTATACCCTAAGGATCAAACTACAAAATGTAAGCCAAAATGGTTTCAAATCACAAGACTTACATGACCATATTCAAATGAAATTGAATCATCAAATACAAACATTATTAATTATCACAATATATCAATGATCAAAATAACTCTCGAATGTGAACGAAAATATACGAACAATGGTACAAACGAATAAAGTCTCCAAAACATATTGACATGATTAACTAGTTCAAAAGAGTACAAATACGAATTCAAATATCAATGCCAAAACGAAACTATCTCAATAATTTTGACAACAAGGAATAATCCTGAGAGGCAATACCAAATTTCTAAACGAGTACAAGCTGCTTACAGCTAAAAATGTCAATCAAGAGAACCGAATCTAGATTCAGTGGACTGAATCTGTGATCACATGATTCCTAGGCTCACATGATGCCACAGTTTATATGAAAAGCAGTAAGTAGGTATATATATAAAAGCTATATATATATATACATATATATATATATATATATATATAACATTATCAACCACCACGAAGCTCCTCCATGGGGGATCGGAAATGTAAATATATAAAAGCGGTAAATATATATATAGAGACATGATCAACCACCATGAAACACCTCCATTGGGGGATCAGAAATGTAAATAAAGCATTAAATACGATCAACCGCCACGAACTAAACTCCAAGCGGGACGGAATGTAAATAAAATAGTAAAAATGATCAACCGCCACGAAGTAAACTCTAGGCGGGACGAAATATAAATAAAGTAGTAAAAGGCCACGAAGTAAACTCCAGGCCTGACAGAAATATATATATATATATAAGCAATAAACGTACTGGATGTAAAATCCAGGCTCATCGAACAAAGTTCGACAACAGTTCATATATATAAGTATATATATATAGAAAAACAGTAAACGCTCCGGACGTGAGTCTAGGCTCATTGAACAAAGTTTGACAACGGTATATATATATATATATATATATATATATATATATATATATATATATATATATATATATATATATAAAAAGCAAACGCCTCCGGACGTGAGTGCAAGCTTAATCGAGGCATAACTTCGATAATGTTAGTCCATATATATATATATATATATATATATATATATATAAATATATATATCTGAGACAAAAATTAAAATCATGGACCAAGTCCACAGCGATACACACACACAACACAACTCTCAATGTGAAGAAGAGTGTGTGCAAAGATGAAGAGAAAGGCTTTATAATGTGTAAGAAGGCTTACAGTGGGCTGCCAAAGAAGACTTCTATGACTTTAAGTGGATGAAAACTCGGCTCCCGTCGGTAAAAATATAGCTATATGTGAGCTAAAAAGTGTTTAAAATGAGAAATCACTCAATATGGGGTGTGTACAGAGCAAATTGGAGAGGGCTTCCTCGCCTTTTTTTCTCTTGAATATGGCCACCCCAAGCTCTATATTTATAGAGCTGGGAGCCGCAGGTGTACCTGTGGCAGCCGCAGATGCACCTGCGGCTACCCGGGGTGTCCCGGGCTTTGCGAGTCCCGCTGTATCGAAGTACGTGCACATATGCAATGTGATGTCTGCTCGAACTTGCAGAACTTCAATTCGAGCATTCGATTGAGGTGTATAAGACCTATTTTGGACTGCTGTTGTCGAGAGCTACATAATGACATGGGATTGAGGTTGTACGAAGTCAGGAAGATGGAATCATGTCCTATCTCTTCAGGCTTCAAATTCTATCCGGTGTGCTGCCTTGCGTAATAATCACTCGGGATTGCAACTCCTTGGTTCTTATAGGATATTTTTGTGTAGAATGTATGTTGATTGTTATTTATTAAGATGGAGCCATGTGGGGTTGAGGTGGCAATTTGACGACTTTGCCCTTCACCGGGTTTATCTCCGGTTTTGGCAAATAAAGCAGATGTTGCTCAAGGTTATCTCTGAGATTGGACCACTACAAGTGTTGAATGCCCTCAGGGTTGTCTCTGAGGTGTGCCTATCCTCCCGGGGTTATCTTCGGGTTTATAAATTGTGTGCCTCGGTGTGAGTCCCGAGGTTGAAGCTGACTGCATGCATTTGAAACAAGCATTTTCAGGGTCATCTCCGGAATTGCCACTGCACTCCTTGGGGTTATCTCCAAGGTTAACATTGTCTTTCCCGGTGTTGTTTTCGAGACTTAGACTGAATATCTCGGGGTTATCTCCAAGATGAATTGGCCTTCTTCGGTGGAATTTCTGGTATTTGCACTGCTTTCCTCGGGGTTATCTCCGAGATGGGGAAATGATACTCCCGGTGTGTTTTCCGGGGTTAAAACTGAACTTTCGGTGGTATTTCTGGGAATAAGCTGAGTTTTCTTCCAAGGTTATCTCTAAAAGAAGATTCTCGCACTTCTGCGCAATGTTAAGTAACAATGTGCGCGAAAAATTTTGAGTGTGTACAGATGCCCCTCTTTATCATATTCATGCAATGCAATGGCATGGATAGGATAAAGAATACTAGACACTTGAAATGCAACAAGATGATTATAATGCGATGCATGACAATATAATGGAAATGTATGTGATTTGTTAGATTATCCTCCAACATGATGGGATGATTGTCGGCTCCCTGTTGCTTTTATCGGGGATAGAAATAACCAGCCTGATGAACTGTCTCGGATGCGTGATCCACAGCTACCAGGAATCTCTAGGATTGTTGACGTTGGGGCTATCACTAAAGTCTTGAATCCTTGATACAGACTTTATCCTGAAGATGTATCTCTCACGCACAAGAGACTCTATGGGGATGGGTTTTGTCTGTTGAGGATGTGTATAACATATTCCATCATCGGTCCTCCTCGATGAGGATGTTTTTCCCTGGTTTGTATCGCTAGGTCCTTTTGTTATTCTGTTGGAGTTACTGCCAACAGTCGGTGCTTTCAGGGTTGCCTGACCTTTAATGACATGTGTATCAATAGATGAGATCCCTGTTGAGGATAATGTCAAGGCTGTTTGACCTCATTGACGTGTGCATCAATGGTTGACAAATGCATGACACCCCCACCGGGGACCATGTCAAGGCTGTTTGACCTTCATTGACGTGTGCATCAACGGCTGAAAAATGCGTGATACCCCCGTCGGGGACCATGTCAAGGCTAATACCCTGTACTGATGGCATCATACCTTTGTGAGATATTGCCAAATGTAGTTTGCAACAACTAAGATCATCAGTATAATGTACCCTATGTTTGGGCGAAGACCAATGAGTGGTATGTAAAGCCAGAGTTTGGCCCGTGAAAACATGATTTCAGTTTATTCCGCTCAATCGCATAGTGTTTTTATTCCTAATTTTGCCTTTTTAGCTTGTAAGAACTCCTTTGCAACTCGAACTGGACCGAGCCGGAGGGGTGGGACCCACATAGGGTGCGCCGAGTAGGTACACAATACCGCAGTGGACTGGACATGCAACCGCGACCGTCGCCTTAAATGGGTTGGTTGCTTTCCCAAGTCATTTTCAAGTTGCGTCGTGAAGGAAATCTGAGAGCTCTTCTTCAGATCTGCTGAGTTCGAACAACTTTCTGCAAATTCTATCACCGTACAAGTGTTCTACACTGTCCTGGTAACGTATGCATGTCTTCTTTTCCAATTTTCATCCATTGGAAAATGAAATATCATATGAAATGCATCTAAACACATAGTAGTGATTATGCATACTGAAATTACTTGTTAAAAAATTTTCAACATAGTAAATGTTAGTATTAAACCATGCTAAACATAATGATGTGAAAAATTTTGACTTTTGAAATAATCAAATTGACACCTTTTTATGCTATTTCTTATCCTATTTGAGGACAAATGAGCAAAGGTGAAAAAAGTAAAATAATCCTGGTAATTAGGCTACCCTTATGGATTTTTTACTTTGATGTATTAATGCATGTATGATGTATATGACCGTGGGTAGGTGTGCTACTAAATGGCCACCTAGTCATGCCTATATGCATGTGGATAGTCCTATTTACAAAGGGGACTATGGCAAGAATTTTCCAAAATGTAGGCATTGGGTAGTCATGCATTTTAACTCTACTGTAGACGTATATTAAAATAATGCATGCATGCATGTAGTCATAAAACTGCATTTTGAAAAAGCTCCAGATAAGAATTTATCACACCCTTTCTGAGGTGATTTGGAGACTTGTTGGCCAGATATATGGATCCGGATCAGCCGAATAGTTCTCGCAGGACCACTTCTGGTGTGCGGAGGAGGGCTTCTAAAGTGCCTCGACCCCGTTCCGTTAGACAGCCTCGTCGTTTAGCGGAGGCGGTGATACGTCTTATCCAGGTTGATGTACCGGATGTGGAGGACAAGGAGGAGGATGTACCGGTTGAGGCTCCCACTCCTGCTGCACATGTTCCCCGTAGGGACCTCCCGAGTATTCAGGTGGTGAACCCAGAGTTGTTGGGCGATTTGAGTAGACATCCCTCAGTTTACTTGCATTCAAATGAGGTACAAAGCTAGACTTTGATCTTCCTTCTTTCTTATTGATGAGGAGTAAAGGATTCTGATATTGATTTGCTTTGTGATGTAGGTTCCCGACTTTACCCAGCCTAGAAGGAACTGGTTCATCATTTACGCCATGTACCAAGCTCTGCATCCTGACTATAGAGCGATTGTGCATGACTGGGGATTTGGAGCATTCTTTTCTATTCTTCCCCGCCGTTGTCCCCGGGGTTACCTCAGGGCATTATCTGAGCGCTGGTTTCACCAGACTCAGTCACTCCATTTGTTAGATGTGAGGTGATGATGACGCCAATGGATTGCCTGTAATTTGGTGACTCATCACTTGGATATTACCATGTGCTCAAATCTTCACAAATCAGATAAGTCTTGCCACTTAGCAACATTAGATACATTGAATCATAAATCAAAAGTTAAAAAGTTAAGTAATAAACTTACTTTACTTGCTAGCCTTGCCAAGTCTTTTCTCTCTCCTCCAAAATTTTTAAGAGGAACTAAGTGTTAAGGAAAGCCAAGAACATCCTTTAGCTCTCCTATATCAGATCATCAAGGACAGAAATCAAAGATCAAGGTTAAATTATATTCCGCATTTTAGTTATCGTATGTTGTTTAAAGGTGGATGTATTTATTTTATCGTGATGACCGGAACGGGGTCAGAGGAACTGGATTCGGGGGTGTCACAGGAGTGATCAGGAAGTGGAATCATGGTCATATCATGTATAGATTCCAAGATATTGATGGTCAAAGTGAGTTAACCATCCATGACTTGGTGTTTCTGGGTAACCCAGAAATTACCTAGATGGGTCTGACAAGATTTTCCTGAGCTTGAATCCGTCAGATGTTATATGTTTAGCTTCTGTAGGTGTATCAATGTTATACTTTGGTATATGGACTATAGATTCATGGCCTTAGATCACATAAATAACAAACAGGATCAAAGTAGTGGGCAATCAAACTAGGTTGACCGAGCATGACTTTGAGTTTTCTGGAAATTTTAGAATACTGAAGAACACAGTTTCTGACAAGGTTTAACCGGCTCAGATTTTGTGATTGTGATGTAGTTAGACTAACCTAGTGTATAATATTTTTTCTTTGACATGATTACTACAAGATTTGACCATTTAAACACCTTAACAATGACCAGAACCCAAGATTAATCGAGCTACAAAGTACCTACTTGGCACTGACAGGGTTTCTGGGTAACCTAGAAAACCCAAAAAACCCAAAAACCATCTGACAGTTAGTTTGAAGCCTTAAATCCTACATATGAGTTAGGATTTGAACTTGTAAGTTGTTGTTACATGTAGTATTACATCAATACTACATGTTCAATACCTTAGCATGTCCAAAAACATTATGAGCAGAGATTTGAAGTTGGTCAAAGTAAGCACCTTATAACTGACTATGTGTGTTCTTGAGGCTCAAGAACACCTATAGTGACAGTTTCTGTCACTAAAGGCTTTAACGATGATTTTATTAAAATTAATTATATTAATTTCCAAAAATCATTAGAAATAGAAATTAATTCAAAAAAAATTCCTAAATGAGTTTTAAAAATTATTTGAAGTTAAAAATTAACTTTTGATAATTTGAACTATTTTTTTCATTAATATTTTTATTTATTTGAATATTAATGATGTTAAATTTATTTAATAAATGTATTAAATAAATTAGTTAAAAATAATTTTAATATTATAAAAATTATTTTAAATGAGAATAAAGTGTTTGAAAATATTTTAAGTTATAAAAGATGACTATTAATAGTTTGAGATAAATTTCATTAATAATTTAATATTAATGATTTTAGATTTATTAAATAGTTATATTAAATAAATAGTTTAAAAATGTTTTTATGATTTAAAAATTATTTGAAAAAAGTATATAAATGTTTTTAAAATATTTTAAGTTATAATAAATGACTTTTAATATTTTGATGAATAATACATTAATATTTGAATATTATTACTAATTAGTTAAAAATGATTTTAAATGTTTTAAAAATCATTTACTGGAGAATATTAGTGTTTTAAAAAGATTTTGAGTTATTATAAATAACTTTAATATTTTGACAAGTATTTCATTAATATTTTAATATTATTTAAATATTAATGATATTGGGATTATTCAAGATTTAAATTATTTAAAAATGATTCCGGTGTTTGAAAAATTATTATAAAAGATAATAATTATTTGAAAATTATTATAAGCTTAGAAAAATATTATGATTGATGTTTTAATTATCTAAATTAATATTGAAGCTTTTGAATAAAGTTTTATTAAAAATAAACTCGTTTATTATCAGATATAGTAAATAAGACATAGAATTGAGACTGAAGTCCAACCACACTGAACTAGTTAGACATAATAAGTGTTTGTATAGGTTATAAACACTGTTGTGACTACGTGATTATGTGTCTAAGTGATATAATAACTTTAAATGATGGTATTATATGACATGATGTGTTATGATAACTGCGAGACCAATATTATTGATTATAGGTCTTTCAAACGCAGCTAAATTATATTATGTAGCAGTAGTCAACAGCCAAGGCAAGTTTCGTTAACTCAATCTCGAAATATTACTTTTCAAATATAGTAGTGGGTAATTATTGCTGATTATTCCATATCTGAGATTTATTGTTGATTATTCATAGTTAGTGAAAGTTTATTAATTTAAACTAAGTTTTAATTTTCAAAAGCGTGACTGGCGAATAACTATTGTTGGTTATTCATATCTATAGGTATAATTGTTGATTGCAAATAGTACAGTTGATTTTTGTCTATTATTGAACAATTTCTAAGCTATGTCTTAGCTAATTGTTTTGGCGAGATGAATATTTGTTGAAACTTGATATGTTCTAACTCACTTGTTATTGAAAGATCAATGCCAATTATTTTGGCTAGATCGAGATATATATTATATGTTGAAATCATAGTATTTCTTTAAATCCAAACTATATTGTTACGATACAAATTCTTGTTGTAAGACTTTGATGAACAACCTTTATATAAAAGGGGACTTTGTGGTAGGATATACGACTGTTGTGCAAGCTTGAGTATTATGCATAATATTGGGTACAATGAAGCTGATCACTTTATGTACTTACGTGGGGTATGATTTAATCTGTATAGTTATCTGATACACCTGGGTATATAATTTCAGCTTTAAATAATTGTTAATTACTCGATCGGTTCATGATCCATTGGGATCGCTCAGCAAAAAATTTGGACATAATCCACTTTGTTATTGCGATTGTATTATCTCTTGATAATCGATTAAATCTTATTGAAATTCGAAAGCGTTTTACTCTTTCAGCACTGAATTGTTGTTTAGCATGAAACGTGATAAAGTTTTCTTATTGATAAATGATTTATTCAGCTAATTCAAAGTCCTTTGAACATTGTTGAAGTCATGTCAAATCTAGACTCCAATATTCTTGATTCCTATACTTTATTGTATGTTTTAACTTACAGAGCAAACTCGTTTCTCACCCTTGCTTAAATATAACATTTCAGCTAAGACCGAAGTACCAAGAGGGTCAGAGAAGAACAAGGGCAAAGGAAAATTGCAGAAGTAGTTAGTATAAACTTTATTTATTATGTTGTTATGTAACCTTTTTGTATATCTAAAGGTATGTAAGCTATGTTAAGGTTAGATAACATGGGATAATGTTATAAAGTTATTAAATAATGATATGTATGATGCTATTCATAAATGGATGAGTAGTTAGATAGTATTTATATAATGGATCGTGAGCACCAAACACAGAAATCGGGTAACTTGATTTAGAGCGTCACAGGTTGGTATCAAAGTTGTAGGTTATAAACCTTAAGTGGGGGGAAAACCTTAGGATTATAATGTTGCATCCTTTTTAGTCTAATAAAAAGGACTCTAACTCATGCAAGTATACATGGATCAACAAGTAGTACAGAGTAGGAAAAGTATCGTTCCACGAAGAAAGGTATTAAATCTAATTTATCATGCAACAACTTAATCACATTTCTAAATGCTTAAACGATCAATTCATAATTAAATTTAGTTCTAAATTAATTAGTGAACAAAATTGTAATTACTAAAATAATGTAATCAAATTGGAGAGAAATGGGATTCTAATATCATTTAATATTTCATCTAAAATGCAACCCTCGTGTCATGTTTAATTATATATCATGGAGAGCTAGTCAAGAGCACAAAAGTAGAGCATAACCATTTTTCAATGAACTATGTCTAATTTACACATAATCCACAATCGATAGAATTCATGTAAGCATTCACTATTACAAAAAATCACTATATGTTTATGTGAAATTACAACAATAATGAATTAAAGCGCAGGCTCTCTTCATGACTACACACGGTGGACCGGTATATGCCTATCCAGGTCACGAATCACAAAGCTTAAACAAATCAGCCTCATGAACATATGCCATTATGATATAATCTATACTTATATTTCATTTTTCAAATCTATACAAGCAATTAGTGTGAATGGTGATCAATCATTCAAGCATTTTGCTCAATCATAAAGGGCAATCCAATGATAAATATTCAACAATACATTCAGATATACATATTCAAACTACGCATCAAAATCCATTCGAATCCCATAATAGAGTTTAGTTCATTTCTGAACCAAAAACCATTATGGGATTGAAGCGAAGCATGGAATTAAGAAATGCAAGCAATAGTTGTAAGATAAATGATAGAGCAAATTTGTTAATCTCTATTATAGAGTCTGTTCCAAGCTTGTTCCAAATCACCAAAATCTCCAGAGTTGCAAACTGAAAATTATTTAATAATCTAGGAAAAGAGAAGACCAAAATGTAGTAATCAAATGCTCAAAATCCTCTCTAGAATAGCTAAAACCTAAGAATAGTAAAATTGATAAAAACTAATGAAAAACCACATTTTGTGCCAATCTTATCATCTCAGTTGAGCAAAACACGCTCAAATTCAAATTACAAAAAGTTAACAAAAATTAACTGAAGAAGACTCACGCGGCCGCACAAGATAGTAGTGCAGTACGGGTGTGGGCGCGCTATGGAGTTGTCTGCCGTGTGTATGGTACGGGCGTGCCAAAGCCCTTTGTTGTTGGAGCACGGCCGCTCGATGCCTGATGTGCCTCTGTCCTGCCTTAAGCCCGGGCGCGCCATGTAGAGCTTGAATAGAAGCGCGGCCGTGCTGCTGCTGCAATCTGTCTTCTGTTGTCTTTTTGCTTGTTGTTGCTGCTTTTTGTTGCTACTAGCTTGCTTCTTCATTTCCTCACTTCTGCACTTCACCAATTCATTGATCTCCTTCTCATTTACTCATGTCCACCTTGCCAAACTTTTGCTAGTTTCATGCCATCCTTGACAATTCATGTTATTCCATGCATTATATTGCTATAGGAGTTCCATCAATGCATACTACAAAATAAACACAAAAAAGCAAATAAAATATAATAAAACTACTTAAGTTGAGCATAATTCTCGTGAGTTGGTAACCAATAAGTAGGTATAAAACCTACTTATCAAATACCCCCAAACTTGAACTATTACTTGCCCTTAAGCAATACACACAAAAATTAAACAATGCAATGAACTTACATGCTATGCAAACTACACTACTATGCAAATGAGTCCCAAGATTTCCAGCTAAAATGGAATTCAAATCAACTGTGCCTTAGAGAATTATCCAGATTTAAGAACAAAGTACCAAACTAAGCTACAAACATAACATCATACAATCAAATAATCCAAACTCACTATAAAGATGTTGTGTGTGTGTGATGTGTTCATAAATAAGCTTGACCAATGCAAAGTCTATACATGCTATTCTGCTAAAGACAGAAAATTGAAGTTCAAATCAAGAATTACGTATACTAATGAAACAAAAACTACTCCAACACATCAATACAAACTGAGGTTCAACAATGGGTTTATTTTTCTTTATTTTTACTCACGAGAGAAATTTTTGCACTTTCCCGCGGTGATTAATATTTTTTTTTTATAAATAGCGAGTTCATTTTACGCTCCGTCTCACTTTCCATTTCCATTTAAACGAGTGCATTTTACGCCCAATCTCATCCCAATAGCAAGCATACCCATGTGTCCCCAAAGTTTGACTATCAGTGTTTTCACAATCTAAGTCCACTTTCTACACAATTCTATTTTTAAAAACAACATTTTCTACTAAGTAGGCAAAACACGTCATTCTTATACCAACAAGCATATATGAATAACTATGTGCTAACCGAACGCATCTAAACAACAAGTATGGCTCAAATCATGTATAACATTATAACCGAGCTCATGTGTATCCACTAAATTCAAAAATCCATCAAATTTATATTCATCATTGGCTAAATTAAAATTCCATAAAGCTATATACTTGGGATATGCAACTAAACACATAACTACAACATAAATTAATCACTAAAATGCAAAAAAAAATAATCCGCAATTATTAAATAAACACATACTAAACAAATAAACATGCAAAAATTAAACTAAACATGTAAAGATGATGCAAATTAACTACATGCAACTACACTACTCTACTAAACACCCAATACCCCTAAACTAAAAATATTCATTGTCCCAATGAATGAAGGTAGAGGGTTTCAAGGAACTCCCCTAGTTGTCAGCTATACCACCCTCCTCGGGTGGTGAGTCTGGTGGTGGATATGGCATGGTTGTCCCAAATTGTGGCCATTCAAGCATGGTTCCCTGTTGCGCAAAAGCCTCAGCTAGAGACCTAGTCAATCCATTAGCAAATGCTACAAAATTGTCATACATTGCGTCGACCTTCCTCTCCAACCTTCGGAGACAACGATCATCCTATTCAACAGTGGCTTGGGCTGAGGTTCCGGCGTTAGTTGTGTTCGTGTGCTGTGGTGAAGGCCTCGATGATGCTGGTGGAAGGATGAAACCTTTGCCCCTTGGATGAGAGGTACCTCCTGCCCAATCCTCTAACTTGGCTATCGTAGCGTGAGTGATATCCTGACTTGGGTAATGCAACTGTTCAATAGCCCACATGACTCCTTCTCGAGCACATAAATGAGAAACAGTCAAAACATGTGGTATACTACGTATAGTGCTCCCCCGCATGTAATGTAACATGTTCTAGTTAAGGAGATGACCAACATCAATGTATTTTCCTGTAATTATACCCCACAAAATAATTTCCCGTTCAGTTGTAATTTCATGCTGATGGGATGATGGCATAAGTTTTGCACAAATAAACAGGTTCCAAGCTTTGGCATAGCGATTGAGGGTTGAAGCCTGAAAAGTCCTAGGCTTATTAGTGTCTGGCTTGTAACTCCATTGTGTACCCAGTATGCATAAGTCAGTGATCACCCTGTTGAGGTCAGTCTCAAACCTTGCAGCCTCGACCCAATTTGCACATCCAGTTAGAGGGTCGGGTAAATTGAACACGCCACGAATCGCATGTGGGTGATAGTTTACTTGCATACCTCTGATAAAGGAAAACCCACTTATGGTCTCCTTCGTATGCGCATAAAATTCACGTATAATGCCCATGGGTGCAGGCATGGGTGTAGAACAGACTCCATGACAACATCTTTCTCTAATTATTTCTTTCAGTTGCCAATCTTATACCTCAGGCTTGAAACCACGCTCCCTCACAAATGTCTTAGCCACTATTCGATAGTATTCCATCTGGGCCTTAATGCTAACAAACTTGGAGAAATCAATAGTGTCCTCACTCTGGCTGCTTGAGGACGAGGATTCTGGAGTATGAGAACGTGCTCTTTTTGGCCCCATTGCACTTGATGAAGAAGAGAACACTTAATTGAAACTAGACTGTGACTGAAAAGTATACACTCTGTATATTTCTCCCCCAAACTTGATGTGCTGACAACCTTGGACAAACCCTAATTTTATAATTATAACTGAATACAAAATCAGTTGTAGAGTTTGAACGTGGGTAGGAGAATGATTGCGTATAAATTGGTAGTGGGGTGAGGAGTTTGGAATTTGAAATGGAAACAGTTTGGAGAGGAGAAGATAGGCATCGATTTTTAAAATGAGAGAGAGATACACATGCTTTAGAGTGTAACTGATACAAGAGATGCGGTGAGACACATTTTAAAAACTTAAAAAATTTTCTGAATCCAGTCTCGGGCACAGCCGCGCGACTTTTAGAACGGTTGATGGAGCGGGCGCACTACTACCATGACGCAGGTGTGCGATATTTAAGATGGATAAGAGCGCAGGCGCGCTAATGACCAGACTGCAAAGAAACATGGAACGGTTGCGCGACTTTTAAGCTGCTAAAATGCGCGACCATGCGGCCTTGTGCCTTGAACCAAAACTGAACTGCATTTTGAAGTAGAAATTAGTAGCTCATTACATTCTTCACTTATCCTGCACATAAAACATTTACACTTATAAGATATAAAAACTTGTGCAAATCCAAATATGTACTAATAATATATGAGAATGAATATATCAAAAAGAATGCTCTAAATGCTACTCATAACCAAAATGATATGCACAATCAATGCCAACCAAACTTATATAAAAAATTTTATGCTATCAAAAAATAAACATGCAGATACGAAATAAACATAATTTAAAAGAATTAAACAAAAGGGAATGATAGAAATAATGGGGTGCCTCCCATCAAGCGCTAAGTTATAGTCAATTAGCTTGACCATCTCTGATTCAATCATGTAGAAGAAAGAATTGAGGTGACCTTCTGTCTGTCAACGTCACCACTATTATAGTGCTTAAGTCTCTGTCCATTGACCTTGAAAGGCTTGTCTGGGAATTTTTTGAATACCTCAATTGTACCATGTGGATAAACTGTCTTCATAGTAAATGGCCCTAACCACCTTGATTTGAGCTTTCCAAGAAAGAGTTTTAAGTCTAGAATTAAATAATAAAACTCTTTGTCCCGGCTCAAACACTCTCTCCATAATTTTGTGATCATGCCATCTGAAGTTCACCTTTTCTTTGTACAACTTGGAGTTCTCATAAGCTTGCAATCTAAATTCATCCAACTCATTGAGTTGGAGTAGGCATTTTTCACCTGCAGCCTTCAAGTCAAAGTTGAGCTTTTTGATTGCCCAATACGCCTTGTGCTCGAGCTCCATAGGAAGGTGACAAGCCTTTTCATAAACCAACTGAAACGTTGACATTCCTAACAGAGTTTTATATGTTGTCATGTAGGCCCATACAACATCATCTAACCTCAATGACCAGTCCTTCCTTGTGGGGTTCAATATCTTCTCCAAAATTCTCTCTACTTCACAATTCGAAACCTCTGTTTTGCCATTAGTCTAGGGATGGTAAGTTGTAGCAATACGATGATTCACCCCATACTTAGCCAACAGAGTTGTGAACTGTCAATTACAAAAATGGTTGTCCTCATCACTAATAATGGCCCGTTGAGTCCCAAACCTTGTAAAAATACTTCTTTATAAAAATCTTAAGACCACCTTAGCATTATTTTTTGGAAGAGCTCCCACTTCCACCCACTTAGAAACATAGTCAACCACTAATAAGATATATAGGTTCCCACATGAAGAAATGAATTACCCCATGAAGTCTATCCCCCACCCATAAAAAATTTCAACCTCAAGGATTGTATTCAAGGGCATCTCATTTCTCTTCGATATATTCTCGACTCTTTGACATCTAGCACACTTGTGAATAAAACTGTAAGCATCTTTAAAAATTGTTAGCCAATAGAATCCTACTTGTAACACTCGAGTCGCTGTCCTTTCTCTACCATAATGACCTCCATACAAAGACGCTTGGCAATCTTGCAAAATTCCCTCTGTTTCGCTATATGGGATACATCTCCTTATCATCTGATCAAAACATTGCTTAAACAAGTATGGTTCATCCCATATAATCCATTTCACATCATGCAAAAAATTTTGCTTTTGATGTCCAACCAAGTCAGAAGGGAT
Organism: Panax quinquefolius; assembly: GCA_020205615.1. Taxonomy (NCBI): domain Eukaryota; kingdom Viridiplantae; phylum Streptophyta; class Magnoliopsida; order Apiales; family Araliaceae; genus Panax; species Panax quinquefolius. The sequence continues at coordinate 100,570,015 of CM035156.1, forward strand.
TATCTTGTTCACCAAGTAGTCCGCATAGTCCGCGAACCATGCCACTTCCCCTTTCACCTCAAATAATTGTTCATCGGGGAATGACTCGTTAATAACAATCTTGTCATCTACCTCCCTTCCCGGATTTTCCAGTCTAGATAAGTGGTCCGCTAAGTGATTCTCAGTTCCCTTTCTGTCCTTAATGTCCAAATCAAATTCTTACGATAGAAGTATCCACCTGATTAAACGAGGCTTTGCAACATTATTTGCAACCAAGTATCGAATTTCGGCATGATCTATGTACAACATCACCCTTGTCCCAATCAAATAGGCTTAAAACTTGTCAAAAGCATACACAACTGCCAAAAGTTCCTTCTATGTGGTGGTGTAGTTCAACTGAGCATTAGTAAGGGTCTTGCTCGCATAGTATATCATATGAAAGATCTTTTCCCTTTGCTGGCCCAAAATAGCCTCCACAGTATAATCACTCGCATCACACATCAACTCAAATGGTAGGTCCCAATCCGGTGCTGTGATCACTGGTGCTATAGTTAACTTCCTCTTTAAATGCTCAAATATAAACATGCAATCTTCATCAAACTTGAACTGTACATCCTTCAACAATAAGCTGTATAGTGGCTTTGTGATCTTAGAGAAGTCCTTAATAAACCTTCTAAAGAAGCCTGCATTCCCTAAAAAGCTGCAAACACCTTTTACAGAAGTTGGTGGAGGAAAATTCTCAATGGTCTCTAATTTAGCCCTATCGACCTCCAATCCTTTCTTCGACACCTTATGTCCCAAGATGATTCCTTCTTGTACCATAAAATGACACTTTTCCCAATTCAAAACCAAATTCGTCTCAACACATCTTCTCAATACTATCACTAGATTTTCCAGACACAAATAAAAAGAATCACCGAATACTGAGAAGTCATCCATAAACACCTCCACATTGTGCTCCACCATATTTGAAAAAATTGCCATCATACAACTTTGGAACGTGGACGGGGCATTACATAACCCAAAAGACATCCTTCTGAAAGAAAATGTTCCATATGGACATGTGAAAGTTGTCTTTTCTTGGTCTTCTGGAGCTATCACAATCTGATTGTAGCCTGAATATCCATCCAGAAGATAATAAAATTCATGACTTGCTAGTCTATCCAACATCTGATAAATAAACGGTAATGGGAAGTGATCTTTCCTTGTAGCTTTGTTAAGTCTGCGATAGTCCATGCAGACTCTCCACCCCGTCACTATCCTCATCGGTATAAATTCATTATTCTCGTTGGAGACCACAGTCATTCCCCCTTTCTCATCGGGCTCACCCACGAGCTGTCTGAGATCGGATATATAATTCCTTCATCCAACCATTTCAAAACATCCTTTTTTACCACTTCCTTCATAATTGGATTAAGTCTCCGTTGTTGTTCCACTGAAGGCTTACTCTCATCTTCCAGTAGGATCTTGTGTATGCAGAATGATGGGCTGATCCCTTTTTTATCTGCTATGGTCCATCCAATGGCTGATTTGAAATCTCTTAAAACTCTTAGCAACTTTTCTTCTTGGACAGATGTTAGTGCAGAAGAAATAATAACAGGTAATTTTGAATTATCATTTAAAAATGAATACCTCAAATGGTCTGGAAGAGGTTTCAACTCAAGTTCTGGAGGCATCTCAAGAGATGGCTTTAATTTTACTGATGTCTCCCCAACAATCTTTAATGGCTCAGCAGGAGTCTTGAATTTTCTAAACTGTGGAGTTGTGTCAAGTATTTGAACAAACTCAGTAATCTCCTCATCTTCTATCTCAGAATTACCCACAATAGCATTCTTTAAAGGTTCATGTTCTACCAAATTTTCTACTTCATCATTCAATACCTTTTCCACCAAATCAATCCTGAAACATTCCTTTTCGTCTGTAGGAAATTTCGTAGCCTTGAATACATTGAAGGTGACTTCTTGATCGTGAACTCGCATTGTCAATTCACCTTTCTGAACATCTATTAAAGTTCTTCCTGTGGCTAAGAATGGTCTTTCAAGAATGATCGGTATGCTTCTATCTCTTCATAGTCCAATATGATGAAATCCGCTGGGAAAATAAATTTGTCTACTTTAACCAGTATATCTTCTATAATACTCCGTGGATAGGTAATGGACCTGTTAGCAAGCTGCAATGAAATGTTTGTCAGCCTTGGAGCTGGTAATCCCAACTGATTGAACACTGATAGTGGCATCAAGTTGATATTCGTGTTCTCTGCTCGGATCCTTAAGCTTCGGAGGTAATTTGCGTTGAAGCACCGCGCTACATTCTTCAGTTAAGGGTACTGTCTTAAAGTCTTCTAATCTTTTCTTCCTTGATAATATCCTTTTCATAAACTTTGCATAACTTGGCATCTATTCCAATGCCTCTGCAAAAGGTATATTGATCTATAGCTTTTTAAACACCTCCAAAAACATATGAAACTGGTTATCCTCCCTTTGTTTCTATAATCTTTATGGATATGGATCAGGGGGATGAACAACTGGTTGTTTGGTCACTTGTTTCTCAGGTGCCTCTTTACTTTTCTTTTCCACTTCCCCTTGCTTAGAACCTTCTTTACACAAAACTTCATCAGACCCATTTTCTTTACCTCGCAGCCGCGCGTCATCCTCTTGTAAAAGTGGCGCGGGCGCGCCATGCTGCAATTCTGCAATTTGCTTCCCTGATCTTAAAGTTATTGCCTGACATTATTCTTTACCCTCTCTTCTTGGATTAGCTTCTGTTGTACTAGGCAATGTCCCTTGAGGTCTGCTGTCGAGCATACTGGCCATCTGACCCATCTGTTTTTCTAAATTTTTGATAGCCACTGCTTGGCTCTTAATCATCACCTCGGTATTCACCATATACTTCATCATCATCTCTTCCATTTCTGACTTATTCTCTTGCTGAGGTGCAGGTGGTGGATGATGTTATTACTGCTGTTGAAATCCTGGAGGGTAGGGTGGTTTCGGTGCAAACTATTGATGAAATGATTGTGACTGAAACTGATGTTGTGGTTAAAACTGTTGAATTTGTTGATTTTGATTGTTTGACCAACTAAAATTGGGATGATTTCTATTGTTATTGTTGTAGGCATTCTGAAACTTATTCTGACTTTTCTGGTAGTTGCTCACATATTGTAGAGATTCTGAACTTATAGCACATTGATCAGTTGGATGTGACCTTGCACATATCTCACACAAAAAAGTAACTGTCTTCGCTTTTCTTTCGACCAATGAATCAATCTTCTTTACCATAGATGCATCTGAGCTGACAACTGAGTGATATCATCAACCTCTAACAATCTTGTAACTTTGGGCTGTGGCATTCTAGTTATAGGATTTTGAAAGTCATTTGCTGCCATAGTCTCTATAAGATTATAAGCCTCTTCATAGCTCTTAGCCTCTGCATCTACAACCGGCCTTGACTGCCATCCCAGTCCATTGGAAAAAGTATTTATCACCATCCAATCTCTTTATATCGTTCCCAGGCTTCATATAAAGATTCACCCTGATGCTGTTCAAACTGGGAAATTGTTGTCCTCATTTTAGCAGTCATAGCCATTGGGAAAATTTTGGCTAAGAACTTTTGTGCTAAGTCCTCCCATGTTGTAATAGATCTTGAAGGCAGAGAGTGAAGCCAACTTCTAACCTTGTCCCTTAATGAAAATGGAAACAGCCTGAGCCTGATTGCATCTTTTGACACTCCATTGTACTTGAAAGTGTCACATATCTCTATGAAGCTCAATAGATGTTCATTCGGGTCATCTGTAGTAGCACCCCCAAACTGTACCCAATTCTGCCCCATTTGAATAGTGTCCGACTTTATCTCAAAGGTGTTGGCTGTTATAGCTGGTCTGACTATGCTTGACTGTAACCCATTAATATTCGACATCGAGTAATCTCTCAAGGCCCTGTGTTCCTCTCTTTGCTCTTTGGCTGCCATACTGGATGTTGAATTCTCAAAATCTACTTGTATATTCCTATGTGCTCTCGATTTCCAACCTCTGCCGTTTATGTTGTCCTGTGCAAGTGGCAACACGGAATTGGACTATCGCGTATGCATAAAATATATACAAGTACCTGAAATATAAACAAAAACAAAAATAGAAATAAGATAAGATAAGAATTGTTTAAGTCACACAAATTTAGCTTTAGTTGATGACGCCAATATTAAAAATAAATGCCTTTCCCTAGCAACGGCGCCAAAAACTTGTTGCCTCCTTTTTAGTCTAACAAAAAGGACTCAAACTCATGCAAGTTTACATGGGTCAAAAAGTAGTACATAGTAAGAAAAGTATCAATCCACAGAGAGAGGTATTAAATCTAATTTATCATGCAACAACTTAATCACTATTTCTATATGCTTAAACGATCAACTCACAATTAAATTTAGTTCTAAATTAATTAGTGAACAAAATTATAGTTACTAAAATAATGTAATTGTTGGTTGTTTTACCGATCAATATTTACGTGCAAGTATACACGGTCAACAAGTAATAAAGAGTAAGTAAAGTATCGTTCCATGGAGAATTAACTAATAAAGTTCACCACACACTAACCCGTAACCGTTTCAGTCTTATTTAAACGAATGATTTGATATTTATAAATATTAATTGCTAAATTAAATAAACCTAATTATCCCTAGAATAAGACTAGATAATGAAGACCTGAGATCATAATTTCATCTATTGACTCATTTAAATCAACACACTCCCTGTTAAGCTAAACAAATTTTACAGGATTGTTAGTCAAGAACACAAAAGTAATGTATAGCCATCTCTCAATGTACCATACACTTATCACATATAATCCACAGTTGATAGAATACACATGAACACCAACATTACCTAAACCACTATATGTCAATGTGACTTACAAATAATTAGGGTTTAAGCCCAAGTTCTCAATTGACTATGAATGGTGCTTCGGTATATGTCTATCCTAAGCACAAATCATACATCCCAACACAATGTAGAATATACAATCATAAGCTATTAAGATCAGATCCAAACCCATATTTCATCTCTCAAGTCCATATGGATTATGACAGTAATTGATGGCTAATCAACTAAGCAATTAGCATGAGTCTAAATAGATAATACCATAGCAATAAATAAGGCTAACAATGAAATATATCAAAATAAACTAATCCATAGAATCCATTACAATCTCATAATAGCGTTTAAATCATAGTTGAATCAAATCCAACATCCACATATTGAATAACATCATAAAATTACAAATAGGAATCAAAGAGAGGTTAAGAGTAGAGAATTGAAATGCAAATCTGTTCTCCTGCTCTAAGATAGAATCTCTGATGTTTTCCAATTACTTCAAGTCTTCATATCTAATCAAATCTAGAAATCACTACTCTAATCTACTTATTCAAATTGAAGAAAGAAAATAACAGTAGCTAATATTGATCTCCCAAGGGGTGGTGTCTTCTACATGCTTATAATACATCTCTTTTTAATCCCTAATTGAACCCCCCCCCCCTCTAAGTTACGCTCCAATTCCACTGTTTAGTGAAAACGTCAGCTCTAGTCAACTTCCAAAGTGGCTCGGCCATCTTTGGGAATGTCTCGAGGTAAAGCGCTTTCAAGGCTCAAGTAAAAATGGCATTTTTTTTGTCCAGGACTTGCAGCAGCGAGAAAAATACACTACAAATTTGCGCGCCCACGCCGTTGGTTTTTTGCTGCAGTGTCCTCTGCTAAAAAGGCCAGAACGTTTGATCTCGAGAGGATGTATGGGGTCTGCCACCTATCAAATTGAAGCTCTCGACGAGCTCTACAACTTTCATTCTTTGAGATTTGAGAAATGATGGACGGATGAAGGTCGAAATTGGGTTGCAAATGACTTCTATGCAAATGGCCACCCAAAACAGTGAAGTTCAACGTCTGTTGGTACAAATGTCATAACTCTTGCATCCGAACTCCGATTAGAATGATTCAAGATGTTCTAGAAAGCTAAGAAGAGGAAATATAACATAATCCAAGTTCCAAGCCAAGAACATGTAATGAACATGAAAGCCCAAACGATGTCTGGATTGTTTTTCCTTGCGTTTTCATACCAATAGTCACTCACACAGCTCCCAAGCATATAATCTACAAAATGAACACAAAATGCATGAAAAGTAACTAAAAACATGAGTTTAAACAACTAATTCAAGTAACAGATACCGGATAAGTAGGTATAAAACCTACTTATCTATAATCAAATTATAGAGAAATGAGATTCTAATATCATTTAATGTTTCATCTAAAATGCAACCATCATTTCACGTTTAATTATTTATCATATCGAGCTAGTCAAGAGCACAAAAGTAAAGCATAACCATTTTTCAATGAATTGTGTCTAATTTACATGAAATCCACAATCGATAGAATTCATGTAAGCATCACTGTTATCAAAAATCACTATATGTCTGTGTGAAATTAGAGTAATAAAGAATTAAAGCACAGGCTCTCTTCATGACTACACACGATGGACCGATATATGTCTATCTAGGTCACGAATCACAAAGCTTAAACAAATCAGCCTTATGAACATATGCCATTATGATATATAATCTATACTTATATTTCATTTTCTAAATCCATACAAGCAATTAGGCTGAATGGTGATCAATCATTCAAGCATTTTGCTCAATCATAATGGGCAATCCAACGATAAATATTCAACAATACATTCGTATATACATATTCAAACTACGCATCAAAATCTAATAGAATCCCATAATGGAGTTTAGTTCATTTCTAAACCAAAAACCATTATGGGATTGAAGCAAAGCATGGAATTAAGAAATGCAAGCAATAGTTGTAAGAGAAATGATAGAGCAAATATGTTAATCTCTATTGCAGAGTTTGTTCCAAGCTTGTTCCAAATTACCAAAATCTCTAAAGTTGCAAACTAATAATTATTTAATAATCTAGAATAAGAGAAGAGCAAAATGGTGTAATTAAATGCTCAAAATCCTCTCTAGAATAGCTAAACCTAAGAATAGTAAAACTAATAAAAACTGATGAAAAACCATGTCTGGTGCCAACCATATCGTCTCAGTTGAGCAAAAATGCTCAAATTCAAATTATAAAAAGTCAGCAAAAATTAATTGAAGAAGACTTGCGCGGCCGCGTGAGATTGTAGTGCAATATGGGCGCGGGCGCGCTACGGCGTTGTCTACCGAGTGTATGGCGCGGGGACGCCAAAGCCCTTTATTGTTGGAGCATGGTCACGCGATGCCTGATGTGCCTCTGTCTTACCTTAAGCGCGAGTGCACCATGTAGAGCTTGAATAACAGTGCGGTCGCGTTGCTGCTGCAATCTATCTTCTGTTGTCTTTTTGCTTGTTGTTGCTGCTTTTTGTTGCTACTTGCTTGCTTCTTCATTTCCTCACTTCTGCACTTCACTAATTCATTGATCTCCTTCTCATTTGCTCATGTCTACCTTGTCGTGCTTTTGCTAGCTTCATGCCATCCTTGCCAATCCATGCTATTCCATGCCTTCTGTTGCTATAGTAGTTCCATCAATGCATACTATAAAATAAACACAAAAAAGCAAATAAAATATAACAAAACTACTTAATTTGATCATAATGGTCGTGAGTTGGCAACCAATAAGTAGGTATAAAACCTACTTATCATATAATCATAAGCAAGATAGAGAAAACTCGTTTAGAGTTCTAATTGAGGGATTGACGAAGTGTATCAATAGTAAGATGTGTGGATATATAGTGTTTATGAATTTTGTACTGTTAATGTACTAATCAAGGCTGTTTGAAACCTATTGTAGGATGTTAGGAGATGGTAAAATGGTTACAAAAATGTTAGCGGCTGTTGCACTAATGCCATTAGCCAAGGTGCCAGTTCAGAGTGAGTCAGTTGAGGAAGTTATAAGAGAAGAACCTATGGTGAATCTGGGAAGCGATCATGATGAGTATCCTGAAATGGATCTGAATGTAGATGAAGAGGTAGAGTCCGAAGATGCTTAGGTGGAGATGAAAGTAAAGACTGAAGTAGGAGAAAAAGGTCAAGTATCTGCATAAACTGCCGGAGCTATGGAGTAAGGTGTTTCACTTTGAAGAATTATGGAAAACGGGGAGGGCATTACGCGAGATGACAGAAGAACGAAACGATCTGAAGGCACAAGTGGATAAAATGAAGGTTGACGGTGGTGGATCATCGGAAGGTCACTACAAGAAAAAGGCCTATCTGCGACCGCCTATCAGCGACCGCATTTGATCGCTGATAATCATTTGCGATCAAAAGCGATTAACTGCCACGAAGTAAACTCCAAGCAGGATGAAATGTAAATAAAGCTGTAAATGGCCACGAAGTAAACTCCGTTGGCTGAAATGAAATGTAATATATATATATATATATATATATATATATATATATATATATATATATATATATATATAAAAATAAATACTTGGATGTAAATCCAGGCTCATCGGATCTGTCCGACAACAGTTATATATAAGTGTATATATATAAAAGCAGGAAACGCACTGGATGTAAATCCAGGCTCATCAGATATGTATGACAATAGTTATATATATAAGTATATATATATATATATATATATAAGCAAATAAATGCTCCAGACCGAAATCTAGGCTCAATCGAGGCATAACTCGATAATGTTAGTCCGTATATGAAATATATACATATATAAGTATATATATACTGACAGAAATGAAAACCACGGACCGAAGTCTGGGCAAACGCACACAACATGACTCTCAATGTGTATAACAGTGTATGCTAATATGAGAAGAAAGCTTTATATAATGTAAGAAGGCTTACAGTGGGCTGCCAATGTAGACTTCTATGACTTTAAATGGATAAACACTCAGCTCCCGCTGGATAAAAGATAGCTATATGTGAGCTAACAAGTGTTTAATGATGAGGAAACACTTAAAAGATGTGTATACAAAATAAAATAGAGAGGGCTTCCTCGCCTTTTTCTCTCCTTCTCTCCTTCAAATGGCTGACCCCAAGGCTTATATTTATAGACTGATGGCCGCACGTATACCTACGTTAGCCCCAGTTGTACCTGTGGTTGGTCGTGGTGCATCCGAGCCTCGCGGGTCCTATCATCTCGCATTACGTACACTCATGCACTGTAATGTCTACTCGAACTTGCAGAACTTCAATCCGAGCATCCGAACGAGGATTATGCAATGACATGGATTAGAGGTTGTAAAAAGTCAGGAAGAGGGGTCTATGCCCATGGTCTTCAAGCTTCAAATTCTATCCAAAGTACTACCACGCGTAATAGTCACTCGGGATTGCAATTCCTCGGTTCTTGTGGGACATTGTTGGATGTATGTATGTATGAAGTGTTGAGACGACGCACAGGTGTTGAAGAGACAAGATGACGTTTGACTCCTTGCCGGGATTATCGTCGGTTTGAGTTGAAAGCAGACGTTGCTCAGGGTTACATCTGAGATTGGACTGCTTGTTTGTATGCCTCACTGTCATTTGTGGGTGTGCCTGTCTACCCGTTGTTAGCTCCGGGTCTGAGGTATGAGTGCCTCGGCAGGAGGTCTGAGCTTGAAGCTGATCGCATGTGTTTGAAACAAGCATTTTCGGGGTTATCGTCGAAACTGCAATGGCATCCCTTGGGGCTATCACCAAGGATGGAGTTGTTACTCCCAGTGTTGTCTCTGGGACTGGAACTGAACGTCGCGATGTTATCGCTGAGACAGAACTGTCCTCTCTAGTGTTGTTACCGGTATTTAGATCTACATACCTCCGGGTTATCTCCGAGATTGGAAATGACACTTTAAATGCAAGCAAGATAAACATGATGCTATATGCAGCAACATGATGCAAATGCACGTAGAATGCATGAATGATTGTCGGTTCCATGATAATACTGCCGGGTTGACAATTAGTGATGGCTTGGACCTGCGATCCAAGTCTTCAAGGATGTTGACGTTGGGGCTATCACCAAAGTCTTGAATCCTAGACACTGAATTATATTCCATAGAGGTACCTCTTGTGTACAAGAGATCTGTGGGGATAAAGCTTTGTTTGTTTGAGGATGTGTATAACATATTCCCTCATCTTGTCCGAGTTACTGCCAACAATTTTGTCGCTGTCAGGGTTGCCCGTCCTTCGTTGATGTGTATATCACCGAATAGATCCTTGCTGGGTGCATTGTCAAGGTTGCTTGACCTTCATTGATGTATGTATCAATGATAACATTGCATTGTAACCCCTGCCGGGGATACGTAGATGAGTTGCTTCGATGGGTTTACTTGCCATCAGCTGATATGACGTCAAGGTTGCTTGACCTTCATTGATGTGTGTATCAATGGTTGCATTGTGTTGTAACCCCCGCGAGGGATACGTAGATGCTTGAAGGATGTACGTTGTGACCCCCGCCGGGGATACGTAGATGCTTGAAAGATGTGAATTGTGACCCCCGCCGAGGATACTTCATCAGTTGATAACTTCGGCATTGTAACCCCCGCCGGGGATGTTTAGGGTTGTGACCCTGCAAATGACTGTATCGGACCTTTGTGGGGTATTGTCGAGTATGATTTGTAAAATCTGAGCTCATTGGTATAGTATACCCTGCATTCAGGCGAATACCATTGAGACGACGGGAGTTTAACTCTAACCGACGAGAAACTAGGATTTTAGGCTATTCCGCTCAATTGCGTAGCATTTTTATTCCTGATTTGGCCTTTTTAGTTTGTGAGACCTCCTTTACAACTCTAACTGGAGTGAGCCGGAGGTGTGGGATCCATGTAAAAGTGCCGCAGGTACACCTGCAGGAGCCACAGGTGAGCCTGCGGCCAACTGTGCCTATGTATAAGCCAATGGTTGCTTTCATAAGTCATTTTCAAGTTGCGCAGCGAAGGAAATCTGAGAGCTCTTCTTCAGATCTGCTGAGTTTAGGCAACTTTCTACATATTCTGCCACCATACAAGCGTTCTTCACTGTCTTGGTAACGTATGCATGTATTTTTTTCAGTTTCTATGCGTTGGAAAATGACTTATCACATGAAATGCATTTAGATACATAGTAGCGAATATGCATGCTGATATAACTTGATAAAAAATATTCAACATAGTAAATGTTAGTACTAAACCATGCTGAACATAATGATGTGAAAAAATTTGACTATTGAAAAAGTCAAATTGGCACCTTTTACTTTCATTTCTTATCCTATCTGAGGACAAATGAGTAAAGGTATAAAAGTAAAATAATCCTGGTAACTAGACTACACTTACGGATTTTTACTGTGATGTGATTAATGCATGTAGGATGTATATGACTGTGTATAGGTATGCTACTGAATGGCCACCTAGTCATGCCTATGTGCATGTGGATAGTCACATTTACAAAGGGGGCTATGGCAAAATTTTCCCAAAATGTAGGCATTGGGTAGTCATACACTTTTAACTCTACTGTAGATGTATGTTAAAACGATGTATACATGCATGTAATCATAAAATGCATTTTGGAAAGATCCAAGTAAGAAATTACCACACCCTTTCTGAGGTGATTTGGAGACTTGTTGTCCAGATACTATGGATCCGGATCAGCCGAGTAGTTCCCGCAGGACCACTTCTGGTGTACGGAGGAGGGCTTCTGAAGAGCCTCAACGCCGTTCTGTCAGGCAGCCTCATCATTTAGTGGAGGCGGTGATACGTCCTATTCGGGTTGAAGTGCCGAATGTCGAGGACGAGGAGGAGGATGTACCATTCGAGGTTCCCGCTCCTGCTGTACGTGTTCCCTATAGGGAATTACCAGGTATTCAAGTGGCGAACCCAGATCTTCAAGGTGACTTGAGTAGGCATCCTTCAGTATACCTGCACGCAAACAAGGTATGAAGTTAGATCTTTAATCTTCCTTATTTCCCATTGGTGAGGAGTTAAGGATTCTGATGTTGATCTACATTTGATGTAGGTTCCCGGCTTCACACAGCCTCGAGGGAACTGGTTTAGCATCCCCTCTATATATCCCGCCTTTCATGATGACTATAGAGCGATCGTCCATCGCTGGGGATTTGGGATGTTACTCTCCATTCTACCCCATCGTTGTCCCTGGGGTTACCTCAGGGCATTGTTTGAGCGGTGGTTTCACCAAACTCAGTCACTCCATTTGTTGGATTGTGAGGTGATGATGACACTGATGGATTGGTGATTTATCACAGGTATGAAGTTTGGAGGGGAGCCGGTGCCTTGCACGGCGGATATCACCCCTACTACTATCAGATCTTTGTTGGGAGTTCCGGCGGAGGCGCTCAAGGGCAGGACTGTTCGTACAAGTCCTTTGAGTGTAGATGCTGTGAACGGGCTATTGAGTGAGCCCATACCCGATGATGTGAGACTAAGGGATTGCATTCTTTGGCGATTGTTCCTGATGATCATTAGGGGCTGTTTCATAGTAGATAACTCTTCTATGGTGTCATTTGCTTTGATCAGCGCCACTCGACACGTGGACAATATAGGAGAGTATGATTGGGGTTCCTATACCTTTGCCTACGTCCTCAGGGGAATGCGCATGCGATCGTAGGGTTTGACCGAGGCGTGGTTAGGATTCTACCTGTTTCTGCTGGTGAGTGTTTCTCTTGTCTTTTCCCATGTACAGGTTAAGAGTGTTGACTGACAGCAGATGTTTGTCTTTGTGTTGGCAGTTTTGGGCCTATGAGAGGCTTCCCTATTTGTGTCCTGTGAGCGTGCTAGCTTTAGACACCTATCCACAAGGACGGAAATGGCATCATTCCATACTGGCGGAGGTCCCTGTTGCTGAGGGTTTCACTCATTGTCACCTACAGCTGGAGTTATTGACAACCGATGTCATCACATGGATTCCCTACTCTGGAGAGCATTTGGGAGTTGGATTTGAGGATGGGTACCCGACTGGAGTAGAGTACATCATTTCCACCCCGCAGGATTCCTCTCTTTACAGATGGAGGATGGAAGCTCTACTTAGGAGAGAGCGTACTATTAGAAGCACTACAAGAAAGATCAGTATGCCGATCTTGCCTCCTGCCAGGCGTTATTGGCCTGTTTCGCAGTCACCCGTCATTGACATCCCATTGATGGGGATTGACGATTTTACATTGTCAGAGGACCCCTAGTCTCAGGAGATGTTCCAGTGTTGGTGGATCCCTCGTACCATTGGAGCTCAGACCCGTGCCACACAGTTTATGGTGGATATGGTTCCAAGATCTGTGATGATGATGGATTGGCTAGCCTATGTCAGAGATCCGACTCATGTGACACAGCTTGACAGATTGACTCGGCAGCTGGACCGGTCACATCTTTTCATTCGGCATTTGGGCAGAGATCCTGCAGAGGTAGATACTTTTGATCCTTCCAGCTCTAGCGCTAGCCCCTCAGGTGACCCATATGGTTTTACCGGTGCAGATCCTCCCTTGTATCGGCCTGACATCCCTATAGATAGAGATCCAGTGACTCAGGAGGAGTTACATCAGGTGGACAGGATCGATGATGTAGACATCGACACTATTGACTTTTTCTGATGTATTTCTCATTATCTCTTTTGATAAGCATCTGTTAGCTGCTGGGTAGCTTCGCCCCATTCCCTGTATTTTAGTTGTACAGAGATGTATTAGATGATGATATACTTAGGAATGTATGTACAGTTTTCCACTCCCTATATCATATTTCCATCTATTTTATCATGCATGTTATTATGTTATGCATATGTATGTATGTCCAAAGATATTCAGCATTGACCCCTTGATGGTCTTATGACACGGCCCGTACAAATGTCTTCATTGACAGTTAGTCATATTGATCATAGCCCACCATTTTTGGTGGTATATGGTATGCGTTCATGGTATGATAGTATATCACCGTCAGACATGGTGATCGTAGATGATTTGCTGTAGCATACTATGACCATGTTGATGTTTCAGGTTCCCACAGGATTTGTAGAGGGTATGCTAGAGCATTGGGTTCCAAATAGACAGGTATTCTGATTCGGGACCAGGAGTTGACTCCTACTTTGGAGGAGTATGCACGGTTGACGATGCTGCCGCTGGACAGACCTTCCGTGCACATGGTAAGCGGAGACATGAGTACACAGTTCATTGCTCTTACACGATTGAGGTGCAGAGTGGTACAGGATGAGATTACATCCGGCCACGTGATATCCTAGCGTTTCTTATTTGATAGGTTTGGCTCTAAGGATAGTTATGCACGACATTCTAGGGATTTTGCCACACCGAAGGACCATTAGCATTCCGCCAGAATAGATGTACTACTTCTATGCGTATTGTCATACGTCTTCACGCTGCGGTACATGGATGAGCTAGATATCGTTGTCATCATAGCAGTGAGAGCTCTCAGGGAGGGTCAAACCATCATACGGATGATCATTGCAGAGACTTTGAGGTCAGCTACATACTGCTGCACTTATCCAGCAGGAGTGTTCACAGGTAGCTCGGTCATGCTGTATGTGTGGTTTATGTCACACTTGAGACCGATTGGCATAGTTAGACGGCATGGATTTTGTTTCACCCATGATATATCCGTGTTGTACTCCTTCCAGCCTACAGAGTGTATAGATGCTGCCTCTTGGTTATCTTTTCTGGCAGGGATTGGAGATCCGTTTGCTATATTGTCGTGTTCAGGGCTTAGCTCACCCCATAGCTTCATTACTTATGCCCCGGTCATGGATTATCTCCCTCTAGCTGGTTTGAGGGGGTTGATCACTTACCACCCATTGGTCGTTATGTGTCAGTTTGACTAGTTTCAGGATTTTCATCCGTATGAGGGGGCAGTGAATCAGCGCTTCGCTTCACACCGTTTATCAGCGGAGGACAAATCCAAGTTGTATGCCTGTTGGGATCAACGAGAGCTGGCTAGATTTTATGTCAGTCGTTTGGGTTGTTCTGTAGAGTATTCCTCATGAATGGAGACAAAGACTACATCGGCTGCGGCAGTATCCACAGTGCAAGAGTCTGATTCTGACGATGAGGAGCCTATAGAGGAGGCTGTTATTCCCATCGATGATTTGACTGTAGGGCTGCCAGCATATGTGATGGATTCTTCCACCTCAAGTGCCACTGTTACTCAGTATTTGGCACAACATTTAGATCAGAGCTAACATCTGATGACCTATGAGAGAGATCAGGCTAGGGCCGCGATGTTAACAGCTCTTGATGAGAGAGATATGATCTCTGTTAGAGATGGATGAGGCTAGATCAGTCATAGATGCATTGATAGCGGAGCGGGATGCCGCGTTATCTGTTAGGGATATGGCCATTGCAGATAGTACTTTCGTTAGATCCCAGATGACTGTCAGTCTTGCCGACATGAGTGCTTACATTGATGAGCATTATGCCACCATGCAGTTAGCCTCTGATCTGCTAGCTTGTGTAGATACCATTGGGCAGGAGCTTGCAGCGTTACCTCCGTCTTCAAAGAGGTATGCTATGTTAGATCTAATAGTCCGCATACATACAGATCTGTAGATAGCTTTGTATTTTCCTGCACAAACTAGCTTAGCCATTTTTTTCATGTACAACACATATGTATATATCAAACAATATTATATATGGCAGGGAAATATATTTTGATTCACTTCCCTTTTAGTTATGCCGTGATACTTGCTTGATATTTGCCTGTTTCTCCAAGGCCTTGTGATCTTGATGCATTCTGAACTTATCCTTGATAGATGGACATTGAGACGTCGCGAGATCTCTCAGAATGGATCATTGATTTTTGTAAATCCTTACCATCTTTGGTGTCTTAGGACTGGTATCTGTATGGAAAAGTTGAGAGGAGGGTGGTTTCTTCCTCTCTGAGATTGATCGCACCACAGATGGTTGGCAGTACTTCTATTTGTGAGAAGCCTAGTTAATTCCATCTCTTATGGGTTGGTATTGCTCTTTAAGGCACGATCCCAGCTTAGATTGTCACTGAATCTTCTATTTGTGAGAAGAGGTTGGGTAATTCCATTCCTTTGATCTGAAACCGATGAAATGTGGTGAATTGAAGGTTGATCCCAGTACCGTGTGATAAGTATTTTTGTTCTGGTAGGGGTTAGACTAAACCATGCATGGCTGCCTACGTACTCCTATTGAAGAGGAGATCAAGTCCGCATAGTTTAAACCTGGTGTAAGAGGTTCAAAGCTGAATGTGAAAGGCAGGTGGGTGTAGAAATGTTTTTGTTGTTTTTGTGGAGAAAGGGTAGAAATATTTTTGTTTTTTTTGTTGTTTATTGCGACCGGACCATATAGAATATGGTTGCCTACATATCCCCGGGTATCAGGGAGATCAGGTCGACGTAGTTCACCCCTTAGGACAAATTACAGCTGAAGAGAAGCGTGAATTCCATGTGCAGGCTATACTGCGGGGAGAAGAAAGTTTAAGCCCATAATGGGGATAAACTGCAAGAGTGGAAAAAGTTTGATCCCGTCTTCAGGACAAACTGTAAGCGTAGAAGAGTTTAATCCCGTCTTTAGGAAAAACTGCAAGTGTGAAAGGTTCAATCCTGTCTTTAGGATAACCAAAATTATGAAAGGTTCAATCCCGTCTTCAGGATAATCGAAATTGTGAAAGGTTCAATCTCGTCTTGAGGATAACCAAAATTGTATGAAAGTTTTGAAATGAAGTGATACCAGTCTGCTGGTTTGAAGTGTATGTTTCCCTGAGGGGCAGAAGAGTATGTAAAAAGGAGAGGGTTCAAAATCGGATAACTGGTGATTTGATGATCAAAACCAGGATGTTTGTTTGATGGTAACGTCAGACATAGTACCGTTTTCACGGTGTCTGAGTTGATAAGCTGTAGAAATTCATCGCCATCCGTTTCCTGCAATCTGAGAGCACCTCCTGTCAATACTTCCTTGACAATAAATGGGCCTTCCCAGTTAGGAGCGAATTTTCCCTTAGATTGATCTTGGTTGTCAATGATCTTCTTCAAAACCAAGTCATGTTGTTTGAACTGCCGTAGTCAGACTTTTCTGTTGTAGGATTGTACGATCCTTTGCTGATATAACTGACCATGGAAGATAGTCACAGATCACCTTTCGTCTATTAGAGACAATTGGTGATACCTTCCTTGTACCCATTGGTCCTCATCCAACTGAGCATCCATCAACACTCGGAGGGATTCCATTTCCACCTCTATGGGGAGCACTGCTTCCATTCATAGACTAATGAGTAGGGGGTGGCCCTAGTGGAAGCACGCATGGAAGTTCTGTAGGCTACTAAATCAGAGGCAAGAGGTCAGGCCATCCTTTGTGATTGGCGGACATTTTCTGCATGATCTTTTTAATGTTTTTATTAGCCGCTTCAACAACACCATTCATCTTTGGATGGTAGATGACAGAGTTGAGGTGTTTGATGTGGAATTTTCTGCATAACTCCTCCATCATCTTATTCTTGAGGTTCTTAGCATTGTCTGACACAATGACCTCTGGTTATCCATATCGACAAACAACATTGTTTCTGATGAAAGCAATGATAACTTCTTTAGTAACCCTGGGGAAGGAAGCTGCTTCTACCCATTTGGTGAAGTAGTCGATCGTGGTGAATATGAATCGATGTCCATTATTGGCTTTGGGCTCGATGGGCCCGATCACGTCCATTCCCCACATTGAGAAGGGCCATGGCAAACTCATATTGTGGAGTTCCCTTGGAGGGGCGTGGATATCATTCCCATGAATTTGGCATTGATAGCATCTCTTGACATGATCATCACAGTCAGCTTTGAGTGTAAGACAATAATGCCTTGTTCTAAGGATCTTCTTGACAAGTAGGGGTCCGCTCATGTGAGGGCCACATACTCCACCATGGATCTCATCCATGAGCCTCTGAGCTTGGTCTTTATCCAGATATCTGAGGAGACCTAATCCTACATCTCTTTTATAGAGTGCATCTCTGCTCAGGTAGAATTTTATAGAAAGTCGATGAATCTGCCTCTTCTCAGTTAGGCTTACCTCAGCGGGTGTAGATTCATCTCGCAAATACTCCTTGATGTGTTGATACCAAGGGTTGTGGATGGGAGGTAGCTCATCTGATACTTCTCTAACATAATTCCCATAGACTAGGGACTTTTGCATAGTAAACGTGATGCTTGGCATGTTTTCCTTGTCAGGTATGTAAACCAAGGAGGCCAACCTTGCTAATGCATCTAAAAAATCATTCCTATTACGAGGAATGTGTAGAAATAAGATTTCTTTGAACTCCAAAGCCATAAGTAAAACTTGTCGATGGTAAGGAAGCAAATGTAATTCTTTGGTTTGATAGATTCCTGTGGATTGCTTGATTACCAATTCAGAATCCCCAAAGATAGTTAACTACCTGATGCCCATTGAATGGGCAAGTTTTAGCCCCATAATACAGCCTTCATACTCAGCTGTGTTGTTGGTGCTGACAAACTATAATTTGACGATGACGGGATCTTGCTCCCCGTCTGGGATATTAAAAGCGCTCCGACTCGAGCCTTACGTATGTTAATAGCCCCATCAAAATACATTCTCCACGTACGACATGTATCGTACTAATGTTTTAGCTGAACTGTCATTACTCCTTCGTTGGGAAAGTATGTTTCTAAGGGTTTGTAATCCCCTACAGGTGCAGCGGTCAGTTGATCCGCAATTTCTTGACCTTTGACAGATTTTTGCGTCACGTAGACGATGTCAAATTGTTGTAGGATCAATTGCCATCTGGATAGTTGACAATTTAGTATGGGCTTACTGAACACATACTTGAGAGGATCCACGCGTGATATGAGATGGGTTGTGTGACCATGGAGATAATGTTGTAACCTCATGGAAGCCCATGCTAAAGCACAACAAGTCTTCTCAATCAAAGTATACTTGTGTTAACTGATGCTGAATCATTTGCTGAGGTAATAGATAGCTCGTTCTTGGTCTCTATTATCTTTTTGCCCCAGCATACAGCCCATGGCATTGTCATTTATGGACAGATACATGAACAGGGGAACATCATCCCTAGGAGGTACCAAAATAGGAGCATTAATCAGTTGCTCTTTGATTGTGAGGAAGGCTTTCTGACACTCATCGTTCCATTTCATGGAGGAGTTCTTCCTTAACAATTTGAAGATTGGCTAACAGGTTGCTGTGAGTTGAGAAATGAATCTGCTAATGAAGTTGACTCTTCCCAAAAATCCCCGTATTTCCTTCTCTGTCTGAGGAATGGGCATTTCCTTAATGGCCTAGATTTTGGTAGGTTCCAATTCAATCCCTTTGTGGCTGACTAGGAAACCTAGCAACTTGTCTGACTTAACACCAAAGGCACACTTGGCTGGGTTCAACTTCAAGTTATACTTACGCAACCTATTGAAAAGCTTTTTGAGATGGTCTAAGTGGTCCTCCTCCTTTCGGGATTTGACAATGATGTCATCCACATAGATCTCTATCTCTTTGTGCATTAAATCGTGGAAAAGAGCCATCATAGCTCGCTGATAGGTTGCCCCGGCATTGATGATGTCGAATGACAACCGTCTGTAGCAAATGGTTCCCCAAGGCGTGATGAAAGCAGTTTTCTCACGATCTTCCTCAGCGACCATAATTTGATGGTACCCCGCAAAGCAATCAACAAAGGAGTACATGTCGTATTGAGAAGTATTTTCAATAAGAATGTGGATAAAGGGCACGAGAAAGCTATCTTTGAGGCAAGCTTTGTTCAAATCTCGATAATCCACGCAAACTCACACCTTTCCCTCTGGTTTAGGCACGGGAACAATGTTGGATATCCACTCCGGATATGTAGACACCATGATAATGCCAACTTGAAATTGTTTCACAATTTATTCTTTAACCTTTAAACTCCACTCAGGTTTCAATCACTTAAGCTTTTGCCTAACTGGCTTGAATCCTTCTTTAATGGGAAGGCGATGAAGAACAATGTCAGTGGACAAGCCCACCATGTCTTCATAAGAACATGGAAACACATCCTGGAATTGGGTTAACAGTGCAACCATATCATTCCGCTAATTTGTGGTAAGGTCTGAACCAATCTGGATTAGCTTAGGGTTGTCTAAGGTTCTAAGATTGAAAGAAGTGGTTTGATCAAGATTGGGTTTGGGTTTGTCTATGACCCATTCCTTAATCTCTTGGGTTGTCTCAATGTCCTCTTTCATGTCCATCAAGTCTGAGTCCAACTTTGCATCAAAGTTACAGCCCTTGTGGAGAGAAGGCACCTCATCAGCAAGTACAGGCACATCTAAATTCAAAGTCCTGAAACAAAATATGCTTTCACTTAATATATGAAACTGTTCGATCATACAAAAGTGTTAGCATGTACTTGATAAAATAACTCCTAGTACTGTAAAGGAAAGCAAGCAGTTAAAGTTATCTACAGGGCAAAGGGATTTTCTGCCCATTTTACCCTCGTCGACCAATGCATGGAGTTCTACTCCAATTATCAAGGGCAAAGTCCTGAAGGACTGTAGTGATGGAAGAATCGTCATTGTCCTCCTTTTCCCGAATGATAACCATGACATCTGGGCAATCATCGTCTGGGGTGTATCTATGTTCATCATGAACAATGACGCGTATGTCTGCCATCATCAAGGCAAGGTCATGTTTACGTTTTTGTTCCTTTTCTTTTGCTTCGGGATTAAGAATCAGCACCTCTTTTGCTTTGATTGGCACTAGTTTCGGAAACAGCATAGCCACAACATGGGCTGGAACCTTTACTGGAGATTGCATTAACTCATGAGGTAAAGGTATAGAAAATCACCGTGCAGCGGAAGCTTGAGGAACCTGCTTGTGCTTATGAGTATTCCTGTGTCTGGAACAGGCAGAATATCCTAGCCCGGCTATTCCAATTTGACTGGACATTTGGATAGGGTGCTTAATACCCTGTTGATCCTTACCAAGCCCTTGTCCAAGTTGATGACTCAATAGCACCATTTCTTGAGTGGCCGACATAACCTCGGTAGAAATCTTGGGTACGGGAAGTGGCGCTCCAATAGAATGGTATTGCGTGTTACTCACTTTTAGAGTATGGAAACTGATCGGTTCAACTTCTGAATTGAAGCTGATAATTGGTAAAGTTCCTTGCTCAGGACATTCCGGCTCAACGTTGACAGTGACTAGATTGTTGTTAATAATGTATTTGAGTTGTTGATGTAAGGTGGATGGAACAGCTCCAGCCATGTGTATCCATGGTCTCTCCAATAGCAGGTTGTATTCTGAGTCTATCTTGAGTACGTGGAAAGATACATTGAATGTATTTGGACTAATCTCAATTGGCAATTCAATCTTTCCAACGGAACTTCGTCGGGATCCATCAAAAGCTCTGATGATCGTATGGCTGCTTTGGATCCGCTTGAGATTGATATTCATCTTCACCAAGGTGGCATAAGGACAGATATTTAGAGATGAGCCTCCATTTATCAAAACTCCAGCTAACATGTACCTGGAAGACAAAACTGCAATGTGCAATGGTTTGCAATGACCGGTCCCTTTGGGAGGTATGTCGTCATCAGTGAAGGATATCACATTGTTGTTGAAAATGTGATCCACCAAATTTTGAAATTTTTAATATCCACTGATTTTGGCAAGTAGGCTTCTTCCAAAACCTTCAGTAAGATCTTCCGATGATCCTCGAAAGAGAAAACCAAGTCCAGTATTGAAATCTGGTGTGGAGCTTCTCGCAAGCTTAAAACCACTTTGGCTTCATTGTGACCCATAGTGCGAGGGAATTTTTCAATCTTCTCCATGGGCAACTTCCCCTTTGCTTCGCAAGTAGGTTTAATAACTCGTTGAGGAAGATACAGTGGATTTTCCTTCGACACTGTAGCATTAGTATGAGACGTGGATCCTTCAGCTTCTCCATAATTCCATGGAACTTTGTGTAAGCTGACAACAGGATATTGTGGTCTGAAAGGTAAAGAAATTGGCTCTGGTACGGCCACTTTCAAAGGATTGTCAGCTCCTTTGAGTTGAATTAGTTGTATGGGAAATATTTTGACAGTCTCATCATCCATTTCGGATATAACTGCTACTGATCCCTTCCATTTGGTAGGACATGCATTCCCACCCTTGAGTTGCATAGTGTAATCATCTGCTATTTGCAGGACACCGCTATCAATAACATTCTGAATGAGATGGAGGAGTGCCCAGCATTCTTCTGTGCTGTGACCGCAAGAATGTGAATAATATTAACACACTTCACCAGGATTGAAACGTCCTGAGCGGGGATTGATTGGAGGGAGAAGGAAGGTAATTCTTCCTTCGTTGATCAACATCTAAAGTATCTCCTCCATAGATTGGCCCAAATAGGTAAATTCTCTTTGATTGGCAAAATCCCGATGGGCTTTGGCATTTGCTCTCTTCGCAACCTTATCCTCCATAGCTTCGTTTTCTGAAGGTGGCGATGAAGCATTCATAACAAATGGAAGAAGATTGACATGCTCCTGCCTGATTAATTGGCGTGTGACTTGATGATGGTGGGTCACCAGTTCTGCTAGTTGCTCAATTTGTTTGCAAAGAGCTTTCATTTTTCGTTCCATGGTAAATTGGAACTTTGCATAATCCCATCTGTCAACACCGTCTTTGATTGGTTGGGATGATTCACCATTAGAATTGGAACCTTGTCCATTGCTCCAACTGATCATGTTGACCTCTTCTTCTTTATGTTGAGGAAGAGGGTTGTCTTAAACATGAGGTTGATCTGGTTTGGTGACCACGATCTCACCGTTGTTTATTAGATCTTGAATCTTGTGTTTCAAGGCCCAACAATCTTGAGTATCATGTCCAGGTGCTCCGGCATGATAAGCACACTTCCGAGTAGCATTAAAACCCCTCCCATTAGGATTGGCTGGTGGAAGATGTGTAATTTTCTTCTGAGCAGTCAGAAGAACAAGAATATTCTCGAGCGAGTCCCCTAAGGGTGTGAACGTTCGAGTCGCTTTACTTCTCCACTTTTAGGCAATGGAGGGTGTGAAGATTGTGTTGGAAAATGGGAGTAGTTTCTCCTCTGCATAGGCATGATCAAGCACGGAGAGGTCTCTTCTTTCTTTTTATGGACCCTCCAGGGGTTGTTTCCATAAGATCCGGACTGGATGTGCTCAGCAACAGCTTTAAGAGCGGCTAGGTCTTGAAATTTACCAGACTTCAATCCCATTTCAGCCATCTCTCCGTGCTTGATCATTTCAGAGAATGGTTTGCCAATACCAGCTAGAACGATTTCATAGAAAGGAGCTTCCTGTACATCTATGAAGGTCATGACCAT
The DNA here is from genome assembly GCA_020205615.1 of Panax quinquefolius. Lineage (NCBI taxonomy): Eukaryota > Viridiplantae > Streptophyta > Magnoliopsida > Apiales > Araliaceae > Panax > Panax quinquefolius. The sequence continues at coordinate 100,593,222 of CM035156.1, forward strand.
TTCTGATTCCGTCATGGAAGGAATAACTTGAGCAGCAAGGCGCCTCCACCTTTGAGCATACTCTCTTAATGACTCATTAGACTGTTTCTTGACCTTGGTGATTTGATAACGGTCATGAGCCATTTGAGATTGAAAACTGTATTGAGTAAGGAAGGCGTGAGCCAACTCTTCCCAGCTATGGATCTTTGAGTTGTCTAATCTGGTATACCATGAACGGGCTTCTTTAGTCAGACTTTTCTGAAACAACTGCATTCTGAGCTTTTCATTTTCCGCATAAGATCCAAGTTCTCCAATGAACACCTTTAGTCTTAGGGTAATGTAAATGTTATTATAACATGTCCGTTTTAGGAATTTAGTCCTGCAAAACCGGTTGTTAATTGATAACATCTATGAACAGAAAATCTTCATATTTTCCATTATATAAAGATGAGCATGGAATAAAATTACAAGTAAATGCTTTTACAAGTAATTGAAAATGGAAAGCATGAAGAGACTTTCCTCCGCGTTTGGTTTATCAGAGGTTAACCTATCTTAGGGTTTCTCTAGCGGCTTTTCGGCATGAAGGTTCCCAGATCATCACAATCTACTTGACGGGAAGTTAATCCGGTCTTTCAACTGTAGCGAATCTGGGTGGTGCCTTTCCTGAGCCTCACTGGAATAATTCTTCCTGCGAGTCCAGTAATCAAATACCGACAAGATAGCCTCCTGATGGAGGAACCACACAACATACATTGACATACAATGTGTCTCACCGTTTATGCAAAATGATGACATGCGCGAAGCACTAATATCACAGATAGATATAGTATAGTGCAGTAAATAGAAATGCATTCGTATACATTCTTCAGAAATATAAATGCAACAATCACACACAAGCATATAACAGTTTTGAAAAGCTTGCAATAACGACTTAAGCCCTCTTACTGGAGTCCCCAGCAGAGTCGCCACTTGTCGACGTCGGGATTTTTGAGTGTCCCTTTTCGTTACTTGTTCTTTGGTGTTCTCATGTTAATGTGAGATTTGTTTGAAAAAATAAGTGAAAAAGGTCCGACACGTATAATGTCGACTATTTGACTTTAAGAGTCTCCAGTTGGCGTATTTAACTGGTTGCACCAACGCAACCGAAAAAGGTTTGCACATTGACCTAGTGATTTGACACTGCTAGACGGGTCTGTGAAACCGAGATTCATTTTGGGTCCGGGGGCTTGATTATGCAGAGGGAAGGTGTTAGGCACCTCCCGACATCCGTGTTACCACGGTGACCGCCACTTTTCAAAGAAACTGTTATATGAATCTGTGTGTGTGTGTGTGTGTGGATCAATATGCAATTATTTGGAAGTAATGTTGTACCTTGTTCGCACCTATATACATAGGGTTTGAATTTATAGAAAAATTCAGTTTTAAACAAGATATAACAATGAAGTTTTTGTTAAAAGAGGTTTTTCAAACCCTGTGCTCAATAGTAATTGAGGCCTTTGATACTTCCATTTTATTATTAAATGTTTGGCTTGTTTGCTTTTATTTTTGAGATGCGAAGCATTCTCGAGAAAATAATATACAGCAGTGTCGAACTCCTCACGGGCATGACAACCATCCAAGGAAATTCCGACGCTGTAAAATAATGTACAAGCTGCTTACAGCTGAAAAAAGGTCCATCATGGGAACCGAATCTAGATTCAGTAAATTGAACCTATAATCACATGATTCATAGGCTCACATGATACTGCAATTTGTATGGAAAGCTATAAGCAGTTATATATTTATAAAGTAGTAAATATATATATATATATATATATATATATATATATATATATATATATATATATCATATGGACATGATCAACCGCCACGAATTACACTCCAGGCGAGACAAAATGTAAATAAAGTTGTAAAAGCGATCAAATGCCACGAAGTAAACTCCAGGCAGGACGAAATGTAAATAAAGCTGTAAATGGCCATGAAGTAAACTCCAGGCCGATTGAAATGTAAATATATATATATATATATATATATATATATATAAAAAGCGATGAAGACCGGATGTAAATCCGGACTCATCATGTATATATAATAATAGTTATATATATAAGTAAATATATATATATATATATATATATAAAAGCAATAAATGCTCCGGATATAAAATCCAGGCTCATCAGATGTCTGACAACAATTATATATATATAAGCAAATAAACGCTCTAGACCGAAGTCTAGGCTCAATCGAGGCATAACTCGATAATGTTAGTCCATATATGAAATATATACATATATAAGTATATATATACAGACAGAAATGAAACCCATGGACGGAAGTCCGGGCAAACACACGCAACACGACTCTTAATGTGTATAACAGTGTGTGCTAATATGAGAAGAAGGCTTTATATAATGTGAGAAGGCTTATAGTGGGCTGCCAATGTAGTCTTCTATGACTTTAAATGGATAAACACTCAGCTCCCACCAGATAAAAGATAGCTATATGTGAGCTAACAAGTGTTTAAAGATGAGAAACACTCAAAAGATGTGTATACAGAATAAAATGGACATGACTTCCTCGCTTTTTTCTCTCCTTCTCTCCTTCAATGGCTTACCCCAAGTCTTATATTTATAGACGGATGGCCGCAGGTATACCTGCGGCAGCCGCAGTTGTACCTGTGATTGGTCGTGGTGCATCTGAGCCTCGCGGGTCCCATCATCTCGAAGTACGTGCACTCATGCACTGTAATGTCCGCTCGAACTTGCAGAACTTCAATCCGAGCATCTGAACGAGGTATATCTGGCCTTCTTTGGACCGCTTGTGTCGAGAGTTACGCAATGACATGGATTAGAGGTTGTAAAAAGTCAGGAAGGGGGGTCTATGTCCATGGTCTTCAAGCTTCAAATTCTATCCAAAGTACTGCCACGCATAATTGTCACTCGGGATTGCAATTCCTTGGTTCTTGTGGGACATTGTTGGATGTATGTATGTATGAAGTGTTGAGACGACGCGTAGTTGTTGAAGAGACAAGATGACGTTTAACTCCTTACCGGGGTTATCGCCGATTTGAGTTGAAAGCAGACGTTGCTCAGGGCTACATCTGAGATTAGACTGCTTGTTTGTATGCCTCACTGTCATCTGTGGGTATGCCTGTCTGCCTGTTGTTAGCTCCGGGTCTGAGGTATGAGTGCCTCGGCAGGTGGTCTAAGCTTGAAGTTGATCGTATGTGTTTGAAACAAGCATTTCTGGGGTTATTGCCAGAACTTTAATGGCATCCCTTGGGGCTATCACCAAGGATGGAGTTGCTACTCCCAGTGTTGTCTCTGGGACTAGAACTGAACATCGCGGTGTTATCACCGAGAAAGAACTGTCTTATCCGGTGTTGTTGTCGGTCTTTTGATCTGCATACCTCGAGATTATCTCCGAGATTGGTAATGACACTCCTCCTGGTGTGTGTTTCGGGGTTTGGAATGACGTTCTCGGTTTGTATTCCGGGTTAGAAATTATGTTCCCAATTTATGTTCCGGGTTGGAACTGAACTTTCGGTAGTATCCGAAATGGATGTAAGCTGTCTTCCAAGGTCATCTCCGAAAGACGAATCATCCTCCCGCAATGTCGATGAATAAAGTGTGAGAAAAAATTTGAGTGTCTATAATATATATATATATATATATATATATATATATATATAAGTCACTAATTTGATTGTAATAAATAAGATTGATTACCGCGTCGCCATCCCCATGATGTGATGTTATTGTTGCCGCCACTGCATCAGCTGACTCATCAGGACTCAGAGCCTCCAGAAGCCCACCCAGTATCTTTAGAAGATCGCAATCTCGACATATAGCTCTCACATAGTCAGCAAGAGTATGAATAGCTGGATGACTCGATTACTATGAAGACTGGGTAGCAGAGCTACCTGAGCCACTGAAGGTTGAGTGTCGTCGTTGTCCTTGACCTTTGATGTAGTTCTTCTTCACAACAGACGCCATCTCCCATAATTCTTGATTAATTGGCGGGCGTGGGGTGCCTTCAAGATAACGCTCATTCAATAAACGCTTATAAGTATCCTGTCATTATGCTAACAATTAAATAGTTAAAAATTATTTGGTAAAATTCTAAAGAATGACGTAAAACTTGATAAACAAGATCAAAGTTGTTAAAACTTATTATCGCTACGTGGACAGGATCAGTCAGACCATCACGGGTGGCCTCGTACACATCCGGCCAATGGATAGGCTGACCTTGAGACTAAGATTCCTATACAAAACATATTCCAATATTACTAAGTAAAAATGTGATATTCTACAATTCATGATTGTAAACATATTAAAACTATTCGTACGTACCTTGACAGTGATATGCTACAACTATGAAATACTGACGCCCCTTTAGGTTCCTTTAGCCTTTTCACCATCAGGTACACCCGAGGATCTTTTAGTGCGGCAGTCTTGCATCTTTTGACCCAACTCTCAACTCTCCATTGGGCACAGATCTCATCCCATATGGACTGGGTGCACCACCAGGGGCTATGCTAGTGCATGTAATCCTCTCTTTGTCCTGGATGGTCGATCGATGCATTGTGAAGGGCTTTTTTTCATTCTTTGTTCAAATTATCTTTGGTGCGGATAACGCACTTCTACCAGAATAATGTCTGTATCACTGAAGCCTTCGCGTCCTTGTAAGAACCCAAACTTTTAGAAAATATTAAAATAAGAATTTAATGAATAAAATTCTTAAGGCATGTGAAGGGTTCAAATAAAAATATATAATGTATTACGAAGTATGTGGTATTGTGTTACATAGGGTAATATGAGCTATGTAATAAGTGATGTTGTGTTTAATGAATATATATCATTATTATATATTTGTTATAAATTGTAGAGATGAATTATTAATAAGATGAATAAAGATTTATCTATCGATGGTAAATAAATTATGTGAAATTATTTTATAATAATAAGTTGGTGACATTATATATCTTTGTTAATCACCAATTTCTTGAGTGTTTGGACGAGTGTGTATCAAGTCTAAAGTAGTGAAATCATACTCTTTAATGGTTGGCGTATAAGAGCTGGGCTAAACGATTCCTTCAGAGAGCGGAAGTATATACGAATTGGTAGCCAATCTAACTCACAGTGAAAACAGTGTAGACGAGACGGGGACTAATTTGTTGGTTGTCTGTGGGAAACCACTCAGTGTACTATATTGAGTACTATTAAAGACTCGACACATGCTGTGTTTAGACTTGTAGGCGTGTACGTTGTTGGCGAGAGAAGAAAATCGATATACCTTTAAAGTGGTAAGAGAACTATTAAGTAATTCGATACACGGTGAGAAGTGAAGAGCTAAGGAATGTATGTATGTGTTACGTACATTCGAATTTGTATTATTGGTGGTATGAAACCATAAAGGAGATGTATAGTTGGTTACACCGGTAAGGGAAATAGAGTTTTAGAACTTAAAGCGTAACCCTTGAATTGTTAAGGAAAATAGTAACTGATGGTGTGAAACCAAATAGAGGATTGATGTTACGCTTAAGGAGGATGTGTAAAGTGTTTAGAAGTGTAAGGTTTCAGTTCTGCTAATGCAGAACTTATCTGCCTGGGAATTTGGTATGGCGCAGCTGCGCCATTTCAAACTCTATGACCAGTAGCAATTGCTGCCACTGCTATCAGAAAATCGGTTTTGGAATTTAAAATCTACGAAATGGTTATTAAGGACTTATAAGGATGATAAAATCTTAAATGATGGTTAAGTTATCCATGAATGAATTTGAATAAGGTTTAATTAATTAACTCGGATTAATTAGTGGCTAATTAAGTGATATTATGGAATATTATCTTAAATGATGGTTAAGTTATCCATGAATGAATTTGAATAAGGTTTAATTAATTAACTTTGGATTAATTAGTGGCTAATTAAGTGATATTATGGAATATTATATTCTATTAATTAGAGGAGTGCATAATAATTATTGAAAAGAAATGATTAATATTAATTAATTGTTGTGTGGGTTGAAAGTACTCAACTAAATGATATTTAGCCCAATAAAAATAATAATGTGGACATTATCATTAAATAGTATTACTATGGGTAATATGGAAAATGTGGGTAGTAGTGATATAAAATATCCACGACTTAAGAATATATGAAGTGTGACATTTAATTGGGACTAATAATATGAGGTACCTAGTAGCACCATGGTATCATATGAAGTTGTAGTACTGAAATGATTAAATATCATGTATTATTCTAAAATCGAGAAAGAAAATCAATGTTTTAAATAAACATTAATATTAAATAAGGTTGTAATGTGGTTATGTGAGTGGTAGACATAATTATGAGATTTCCCGGTATTTATGCCTAAGTGCGATGTTTTATCGCGTGTAGTTAATGTACATGGATTATATGTATGTTGCATAACATCTACTACCTTGAAATGTTAAGTCATATTGTGACATTAGGTTATAATATATGGTTGAGATGTGTATTCAAATATAAACTAAGAGTGAGAATGTGTAGGAGTATACAAGAATGCTGAGATCTTCTCCTTTGTCCCAAATTGAGTGTCCCATTTACTCTAAAACCTCAGTCACGTGTAGAACAAAAAGGCTATGCCTAAGTTCTTCATTTTCTTCCAAGCTTGCTAGGCAATGATCATGGGGGGGAGTGGTGGTCATGATGAAATCCAACAACCATCTACCAACTCCTTGCTAACTTTTATGCAATTCTTCCATCTTTTGGTTTGATTTCTTGGGCAATGGCTTGGCATGGTCAAGAAATTTTCTATAAATTGGAGCCTTCTCTTCTCTAATTAGGTTGTTTGAGTTCTTGATGAATTCTATATAGCGAGTAAGTGTAAATTAGAGTGAGCAATCTGAGATTGGAATATTTAAGAGCAATAGTTAGCCAATCAAGCATTAAGAAGGTAACATCCCTCTATGTGTTCTTAAACTCAAGTTCTTCAATTCTTAGAAAACTAGCTTATGAGTCACAAAATTGATGGCTAAGTGTTGTTGTAATCCATGAATTGTTGCTAGATGTTGTTAATATAGTCAAATGCGAAAACAACGAGAGTTAAACAGACCAATTTGGTCTAGAAACGAATTCGTAGTGAATGAATTCACTAAACTTTTCAAAACTTGAAATCTAAGTATGAACATGAGTTTTAGATTGATATTTGGGTTATTTAATGTTTATGTTAATAGTTGATTATTTGGTATGTTGTAGTTTTATGAGTTACGAACCCATAGAATCAAAAATGGACTGATTTGGATGAGTATAAATCATGTTATGAAAATTGGAAGGAGTAGAGGTCTATAAAATCGCTGGTGCGTAACACAGGAAGCGTTTACGCCTCCGGTATGCCAAAGGCGCTACCCCAAAACCAATTGGGGCACAACAGTACCACCGGGCTTCACTGCTGAGTAGACTGCTCTGACTTGTTGTAGCACCATGGTATCATATGAACGACTTAAGAATATATGAAGTGTGACATTTAATTGGGACTAATAATATGAGGTACCTAGTAGCACCATGGTATCATATGAAGTTGTAGTACAGAAATGATTAAATATCTGTGTATTCTAGAAACTAAGAAAGGAAATCAATGTTTTAAATAAACATTAATATTAAATAAGGTTGTAATGTTGTTATGTGAGTGGTAGAGATAATTATGAGATTTCCCAGTATTTATGCCTAACTGCGATGTCGACGTCGGGATTTTTTAGTGTCCCTTTTCGTTACTTGTTCTTTGGTGTTCTCATGTTAATTTGAGATTTGTTTGAAAAAACAAGTGAAAAAGGTCCGACATGTATAATGTCGACGATTTGACTTTAAGAGTTGCCAGTTGGTGTATTTAACTGGTTGCACCAACGCAACCGAAAAAGGTTTGCACATTGACCCAGTGATGTGGCACTGCTAAACGGGTCTGTGAAACCGAGATTCATTTGGGTTCGGGGGCTTGATTATGCGGAGGGAAGGTGTTAGGCACCCCCCGACATCCGTGTTGCCACGATGACCGCCACTTTTCAAAGAAATTATTATACGAATCTGTGTGTGTGTGTGTGTGTGTGGATCAATGTGCAATTATTTGGAAGTAGTGCTACACCTCGTTCGCACCTATATACAAAGGGTTTGAATTTATAGAAAAATTCAGTTTTAAACAAGATATAGCAATGAGGTTTTATAAAAAGAGGTTTTTCAAACCCTGTGCTCTATATTAATTGAGGCCTATGATACTTCCATTTTATTATTAAATGTTAAACTTTTTGCTTTTATTTTTAGAGATGCGAAGCATCTTCGAGAAAAAATATACAACAAAGGCAAAGGTAGAACTCCTCATAGGCATGACCGCCATCCAAGAAAATTCGAACCTTTGTAAAATAATGTACAAGTCGCTCACAAAAAAAGGACCATCATGGGAACTGAATCTAGATTCAGTAAACTGAATCTGTGATCACATGATTCCTAGGCTCACATGATACTGCAGTTTATATGGAAAGCAGTAAGCAATTATATATATAAAAGCTGTAAATATATATATACAGACTTGATCAACCACCATGAAGCAACTCCATTGGGGATCGGAAATGTAAATATATAAAAGTGGTAAATATATATATATATATATATATATATATATATATATATATATATATATATGACATGATCAACCTCCACGACGTAAACTCTAGGTGGGACGAAATGTAAGTAAAGTTGTAAAAGCGATCAACTTCCACGAAGTAAACTCCAGGCAGGACGAAATGTAAATAAAGCTATAAAAGGCCACGAAGTAAACTCCAGGCCTGACAAAAATGTAAATATATATATGTACATATATATATATATATATATATATATATATATATATATATATATATATAGTAAACGCATAGGATGTAAATCCAGGCTCATCGGATATGTCCGACAACAATTATATATAAAAGTATATATATATATATATATATATATATATATATATATATATATGTAAAAGTAGGTAAATGCTCCGGATGTAAAATCCAGGCTCAACAGATATGTCTAACAACAATTATATATATAAGTATACATATATATATATATAAACAAGTAAACACTCCAGACATAAGTTTAGGCTCAATCGAGGCATAACTCGATAATGTTAGTCCATATATAAAATATATACATATGTAAGTATATATATACAGACAGAAATGAAAACCACGGACCGAAGTCCGGGCAAACGCACACAACACGACTCTCAATGTGCATAACAGCGTGTTGAGACGACGCGCAGGTGTTGAAGGCGTAATATGACATTTGACTCTTCGCCGGGGTTATCGCCGGTTTGAGTTGAAAGCAGACGTTGCTCAGGGTTACATCTGAGATTGGACTACTTGTTTATATGCCGCAATGTCATCTTGTGAGAGTGCCTGTCTTCCTGGTATTAGCTCCGGGTCTGAGGTATGAGTGCCTCGGCAGGAGGTCTGAGCTTGAAGCTGATAGCATGTATTTGAAACAAGCATTTCCGGAGTTATCGCCGGAATTGCAACAGCACTCCTTGGGGTTATTATCGCCAAAGACAAAACTCGGGGTTATCTCTGAGGTTGGAAATGATCCTTCCGGTGTGTGTTCCGGGGTTGGAAATGATGTTCCCGGTGTGTGTCTCGAGTTTTGGGATTGACTTCCGGTAGTATTCGGAATGGATGTAAGTTGTCTTCTAGGGTTATCTCCGAAAGACAAATCTGTCCTCCTGTAATGTTAGTAACAGGCGTGCAGAAAATTTCGAGTGTCTACAGATGCCCCTCTTTATCATATTCATGCAATGCAAGGCATGGATAAGATAAAGAATCCTAGACACTTGAAATGCAAGTAAGGTAAACATGATGCTATATGCAACAACATGATGCAAATGTATAATGCATGATGGACATGATTTTGGGTTCCCTGGTAATCCTGTCGGGATGACAATAAGTGATGGCTTGGATATGCGATCCAAGTCTTCAAGGATGTTGACGTTGGGGATATCACCAAAGTCTCGAGTCCTAGACACTGGCTTACATTCCGTAGAGGTGCCTCTTGTGTATAAGAGATCTGTGGGGATAAAGCTTTGTCTGTTTGAGGATGTGTATAACATATTCCCTCATTCTGTCGAAGTTATTACGAACAGTCTATCGCCGTCAGGGTTGCCCGACCTTTGTTGATGTGTGTATCACCGGATAGATCCCTGTTGGGTGCATTATCAATGTTGCTTGACCTTTATTGATGTATGTGTCAATGGTCGCATTACGTTGTAACCCCCGCCGGGGATACTTGTATAAGCTGCTTCGATGGGTTTACTTGCCATCGGCTGACATGACGTCAAGGTTGCTTGACCTTCATTGATATGTGTATCAATGGTCGCATTGCGTTGTAACCCCCGTCGGGAATACGCGGATGCTTGAAAGATGTGCGTTGTGACCCCCGCCGGGGATACGTGGATGCTTGAAAGATGTGCGTTGTGACCCCCGCCGGGGATACGTGGGTGCTTGAAAGATGTGCGTTGTAACCCCCGCCAGGGATACTTTATCTGCTTGTAACTTCGGCGTTGTAAACCCCGCCGGGGAGGTTTGGCATTTCGTGGTTTGGCGGTGTAACCCCCGCCGGGGATATTTAGGGTTGTGACCATGCAATGACGGCATCAAACCTTTGTGGGGTATTGTCGAGCATGATTTGTGAAAGCTGAGCTCATCGGTATAGTATACCCTGCATTCAAACAAATACTGATGAGATGCCGGGAGTTTAATTCTGACCCGTATGAAACCAGGATTCTAGGCTATTTTGCTCAATCGCGTATCATTTTTTTTCCTTATTTGGCCTTTTCAGCTTCTGAGACCTCCTTTGCAACTCTAACTGGAGCAACCCAGAGGTGTGGGACCCACGTAGGAGTGTCGCAGGTACACCTACAGCAGCCGTAGGTGGACCTACGGCCAACCGTGGCTATGTAAAGCCCAAAGGTTGCTTTCATAAGTCATTTTCAAGCTGCGCTGCGAAGGAAATCTGAGAGCTCTTCTTCAGATCTACTGAGTTCAGGCAACTTTATGCATATTTTTCCACCATACAAGCGTTCTTCACTGTCCTGGTAACATATGCATGTATTGTTTTCCAATTTCTATCCGTTGGAAAATGACTTGTCACATGAAATGCATTTAGACACATAGTAGTGAATATGCATGTTTATATGACTTGATAAAAAATATTCAACATAACAAATGTTAGTATTAAACTATGCTGAACATAATGATGTGAAAAAATTTTACTTTTGAAATAGTCAAATTGGCACCTTTTACTGTCATTTCTTATCCTATCTGAGGACAAATGAATAAAAGTAGAAAAGCAAAATAATCCTGGTAATTAGACTACACGTACGGATTTTTTACTATGACATGATTAATGCATGTAGGATGTATATGATTGTGTATAGGTGTGCTACTGAATGGCCACCTAGTCATGCCTATGTGCATGTGGATAGTCCCATTTACAAAGGGGGCTATGGCAAAAATTTTCCAAAATGTAGGAATTGGGTAGTCATGAATTTTTAACTCTACTGTAGATGTATGTTAAAACAATGCATGCATGCATGTAATCATAAAATGCATTTTGAAAAGCTCCAGGTAAGAATTTACCACACCCTTTCTGAGGTGATTTGGAGACTTGTTGTCTAGATATTATGGATCCGGATCAGCCGAGTAGTTCTCGCAGGACTACTTTTGGGGTACGGAGGAGGGCTTTTGAAGAGCCTCAACGCTTGTCTGTCAGACATCCTCGTCGTTTAGTGGAGGTGGTGATACGTCCTATCCGGGTTCAAGTGCCTGATGTCGAGGACGAGGAGGAGGATTTACCGATCGAGGTTCCTGCTCCTATTGTACGTGCTCCCCGTAGGGAATTGCCAGGTATTCAAGTGGCGAACACAGATATTCTGGGTGACTTGAGGAGGCATCCTTCAGTATACCAGCAAGCAAACGAGGTATGAAGTTAGATCTTTAATCTCCGTTATTTCTATTGATGAGGAGTCAAGGATTCTAATGTTGATCTGCATTTGACGTAGGTTCCCGGCTTCACACAGCCTCGAGGGAACTGGTTTAGCATCCACTCTATGTATCAGGCTTTACATGATGACTACAGAGAGATTGCTAATGGCTGGGGATTTGGGACATTCTTCTCCATTCTTCCCCGTCGTTGTCCCTGGGGTTACCTCAGGGCATTGTCTGAGCAGTGGTTTCACCAGACTCAGTCACTCCATTTTCTGAACTGTGAGGTGATGATGACGCCGATGGATTGGTGGTTTATCACATGTATGGAGTTTGGAGGGGATCCAGTGCCTTGCATAGCGGAGATTACCCTTATTGCCGTCAGATCCTTGTTGGGAGTTCCCATGAGGCGCCAAGGCGGGGACTATTCGATCTGTGTCCTTTGAGCTTAGATGCTATGAGCGGGCTGTTGAGTGAGCCCATACCCGATGTGTGAGAGTCAGGGATCGCATTCTTCGACGATTGTTGCTGATGATCATTAGGGGCTACTTCATAGCAGATAATTCCTCTACGGTGTCCTTCGATTTGATCAACGCCACTCGACACGTGGATTGTATAGGAGAGTATGCTTGGGGTTCCTATACCTTTGCCTACTTCCTCAGGGGAATGCGCATGCGATCGCAGGGCTTGACCGAGGCATGGTTAGGATTCTACCCATTTCTATTGGTGACTGTTTCTCTTGTCTTTTCCAATGTATAGGTTAAGAGTGTTGACTGACAGCAAATGTTGCCTTTGTGTTGGCAGTTTTGGGCCTATGAGAGGCTTCCATGTTTGCATCCTGTGAGCATGTTAGGTTTAGACACCTATCCACGAGGATGGAGATGGCATCATTCCATACTAACAGAGAGGTCCCTGTTACTGAGGGTTTCACTCATTGCCGCCTACAGCTGGAGTTGTTGACAACGGATGTCATCACATGGGTTCCCTACTCTGGGGAGCATTTGGGAGTTGGATTTGAGGATGGGTACCCGACTGGAGTAGAGTACGTCATTTCCACCTGCAGGATTCCTCTTTTTTCAAATGGAGGATGGGAGCTCTATTTAGGAAGGCGTGCTATCAGGAGCACTACACATGAGAGATCCGTATGCCAATCTTGCCTCCTGCTAGGCGTTATTGGCCTATTTCGCAGTCACCCGTCATTGACATCCCATTGATGGGGATCGACAGTTTTACATTGTCAGAGGACCCCTAGTCTCAGGAGATGTTCCAGCATTGGTGGATCCCTCGTATTATTAGAGCTCGCACCACGCCACGCACATTTTATGGGGGATATGGTTCCGGGATCCGTGATGATGATGATGATTGATTAGCTAGCCGTGTCGAGATCCGACTCATGTGACACAGATTGATGATTGACCCAAAGAATCGGACCGGACACATCTTTTCATTTGGCATTTGGGCAGAGATCCTTCAGAGGTAGATACTTTTGATCCTTCCAGCTCTGGCTCTGGCCCCTCAGGTGACCCATATGGCTTTGTTGGTGCAGATCCTCCCTTGCATAGACCTGACATCCCTATAGATAGAGATCCAGTGACTCAGGAGGAGTTACATCAGGTGGACAGGATCGATGATGTAAACATCGACACCATTGACTTTTTCTGATGTATTTCTCGCATCTCTTTTGATAGGCCTCTGTTAGCTGCTAGGTAGCTTCACCCCATTCTCGCTATATCTTTTGATAGGCCTCTATTAGATGTTGGGTAGCTTCGCCCCATTTCCTTGTATTTTAGCTATACAGAGATGTATTAGATGATGATATGCTTAGGAATGTATATATAGTTTTCCATTCCCTATATCATATTGCCATCTATTGTATCATGCATATTATTATGTTATGCATATGTATGTATGTCCAGAGATATTCAGCATTGACCCCCAGATGGTCTTATGACACGCCCCTGTCTGGATGTCTTCTTTGACGCTAGTCAGATTGATCATAACCCACCATTTTTGGTGGTATCTGTATACGCTCATTGTATAATAGATATCACCATCGACATGGTGATCGTAGATGATTTCTTTCGCAAGATACTATGACCCTGTTGATGTTTCAGGTTCCCACAGGATTTGTAGAGGGTATGCTAGAGCACTGGGTATCGGAGAGGCAGGTTTTCTGATTTGGGACCCAGGAGTTGACTCCTACTTTGGAAGAGTATGCACGGTTGATGATGCTGCCGCTGGACAGAGCATATGGCTATCGAATACATGAGCAGACAGTTCATGACCCTCACCGGATTGAGACGTAGAGTGGTACAGGACGAGATTACATCCGGCCACGTGATATCCCAGCATTTTCTATTTGATAGATTTGGCTCTGAGGATAGTTATGCACGACACTCCATGGATTTTACTACACTGGCGGATCATTGGCGTTCAGCCAGAGTGGATGTACTACTATTGTGTATATTGTCATACGTCTTCATGCAACAATATATGGATGAACTGGATATCGGCGTCATTATGGTAGTGAGAGCTCTCAGGGAGGGTCATACCATTGTACCGATGATCATTGTAGAGACTCTGAGGTCAGCTACATACTGCTGCACTTATCCGACAGGAGTGTTCACAGGTAGCTCGGTCATGCTGTATGTGTGGTTTCTGTCACACTTAAGACCGATTGGCATACTTAGACGGCAGGGGTTTTATTTCACCCATGATATAACCATGTCATACTACTTTCAGCCTGCAGAGTGTACAGATGCTGCATCGTGGTCAGCTTTCCTGGCAGGGATTAGAGATCTGTTTGCTATATTGCCGTGTTCAGGGCTTAGCTCACCCTACAACTTTATTACTCATGCTCCAGGCATGGATTATCTCCCTCTGGCTGGATTGAGGGGCATGATTACTTATCGCCCACTGGCCGTGATGTTTCAGTTTGACCAGTTTCAGGATTTTCATTCTTTTGAGGGGGCAGTGAGTCAGCGCTTTGCTTCACACCGTTTATCATTGGAGGACAGATCCAGGTTGTATGCCTGTTGGGATCAGCGAGAGCTGGCAGGATTTTTTGTCAATCATCCAGGTTGTTCTGCAGAGTATTCCGCATGGATGGAGATAGAGATTGCATCGGCTGCGGTAGTATCCACAGTGCAGGAGACTGATTCTGATGATGAGGAGCCTATAGAGGAGGCTGATATTCCCATCGATGACTTGACTGCTAGGCTGCCAGCATTTGTGATGGATTCTCCCACCCCGAGTGCCACTGTTACCCAGTATTTGGCACAACATTTGGAGCAGAGCTTACATCTGATGACCTATGATAAAGATCAGGCTAGGGCCGCGATGTTGACAGCTCTTGATGGGAGAGACGTCGCTCTGTTAGAGAGGGATGAGGCTAGATCAGCTAGGGATACATTGATTGCAGAGCGGGATTTCGCCTTATCTACTAGGGATGTGGCCATTGCAGATAGTACTTCAGTGAGATCCCAGATGACTGCCAGTCTTGCCGACATTAGTGCTTACATTGATGAGCATTATGCCACCATGCAGTTAGCCTCTGATCTTCTAGCTCGTACAGATACCCTTGGTCAGGAGCTTACAGCGCTACCTCCGTCTTCAGAGAGGGATGCCATGTTAGATCTGATAGTCCGCATACACACAGATCTGTAGATAACTTTATATTTTCCTGCACAGACTAGCTTAGCCATTTTGTCATATACAGAACAGATGTATATATCAAACAAGATATTATGTATGGCGAGGAAATATATTTTGATTCACTTCCTTTTTAGTTATGCCTTGATACTTGCTTGATATTTTCCTGTTTCTTCAAGGCCTTGTGATCTTGATGCATTCTGAACTTATCCTTGATAGGTGGACATTGAGACGTCGCAAGATCTCTCAGAACGGATCATTGATTTCTGTATATCCCTACCATCTTTGGTGTCTTAGGACTGGTATCTGTATGGAAAAGTGGAGAGGAGGGTGGTTTTTCCTCTCTGAGATTGACCGCACCACAGATGGTCGCCAGTACTTTTATTTGTGAGAAGCCTAGTTAATTCCATCTCTTATGGGTTGGTATTGCTCTTTGAGGCACGACCGCAGCTTAGATGGTCACCGAATCTTCTATTTGTGAGAAGAGGTTGGGTAATTCCATCCCTTTAATCTGAAACCGTTGAAATGTGGTGAATTGAAGGTTGATCCCAGTACCGTGTGACAAATATTTTTGTTCTGGTAGGGGTTAGACTGAACCATAAATGGCTGCCTACGTACTCCTATTGAAGATGAGATCAAGTCTGCGTAGTTAGAACCTGGTGTAAGAGGTTCAACGCGGAATGTGAAAGGCAGATTGGGTGTAGAAATGTTTTTGTTATTTTTGTGGAGAAAGGGTAGAAATGTTTTTGTTGCTTTTTTGTTATTTATTATGACCGGGCCATATAGAATATGGTTTCCTACGTACCCCCGGGTATCAGGGAGATCAAGTCGACGTAGTTCGCCCCTCAGGATGAATCGCAGCTAAAGAAAAATGTGAATCCCATGTGTAGGCTATACTACGGGGAGAAGAAAGTTTGATCCCATAAAGGGGACAAACTGCAGGTGTAGAAAAAGTTTGATCCCGTCTTCAGGACAAACTGCAAGTCTAGAAAAGTTTAATCCCGTCTTCAGGACAAACTGCAAGTGTGAAAAAGTTTAATCCCGTCTTCAGGATAAACTACAAGTGTGAAAGGTTCACTCCCATCTTCAGGATAACCGAAATTGTATGAAAGGTTTGAAATAAAATGACACCAGGCTGCTGGTTTGAAGTGTATGTTTCCCTGAGAGGCGGAAGAGTATGTAAAAAGGAGAGAGTTCAAAACCGGAATGACTGGTGATTTGATGATCAAAACCAGGATGTTTGTTTGATGGTAACTTCATACATAGTACCGTTTCACGGTGTCCGAGTTGATAAGCTGTGGAAATTCATCGCCATCCATTTCCTGCAATCTGAGAGCACCTCCTGTCAATACCTCCTTGACAACAAATGGGCCCTCCTAGTTAGGAGTGAATTTTCCCTTAGATTTATCTTGGTTGTCAATGATCTTCTTTAAAACCAAGTCATGTTGTTTGAACTGCCGTAGTTGGACTTTTCTGTTGTAGGATCGTGCGATTCTTTGCTGATATAACTGACCATGGAAGATAGCCGCGGTTCGCCTTTCGTCTATTAGAGACAATTGGTGATACCTTCCTTATACCCATTGGTCTTCATCCAATTGAGCATCCATTAACACTCTGAGGGATTCCATTTCCACCTCTATGGGGAGCACTGCTTCCATCTCATAGGCTAATGAGTAGGGGGTTGCCTCAGTGGAAGTACGCATGGAAGTTCTGTAGGCTAATAAAGTCAGAGGCAAGAGGTCAGGCCATCCTTTGTGATTGGCGGACATTTTCCGCATGATCTTTTTGATGTTTTTATTAGCCACTTCAACAGCACCATTTATCTTTGGACGGTAGATGACGAACTTAAGGTGTTTAATGTGGAATTTTCTGCATAACTCCTCCATCATTTTGTTGTTGAGGTTCTTAGCATTGTTTGACACAATGACCTCTGGTTGTCCATATCGACAGATGACATTGTTTCTGATGAAAGCAATGATAACTTCTTTAGTAACCATGGGGAAGGATGCTGCTTCTACCCATTTGGTGAAGTAGTCGATCATGGTGAATATGAATCGATGTCCATTACTGGCTTTGGGCTCGATGAGCCCGATCACGTCCATTCCCCACATTGAGAAGGGTCATGGCGAACTCATATTGTAGAGTTCCCTTGGAGGGGCGTGGAAGGAATTTCCATGAATCTGGCATTGATAGCACCTCTTAACGTGATCATCACAGTCAGCTTTGAGTGTAAGCCAATAATGCCCTATTCTAAGGATCTTCTTGACAAGTAGGGGTTCCGCTCATGTGAGGGCCACATACTCCACCATGGATCTCATCCATGAGTCTCTGAGCTTGGTCTTTATCCAAACATCTGAGAAAACCTAAATCATGCATCTCTTTTGTAGAGTGCATCTCTGCTCAGGTAGAATTTTATAGCAAGTCGATGAATCCGCCTCTTCTCAGTTAGGCTCGCCTCAGCGGGTGTAGATCCATCTCGCAAATACTCCTTGATGTGCTAATACCAAGGCTTATGGATGGGAGGTAGTTCATCTGATACTTCACCAACATAGTTCCCATAGACTGGGGCTTTTTACAGAGCAAACGTGATGATTGGGATGTTTTCCTTGTCAGGTATGTGAACCAAGGAGGCCAACGTTGCTAATGCATTCGCAAAATCATTCCTATTGCGCGGAATGTGTAAAAAAGAGATTTCTTCGAACTTCAAAGCCATCTGTAGAACTTGCCGATGGTAAGGCAGCAAATGTAATTCTTTGGTTTGATAGATTCCTGTGGATTGTCTGATTGCCAATTCAAAATTACCAAAGATAGTTAACCGCCTGACGCCCATTGAACGGACAAGTTTTAGCCCCATGATAAAGCCTTCATACTCTATTGTGTTGTTGCTGCTGACAAACTGCAATTTGACGGTGACGGGATACTGCTCCCCAGTACCGGATATTAAAACTGCTCAAGCTCCGGAGCCTTCTAAATTAACAGCTCCATCAAAATACATTCTCCAGTGTACTGCGATGTATCGTCTTCGATGTTGTGTCAATCTGCCATTAGCCCTTCATCGAAAAGTATGTTTCTAAGGGTTTGTAATCCCTCAGTAACAGCGGCCGCTTGATCCGCAATTCCTTGACCTTTGATGACTTTTTTTCATCACGTAGACGATGTCAAATTGTCAGTAGGATCAACCGCCATCCGGACGATAAACAATTCAGTATGGGCTTGTTGAACACATACTTGAGAGGATCCACGCGGGATATGCGATGAGTTGTGTGACCATGGAGGTAATGCTGTAACCTCATGGAAGCCCATGCTAAAGCACAAAAGGTCTTCTCGATCAGAGTGTACTTGTGTTCACTGATACTGAATCTTTTGCTGAGGTAATAGATAGCTCGTTCTTGGCCTCTATCATCTTTTTTGCTTCAAAGATACGACCCATGGCATTGTCATTTATGGACAGTGTACATGAATAGGGGAACATCATCCCCGGAGGTACCAAAATAGGAGCATTAATCAGCTGCTCTTTAATGGTAAGGAAGGCTTTCTGACACTCATCATTCCATTTCATGGAGGACTTCTTCCTTAACAACTTGAAGATTGGCTCACGGGTTGCTGTGAGTTGAGAAATGAACCTGCTAATGAAGTTGATTCTTCTCAAAAATTCCCGTATTTCCTTTTCTGTCTGAGGAGTGGGCATTTCCTTAATGCCCTGGATTTTGGTAGGATCCAGTTCAATTCCTTTGTGGCTGACTAGGAAACCTAGCAACTTGCCTAACTTAACACCAAAGGCGCACTTGGCCGGATTCAACTTCAAGTTGTACTTACGCAACCTATTAAAAAGCTTTTTGAGATGGTCTAAGTGGTCCTCCTCCTTTCGAGATTTGATAATGATGTCATCCATGTAGATCTCTATCTCTTTATGCATTAAATCGTGGAAAAGAGCCATCATAGCTCTCTGATAAGTTTGCCCCAGCAATGATGAAGCCGAATGACAACCGTCTGTAGCAAAAAGTTCCCCAAGGTGTGATGAAAGCTGTTTTCTCACGATCTTCCTCAGCGACCATAATTTGATGGTACCCCGCAAAGAAATCAGCAAAGGAGTACATGTCGTATTGAGCAGTGTTGTCAATAAGAATTTGGATAAAGGGCACATGAAAGCTATCTTTAAGGCAAGCTTTGTTCAAATCCTGTTAATCCACGCAGACTCGCACCTTTCCTCCTGGTTTAGGCACGGGAACAATGTTGGATATCCACTCCGGATATGTAGACACCATGATAATGCCAGCTTAAAATTGTTTCACAATTTCTTCTTTAACCTTTAAACTCCACTCAGGTTTCAATCGCCTGAGTTTTTCTCTAACTGGCTTGAATCCTTCTTTAATGGAAAGGCATTGAAGAACAATGTCAGTGGACAAACCCACCATGTCTTCATGAGACCATGCAAACACATCCTGAAATTGGGTTAATAGTGCAACCATGTCATTCCGCTGATTTGTGGTAAGGTCTGAACCAATTTGGATTAGCTTATGGTTGTCTAAGGTTCCAAGATTTAAAGAAGTGGTTTGATCAAGATTGGGTTTGGGATTGTCTGCGACCCATTCCTTAATCTCTTAAGGTGTCTCAATGTCCTCTTGTATATCCATCAAGTCTGAGTCCAACTTTTCATCAAAGTTACAGCCCTTGTGGAGAGAAGGCACCTCATCAGCAAGTACAGGCACATCTAAATTTAGATTCCTGAAACAGAATATGCTTTCACTTAATATATGCAACTGTTTGATCATACAAAAGTGTTAACATGTACTTGATAAAATAACTGCTAGTACTGTAAAGAAAAGCAAGCAATTAAAGTTATCTACAGGGCACAGAGATTTTCTGCCCATTTTAACCTCGTCGACCAATGCATGTAGTGTTGCTCCAATTGTCGAGGGCAAAGTCTTGATGGACTGCAGTGATGGAAGGATCGTCATTATCCTCCTTCTCCCGAATGATAACCATGACATTTGGGCAATCATCGTCTGGGGTGTAACTGTTTGTATGTTCATCATGAACAATGACGCTTATGCCTGCTATCATCAAGGTAATGTCATGCTTACGTTTCTGTTCCTTTTCTTCCACTTCGGGATTAAGAATCAGCACCTCTTTAGCTTTGATTGGCACTGGCTTAGGAAACAACATGGCCACAACTTGGGCTGGCACCTTTACTGGAGATTGTATCAACTCATGAGGTAAAGGTATAGAAAATCGTCGTGCGGCAAAAGCTTGAGGAACCTGCTTGTGCTTATGAGGATTCCTGTGACTGGAACTGGCATAATAGCCTAGTCCGGCTGTTCTAATTTGACTAGACACTTGAATAGGGTGCTTAATACCCTACTTATCTTTACCAAGCCCTTGTCCAGGTTGATGACCCAATGACATCATTTCTTGAGTGGCCGACATAACCTTGGCAGAAATCTTGGGTACGGGAAGTGGCGCTCCAATAGAATGGTATTGCGTGGTACTCACTTCCAGAGTATGAAAATCGGTCGCTCAACTTCTGAATTGAAGCTGATGATTGGTAAAGTTCCTTGTTCAGGACATTCTGGCTCAGCGTTGACAGTGACTAGACTGTTATTGACAATGTATTTGAGTTGTTGATGTAGTGTGTGGAGGGAACAGCTCTAGCCATGTGTATCCATGGTCTCCCCAATAGCAGGTTGTATCCTGAATCTATCTTAAGGACGTGGAAGGATACATTGAATATATTTGGACCGTTCTCAATTGGCAACTCAATCTTTCCAACAGAATTTCGTTGGGAACCATCAAAAGCTCTGATAACCGTATGGCTGCTTTGGATCCGCTTGAGATTGACATTCATCTTTACCAAGGTGGCATAAGGACAGATATTTAGAAATGAGCATCCATCTACCAAAACTCCAGCTAGCATATATCAAAAAGACAAAACTACAATATGCAATGGCTTGAAATGATCGGTCCCTTCGAGAGGTATATCGTCATCAGTGAAGGATATCATATTGTTGTTGAAAATGTGATCAACCAGATGTTGAAATTTTTCCACATCCACTGATTTTGGCAAGTAGGCTTCTTCCAAAACCATCAATAAGATCTTTCGATGATCCTCGGAAGAGAAAACCAAGTCCAGCATAGATATCTAGTGTGGAGTTTCTCATAAGCTTAAAATCACCTTTGCTTCATTGTGGCCCATAGTGCGAAGGAATTTTTCAATCTTCTCCATGGAAATCTTCCCCTTTGCTTCGCAGGTAGGTTTCGTAACCCGTTGAGGAAGATACAGTGAATTTTCCTTTGACACTATAGCAGTAGTATGAGACATGGATCCTTCAGCTTCTCCATAATTCCATGGAACTTTGTGTAAGCTGACAACGGGATATTGTGGTCTGAAAGGTAAAGAAATTAGATCTGGTGCGACCACTTTCAAAGGATTGTCAGCTCCTTTGAGTTGAATTGGTTGTATGGGAAATACTTTGTGCCTCATCATCCACTTTGGATATAATCACATCGATCCCTTCCATTTGGTAGGACATGCATTCCCACCCTTGAGTTGTACAGTGTAATCATCTACTATTTGTAGGACACCGCTATCAATAAGATTCTGAATGAAATGGTAGAGTGCCCAGCATTCTTCTGTGCTGTGACCGCGAGAATGTGAATGATATTGACACACTTCATCAGAATTGAATCGTCCTGAGCGGGGATTGATTGGAGGAAGAAGAAAGGTAATTCTTCCTTCGTTGATCAACATTTGTAGTATTTCCTCCATAGATTGGCCTAGATAGGTAAATTCCCTTTGATTGGCAAAATCTCGATGGGCTTCAGCACTTGCTCTCTTTGCAAAGAGCTTTCATCTTTCATTCCATATTAAACTGGAACTTTGCAAAATCCCATCTGTTAACATCGTCTTTGAGGGTTTGGGATGATTCACCATTAGAATTGGAACTCTGTCCAGTGCTCCAACTAATCATGTTGACTTCTTCTTCTTTGTGTTGAGGAAGAGGGTTGTCTTGCACATGAGGTTGATCTGGTTTTGTGACCACGATCTCACAGTTGTCTATTAAATCTTAGATCTTGTGTTTCAAGGCCCAATAATCTTGAGTATCATGTCCAGGTGCTCCGACATGATAAGCACACTTCCGAGTAGCATTAAAACCCCTCCCATTAGGGTTAGCTGGTGGAAGAAGATGTGTAATTTTCTTCTGAGTAGTCAAAAGAGCAAGAATATTCTCGAGCGAGTCCCCTACGGGTGTGAACGTTCGAGGATGCTTTACTTCCCCACTTTTAGGCAATGGAGGGTTTAAAGATTGTGCTTGAAAAGGGGAGTAATTTTTCCTTTGTATAGGCACGCTTTGATTGCCTTTTTGACCTTGTAGTATCAAGGAAACATCCTCCTCTTTCTTTTTATGGACCCTCCGGGGGTTGTTTCCATAAGATCCGCACTGGATATCCAGACTTCAATCCCATTTCAGCCATCTCTCTGTGCTTGATTATTTCAGATAATGGTTTGCCAATACCAGCTAAGACTCTCTCATAGAAAGGAGCTTCCTGTATATCTATGAATGTCATGACCATTTCTGATTGCGTCATGGAAGGAATAACTTGAGAAGCAAGGCGCCTCCACCTTTGAGCAAACTCTTTGAAAGACTCATTATACTGTTTCTTGACAAAGGTAATTTGGTACCGGACAGGAGCCATCTAAGATTGAAAACTGTATTGAGTGAGGAAGGCGTGAGCCAGCTCTTCCCAGCTATGTATCTTTGAGTTGTCTAATCTGGTATACCATGAACGGGCTTCTCCAGTCAAACTTTTCTGAAATAGTTGCATTTTGAGCTTTTCATTTTCTGCATAAGACCCAAGTTCTCTAATGAACACTTTCAAATGTGTATAAGGATCCCCTAATCCGTCATACTTTTCGAAATCAGGGGTTTTGAATTTCTCTGGATAATTAACTTTAGGGAAGATGCAAAGGTCAGCATATGAAACACTTCAGGTGTTCCAATCGCTTTGAGAACACGGATAGTTTCCTCCATTTGGAGTACTTTCTTCCTGATATCACCGGTGTCTGGATCTCCTTTAAGATGGGTGTTTTCAGGGACTTTGTCGTCGTATCCAACGGAGGTTCTAGATTTATTTTATCTAGACCTTGTGTTCTTTCTTGTGTTCTTCCTTGTGTAGAGGATTCAGTATGTGGAGGCATCTTTGTACCCTGAGTGGACTGATGCAATTCTTTAAGCAAGACAACCAAATTTGTGATTTGGTGACTTAATCCGTCAAATTCTTCACGAGAAACAGGATTAGACTGGTCAGACGAAGACATGATTGGCCGTAGGCTCGTGGCCTTTTTGGATTTTGAGCAAATAACAGGCCCAATGATTTCCCTACAAAAGACTTATGTAGTTTAGTCTTAGGGTAATGTAAATGTTATCATAACATGTCCGTTTTAGGAATATTGTCCTGCAAAACCGGGTGTTAATTGATAACATGCATGCACAGATAATCTTCATATTTTCCATTACATAAAGATGAGCATGGAATAAAATTACAAGTAAATGCTTTTACAAGTAATTGAAAATGGAAAGCAAGAAGAAACTTTCCTCTGTGTTTGGTTTATCAGAGGTTGACCTATCTTAGGGTTTCTCTCGTGGCTTTTTGGCATGAAGGTTCCCAGATCATCGCAATTTACTTGACAAGAAATTAATCTGGTCTTTCAACTAGAGCGAATCTGGGTGGTGCCTTTCCTGAGCCCCGTTGGAATTATTCTTCCTACGAGTCCAGTAATCAAACACCGACAGGAGAGCCTCCTGATGGAGGAACCACACAACATACATTCACATACAACGTGATAAGTGTATTTTATATACGCGATTTAATATCCAATTCATGCTTATTTGTTGCTAATTTCTTGTGATCATGTTCAATTTCACTTGTTTGGTGTTATTTCATGTGTAGATTGGTGGTTGAGGCATTCTACGTACAGTTGGTGATATTCGATGCGGTGGGAATCAAATGGAGCATATTTGGAAGTAATTCGAAATAGCGACAAAAAGTCGATTAACAAGACACACCGTACGGGCAAGGCATTGACAACTTATATACCCATGTAGGGGTCTTCCAATTCAATTAGCAGAAACAAAGCCCACCGGGGCGGGCGTTATATAGCTATACACCCCCGCAGTGGTGGGGGTTTTCAGTCGAGCAAAACAGAAGGCAAGCCTGTCGGGGCGGGCATTCATAGTATACAAACCCCCGCCGGGGCGGGGGGTGGAAAATGTTGAGTGTCCTGTTTTGGTTATAATTCCTTTTGGGTACAAATTTTAGCTTTTTGGATGTCAGTATAACTCTAATTGATAGAGATTTTGGCTGGAGTTTTATGCTAGATATCTAGGACTCTATTAAGAACAACAAAAAAAAGATTACAGAGGATTATTACGAAGATCTAAGCGGAGGTTTTGATAGCAAGTGTGGAGGAGTATTTCAAGGAGTTTTTCAAGACGGTTGCAATTCTAGTCTACATGAAGGGTGATTTCTAATATTCTTTGTGTTAGATTATTTATTATAATTGGGAGAATGATTTCTATGATTTATTCAGTGTTTATTTCGTTTATTATGAACTAATTTACTTTTTAGGCTTGTGATGGATCTTTAAGTGAATCGTTGATTTTTTAAACTTTGATTTCCAATTTAATAAGCTATCTCCAGTTTATCTATATTAATTTGTGCTTGAATCTATGAATTGTCTGATCAACAATTCTTCGTGGAGTTGGATGGAATCGAGAGAGGATATTCAAATCTAGACCTATTTGATATAGCATGTGTTCAGGATTTTGTTAGTAGCTTAAACTTGATGAGTGTTAAGGTAGAGATATGCTTGACGCCGCATGTAATCGGATAGAGAACTTATTCTTCAACCTTCTTCAATTGTAATTCGAATAGAGATATAGTGGGTTAGTTGATTAAGGTGTTTAACGGATTTCTATCTTAATTGTGGATTGAAGTTAATATGGTATTAGTGCATCGAGAGGTGGTTAATACTACGTTCGTGTTCTTGATTAATAAACTGGGATAGTGCGTTAAAAGTGAAGCTTAGGGTGAAATCGTAAACCTAATTCTCCATTAATTGTTTGAAATTCAGATTTTGATACTTGTGGTTGTTTTGAGTTAATTTAATTATTCTTAATTTTAGTTTTGCTAATTTAAATTATTGATTTGATTTGTTTAATAAAATTAGGGTTAATAAAAGATTGGTAATTATAAGTTAAGGTATTTGCTAATATATCTCTGTGGGAACGATACTTAACTTATCACTTTATTACTTGTTGACCACGTATACTTGCATGTTGTGCGTAATTAGATTTTACCCAACAAGTTTTTGGCACTGTTGCCGGGGATATTTTTAGCATAATTCTTAATATTTTTACAATATCATTTTAATTAATCCAGTTTTACTTAGACATCTTTATTTTTGCATTGTGCTTCTTATTTCAAGTGTTGGACGTAGTTTATGCGAACTCGGTCCCAAAATCCAGCCTTGCTGCCTTTTGAGGACGACATCGAGAAAAAGTTTCAGAGGTTGAGTAGGTGGATCAAGGAAACGAGGCAAGAATTCAAAACATCTGAAAAAGAAGAGGAAATAGTAATGGCAGCCGAAGATTGGAAAGCGTTGAGGGACTTCGCAACATCCAAGGTGACTGAACTGCAGTCAAGCATCACTAGGCCAGCAATAGCAGCAAATACATTCGAGATTAAGCCTGGGATGATACAAATGATTCAAAATTCAGTTCAGTTTGGGGGATTTGCAAATGATGATCCAAATGAGCATCTAGTCAGCTTTCTGGAAATGTGCGACACTTTTAGGTTTAATGGAGTTTCGGATGAGGCGGTGAGACTTCGATTGTTCCCATTCTCTATACAGGACAAGGCGAAGAGTTGGTTGCATTCCCTACCATCCGGTTCGATAACAACATGGGAGGATTTAGCTCAGAAATTCCTCGCAAAATTCTTCCCACCGGCAAAAACTGCGAAGATGAGGAATGAGATTACAATGTTTGAACAGCAACATGGGGAGTCGTTATATAAGGCATGGGAGAGATACAAAGAACTGCTCATAAAATGCCCACATCATGGATTGCCCCAGTGGTTACAAATGAACACTTTTTACAATGGACTACATGGGAATCTCAGGACAAGTATCGATGCAGCATCGGGCAGAGCATTCATGGCTAAGAGTTACTAGGAAGCCTACGAGTTGATCGAAACCATGTCAATTAATAATTATCAGTGGCCTACAGCAAGAATGACACAAGCAAAGGCAGCTGGGGTATTAGAAGTAGATAGCATGACAGCGATGCAAGCACAGATATCTGCAATGTCAAAGAAGTTGGAGCAAGTGGCAGCAGCATAAACACAACAAACAAAGCAAGCACCGCAAGTGGCAATAGTATGTGAGTTGTGCGCAGGAGAACACCCAATGGAGCAATGTGCAATTAATCCAGCAGCTATGTAATTCATCGGCAATTACAACAGAATTATTCAAAACACATATCAGAACACATACAATCAAGGAAATAGGAATCATCCGAATTTCTCATGGAGCAACAACAAGCAAAATCAAGCTTTACGACAAACATACCCTCCAGGTTTCCAGAATCAGCAACAACCAGTTCAATATCAAGAAAGCAAACCCGATTTGGAGGAAAAGTTAGATAAATTCATAGCTACCACTGAATTGGCTATAAAAATCACACCTTGATTTTGAAAGCACAAGAGATGTCGATCAAGAATCTAGAGAATCAGATGGGTCAGATAGCGTTGGCATTGAATAATAGACCACAAGGGACATTACAAAGTGACACCGAGAAAAATCCTAAGGGTAATCACGAGCAGTGTCAAGCCATTATGTTGAGAAGTGGAAAACAGCTTGTTGGTCAAGGGCCATAAATTTCGGTTACAAAAGAGGCTGAATCAGAGTCAGAAAATACAGTGGGTGAGATAAAGCAAGGGAACGAAAAACAAATGGAAAATAACAAACCAGTCAACAAACCAGTTGTTTATCCTCCCCCACCATTCCAGTAAAGAGTTCAAAAACAAAAGTTAGACAAGCAATTTTCAAATTTTTTGGAAGTTTTCAAGAAACTTCAAATTAACATACCATTTCCAGAGGCCCTATAACAAATGCCGAGTTACGCAAAATTTATGAAAGGGATTCTATCAAGGAAAAAGAAATGGGAAGATTTTGAGACTGTGGCATTAACAGAGGAGTGTAGTGCGGTATTACAGCAGAAATTACCACCAAAACTCAAAGACCCGGGGAGCTTTACAATACCATGCACGATTGGGGAGATGCATTTCAACAAGTGTTTATGTGATTTGGGGGCGAGTGTAAATCTTATGTTGTTGTCGGTATACTTAGAATTGGGTTTGCCCGAGCCAAGGCCTACGAACATCTCCCTACAGTTGGCGGATAGGTCAGTCACGTATCCGAGAGGCATAGTAGAGGACATCTTAGTGAAAGTGGATAAGTTTATATTCCCCGCGGACTTTATCATTCTGGATTTTGAGGAGGACAAGAACATCCCAATTATCCTAGGGAGACCATTTTTGGCTACAGGGAGAACACTCATTGATGTACAAAAGGGAGAACTCACTATGAGGGTCCATGATCAAGAAGTGAAATTCAGTGAGTTTAAGGCCATGAAATTCCCTACGGATGAAGAAGAATATTTTCGAATGGATCTAATTGAGCAAATCATTAGTGATGACATGAGCAAAAGTTTAGTGAATGATCCGTTAGAATCAACATTATTGGGAGATGAGGAGATCGATGATCCGGAATTGGTGGATTACCTTCAATTGCTAGACTCATTGCCACGAGTACCAAGATTCAGAACACCGTTTGAACCACTGCACACAGAGGAGGTAACCGCAGAAAAACTGAAACCATCATTGGAAAAGCCACCAAAGCTGGAACTTAAGCCACTTCCTAAGCACCTCAGGTATGCGTATTTAGGAAATTTAAATTCTTTACATGTTATTATTTCAGCTGCACTTAATGAATTGCAGGAAGAAAAGTTGTTGAGGGTGCTTCGGGAACACAAATTAGCTATTGGATGGACAATTGTCGACATAAAGGGAATCAGCCCTTCATTTTGTATGCACAAAATTTTGATGGAAGATGAGGCAAAACCAATAGTGGAACAACAGCGGCGGCTCAATCCAATTATGAAGGAAGTGGTAAAGAAGGAAATTTTAAAATGGTTAGACGATGGCATCATCTATCCGATTTTCGACAGCAAATGGGTTAGTCCAGATCCGGTCGCGTCTTCAAAAAGGAGGATAGATGATCTTTGTCGAGAATGATGACAACGAGTTAATCCCAACCAGAACAGTGATGGGTTGGCGGGTTTGCATGGATTACAAAAAATTGAACAAGGCAACCCGAAAAGACCATTTTTCGCTGCCCTTTATTGACCAAATGTTAGATAGATTGGCGGGACACCAATATTACTGTTTGTTCAATGGGTATTCGGGCTACAACCAAATAGTCATCTCTCCAGAGGATCAAGAAAAGACCACATTTACGTGCCCTTACGACACATTTGCATTCAGGAGGATGTCATTCAGGCTATGCAATGCATCAACAACTTTCCAAAGGTGTATGATGGCAATTTTTTTGGACATGGTGGAGAAAAACGCTGAGGTCTTCATGAATGACTTTTCAGTTTATGGGGACAACTTTGACAATTCCTTGAAGAATTTGGTCATGGTTTTGCCAAGATGTAAGGACACGAATCTTATACTAAATTGGGAGAAATGTCACTTCATAGTTGAAGAGGGCATAATTTTAGGACATAAGGTATCGACTCAAGGGCTGGAAGTCGATAAAGCAAAGCTGGAAACGATTGAAAAATTGCCTCCACCGACCTCAGTGAAGGGTATTAGGAGTTTCTTGGGACACACTGGGTTCTACATGAGGTTTATAAAGGATTTCTCTAAAATTGCGAAACCCTTATGCAGTCTTTTAGAGAAGGATGCAACATTCAGCTTTGATAAAGAATGCAAGACAGCGTTTGATTTATTAAAAAGGAAATTGACTACAACCCCTGTTATAGTTGCACCGGATTGGAGCATGCCATTTGAGCTTATGTGTGATGCAAGCGACTTCGCAGTTGGGGCTATTTTGGGTCAGCAGAGAGACAAGGTGTTTCACGCTATATACTACGCAAGCAAAATACTTACATAAACTCAAATGAACTACACAACCACAAAAAAGGAGTTGTTTGTCGTGGTATATGCGTTTGACAAATTTTGTGCTTACTTGATCGGGACTAAGGTGATAGTCTATACAGACCATGCAGCGATTCGGTACTTGATAGCGAAAAAGGATGCCAAGCCACGCCTTATCGGGTGGATTCTCCTACTGCAAGAATTCAATTTAGAAATAAAGGATAGGAAGGGGACAGAGACCCAAGTAGCTGATCACTTGTCAAGGCTGGAAAACCACGGGAAAGGAAAAGACGACAAATGTGAAATCAACGAATCTTTCCCAGATGAGAAACTGTTTGGGATGTCAGCGGAGATTCCGTGGTATGGCGACTATGCAAATTTTTTTGTGAGCAACATTCTACCACCTGACCTCACAAGGCAACAGAAAAAGAAATTTCTTCACGATGTGAAATGGTACATGTGGGATGATCCATATTTGTTTAAGTTTGGGGGACTTTGATAAGTGTATTTTATATACGCGATTTAATATCCAATTCATGCTTATTTGTTGCTAATTTCTTGTGATCATGTTCAATTTCACTTGTTTTGTGTTATTTCATGTGTAGATTGGTGGTTGAGGCATTCTACGTACAATTGGTGATATTCGGTGCAGTGAAAATCAAATGGAGCATATTTGGAAGTAATTCAGAATAGCAGTAAAGTTAGTTAACAGTACACACCCTCTCCGAGGCGGACATTGATAGCCTATATAACCCTGGTCATTGGTGAGGGTCTTCCAATTCGCTTAGCGAAACAAAGCTCATGGTAGGCGTTATATATTATACACCCTCTTTGGGCGAGGATCTTCAATCGAAGCAAAACAAGTCAAGGTCACGGACGGGTGGAAAATGTTGAGTGTCCTGTTTTGGTTATAATTCCTTTTGGGTATGAATTTAGGTTTTTGGATGTCAGTATAACTCTAATTGATAGAGATTTTGGCTGGAGTTTTATGCTAGATATCTAGGACTCTATTAAGAACAACAAAAAAAGATTACAGAGGATTATTACGATGATCTAAGCTGAGTTTTTAATAACAAGTGTGGAGGAGTATTTCGAGGAGTGTTTCAAGACGGTTGCAATTCTAGTCTACGTGAAGGGTGTTTTCTAATATTCTTTGTGTTAGATTATTTATTTTAATTGGGAGAATGATTTCTATGATTTATTCAGTGTTTATTTCGTTTATTATGAACTAATTTACTTTTTAGGCTTGTGATGGATCTTTAAGTGAATCGATGATTTTTTAAACTTTGATTTCCAATTTAATAAGCTATCTCCAGTTTATCTATATTAATTTGTGCTTGAATCTATGAATTGTCTGATCAACAATTCTTCGTGGAGTTGGATGGAATCGAGAGAGGATATTCAAATCTAGACCTATTTGATATAGCATGTGTTCAGGATTTTGTTAGTAGCTTAAACTTGATGAGTGTTAAGGTAGAGATATGCTTGACGCCGCATGTAATCGGATAGAGAACTTATTCTTCAACCTTCTTCAATTGTAATTGTGATAGAGATATAGTGGGTTAGTTGATTAAGGTGTTTAACTGAGTTTCTATCTTAATTGTGGATTGAAGTTAATATGGTATTAGTGCATCGAGAGGTGGTTAATACTACGTTCGTGTTCTTGATTAATAAACTGGGATAGTGCGTTAAATTGGAATAAAGGTGTTAAAATCAAAGTGAAGCTTAGGGTGAAATCGTAAACCTAATTCTCCATTAATTGTTTGAAATTCAGATTTTGATACTTGTGGTTGTTTTGAGTTAATTTAATTATTCTTAATTTTAGGTTTGCTAATTTAAATTATTGATTTGATTTGTTTAATAAAATTAGGGTTAATAAAAGATTGGTAATTATAAGTTAAGGTATTTGCTAATTTATCTTTGTAGGAACAATACTTAACTTATCACTTTATTACTTATTGACCACGTATACTTGCGTGTTGTGCGTAATTAGATTTTACCCAACACAACGTGTCTCACCGTTTATGAAAATGATGACATGTGCGAAGCACTAATATCACAGATAGATATAGTATAGTGCAGTAAGTAAAAATGCATTCGTACACATTCATCATAAATATAAATGCAACATTCACATACAAGCATATAACAGTTTTGAAAAGCCTATCGACATCGGGATTTTTTAGTGTCCTTTTTCGTTACTTGTTCTTTGGTGTTCTCATGTTAATGTGAGATTTGTTTTAAAAAATAAGTGAAAAAGGTCCGACATGTATAATGTCGACGATTTGACTTTAAGAGTCACCAGTTGGTGTATTTAATTGGTTGCACCAACGTAACCGAAAAAAGTTTGCACATTGACCCAGTGATGTGGCACTGCTAAATGGGTCTGTGAAACCGAGATTCATTTGGGTTCGGGGGCTTGATTATGCGGAGGGAAGGTGTTAGGCACCCCCCGACATCCGTGTTGCCACGGTGACCGACACTTTTCAAAGAAACTGTTATATGAATGTGTGTGTGTGTGTGTGTGTGTGTGTGTGTGTGGATCAATGTGCAATTATTTGGAAGTAGTGCTACACCTCATTCGCACCTATATACAAAGGGTTTGAATTTATAGAAAAATTCAGTTTTAAACAAGATATAGCAATGAGGTTTTATAAAAAGAGCTTTTTCAAACCCTGTGCTTAATAGTAATTAAGGCCTTTAATACTTCTATTTTATTATTAAATGCTCGGCTTGTTTGCTTTTATTATCTAGATGCATTGCATCTTCGAGAAAATAATATACAGCAGTGCCGAACTCCTCATGGGCATGACAGCCATCCAAGGAAATTCAGACACTGTAAAATAATATACAAGTTTCCTTTCATATAGTGAAAAAGGTCCATCATGGGAATCAAATCTAGATTCATGAATCAATTTGTGATCACATGATTCCTAGGCTCACATGATACTGTAGTTTGAATGGAAAGCAGTAAGCAATTATATATATATAAGCTGTAAATATATATATACAGACTTGATCAACCACCACGAAGTAAACTCCAGCTGGGACGAAATGTAAATAAAGTCAGAAAAGCGATCAACGCCACAGTAAGTAAACTCCAAAGCGGGATTGAAATGTAAATATATATATATATATATATAAAAGC
This sequence comes from Panax quinquefolius, assembly GCA_020205615.1. NCBI lineage: Eukaryota > Viridiplantae > Streptophyta > Magnoliopsida > Apiales > Araliaceae > Panax > Panax quinquefolius. Next base: position 100,626,219 of record CM035156.1, read on the forward strand.
AGGTAAATGCTCCGGATGTAAAATCGAAGCTCATCAGATATGTCTGACAATAATTATATATATAAGTATATATATATATAAGTAAGTAAACGCTCCAGACATAAGTCTAGGCTCAATCGAGCCATAACTCGATAATGTTAGTCCATATATAAAATATATACATATATAAGTATATATATATACAAATAAAAATGTAAACCACAGACCGAAGTCCGGGCAAACGCACATAACACGACTCTCAATGTGTATAACAGTGTGTGCTAATATGAGAAGAAGGATTTATAGAATGTGAGAAGGCTTACAGTGGGCTGTCAATGTAAACTTCTATGACTCTATATGGATAAACACTCAGCTCCCTCCGGATAAAAAGATAGCTATATATGAGCTAACAGATATTTAGAGATGAGGAAACACTCAATATGGGTGTGTACAGAGTAAATTGGATAGGGCTTTCTCTCCTTTTTCTCTCCTTCTCCCCCTCAAATGGCTGACCCCAAGGTCTATATTTATAGACTAATGGCCGCAGGTGTACCTGCGATTGGTCGAGGTGTCCCTGGGCTTTGCGGGTCCTGTCGTCTCGAAGTACATGCACTCGTGCACTGTAATGTCCGCTCGAACTTGCAGAACTTCAATCCGAGCATCCGAACGAGATATATATGACCTTCTTCGGGCCGCTTGTGTCGAGAGTTACGAAATGACATGGATTAGAGGTTGTACAAAGTCAAGAAGAGGGGTCCATGCCCATGGTCTTCAATCTTCAAATTCTATTCAAGGTACTGCCACGCGTAATTGTCACTCGGGATTGCAACTCCTCGGTTCTTATGGGACATCGTTGGATGTATGTATGTATGAAGTTTTGAGACGACACGCAGGTGTTGTAGGGGCAAGATGATGTTTGACTCTTCGTCGAGGTTATTGCCGGTTTGAGTTGAAAGCAGACGTTGCCAGGGTTACATCTGAGATTGGACTACTTGTTTGTATGCCGCAATGTCATCTTGTGAGAGTGCATGTCTGCCCGGTGTTTGCTCCGGGTCTGAGGTATGAGTCCCTCGGCAAGAGGTCTGAGCTTGAAGTTGATAGCATGTATTTTAAATAAGCATTTCCGGAGTTATTGCCAGAATTGCAACAGCACTCCTTGGTGTAAGCCAATGACGAAACTCGGGGTTATCTCCGAGGTTGGAAATAATCCTTCCTGTGTGTGTTCCGGGGTTGGAAATGATGTTCCCGGTGTGTGTCCCGGGTTTTGGGATTGACTTTCGGTAGTATCCGGAATGGATGTAAGCTGTCTTTCAGGGTTATCTCCGAAAGATGAATATGCCCTCCTGCAATGTTAGTAACAGACGTGCAGAAAATTTTGAGTGTCTACATGCGATATTTTATCGCGTGTAGTTAATGTACATGGATTATATGTATGTTGCATAACATCTACTACCTTGAAATGTTAAGTCATATTGTGACATTAGGTTATAATATATGGTTGAGATGTGTATTAAAATATAACCTAAGAGTGAGAATGTGTAGGAGTATTTAAGAATGTTGAGATCTTCTCCTTTTTCCCAAATTGAGTGTCCCATTTACTCTAAAACCTCAGTCCCGTGTAGAACAAAAAGGCTAAGCCTATGTTCTTCATTTTCTTCCAAGTTTGCTAGGCTAAGCCTATGTTCTTCCTTTTTCCCAAATTGAGTGGTGGTCATGATGAAATCCAACAACCATCTACCAACTCCTTGTTAACCTTTATGCAATTCTTCCATCCTTTGGTTTGATTTCTTGGGTAATGGCTTGGCATGGTCAAGAAATTTTCTATAAATTGGAGCCTTCTCTTCTCTAATTGGGTTGTTTGAGTTCTTGATGAGTTCTATATAGAGAGTAAGTGTAAATTAGAGTGAGTAATCTGAGATTGGAAGATTGAAGAGCAATAGTTAGCCAATCAAGCATTAAGAAGGTAACATCCCTCTATGTGTTCTTAAACTTAAGTTCTTCAATTCTTAGAAAAGTAACTTTTGAGTCACAAAATTGATGGCTAAGTATTGTTTTAATCCATGAATTGTTGGTATATGTTGTTAATATAGTCAAATGCGAAAACAACGAGAGTTAAACGGACCAATTTGGTCTAGAAACAAATTCGTAGTGAATGAATTCACTAAACTTTTCAAAAGTTGAAATCTGAGTATGAACATGAATTTTAGATTGATATGTGGGTTATTTAATGTTTATGTTAATAGTTGATTATTTGGTATGTTGTAGTTTTATGAGTTACGAACCCATAGAATCAAAAATGGACTGATTTGGATGAGTTTAACTCATGTTATGAAAATCGAAAGGAGTAGAGGTTTGTAAAATAGCGAATTGCGAGAACACAGGAAGCGTTTACTCCTCCTCCCGAAGTGAAGCCGCCCCAAAGGCCAATTAGGGCAGCAATTGCTTACCGAACTTCGATCTTGAGTAGACCGCTTTCGACTGCTTTTGTAGTAAATTAGGCATAACTTTTTCATACCAACTCCGATTGAGGTGATTCAATATGATCTGGAACGAGGACGAATAGACCTACAACTTTTGTTCTTTAAGATTCTAAATTTGAGGTCGTTGGGAAGGGTAAAAACAGTCATCTTTGTGACTATTAAGTAATAGGAGGCGATCGGAGGGCGTCGAGCGAGCACATACGCAAGTATAATGCTCCCGATGATGGAATATGTTATTCTAAGTGATATAACATGAAAACGCATGATATTAGACATGACATATAAGATTACCTTACTTATAAGGAATTGCCTTAGCATGATTGAGTATGTTCTAAAGAAAGTTTAGATTTTAAAAACAAGTTTAGACGAACCTTGAGTCTTTTGAATTCTGATATTTATAGCATATGTAAAGGGGTTAATCATGCATATAAATAGGTATGACCATGGCTTTGAGTACCTTTGTATACTATGAGTTGCCTAGTTGGTTATTTTCTGAAGATATATAAAGATTTTAAAAACAAACATTGACAAACTTGTGTACCTCTAATTCTGACCTTGATAACATATATATGAGGTCTAAGTACGCATGATGTAAGATTCAAAGTTGTATCATAGGGGTGTTAGAATTCTTTGATTTGGTTAAAATGATTTCAAAGGCAAGCTCATGTAGCATTTGCAAACAAAGTTTTATAAACATGGAGTGGTTATATTTTGCCCTTGGAAACGTACGTAGAAACATGTACAAACAAGTATGATGTATGAGTTGAAGTCGCCTTGCATGATTAGTTTAGTATGGTATGCTAGTACTATTTATATCTTTAAACATGAACTATAAGTACACTTATCTAGTTTGACAATAGAAGTCATTAAAGTATGTTTTGAAAGTAAGATTTCAAGTCGTAAACTATGCTAGTCATATGTAAATAAGATATATACATATGAGCATGCTACTAGAGGCTTATTAGTACCAATATATGATTTAAAAGCTTGTAAACATCGAATCTTGTTAACGAAAGACGTTAAGCCTTAAAGTGGGAAAACAAATTTGAATAAACACAAGAGGTTCTAAACTTTGACAAATGACCTCTTAACGTGTGTAAATATTGTGTGTTAACATTCATGCGTGTTAAGAAATGAAGTGTGAAACTGAGAACTAAATATTAAAATCTGGTCCTGCCGAGGGACTGGTATTGTATGTGTATCCTAGGCTAAATCAGAAACGTAGCCTTAGCTATGATTCTTGTAGGCATGACGATGTTACCAAATTGTTTTAGTAGTCATTTGAACTTTAAAGCATATGTGTAATGAATGTCTAAAGCTATAATACTTGACATAAATGATGTTTTAAGCATGTGAGCATTTAATGGTTATATAAAACCCAAATTTTCTAATTTTATTAAAGTTTGCAAAATGTAAGAACGATGTGGATCGCGTATCTATAAACTTTAAATATGTGTCGAACACATAACGAGTCAAGTGTGTGGTAGCTATATATGAATGTTGATGTCATATACGAGTTGTTAAGGTATACCTAGACATACCTAGCTATTCTAAGAGTATGATGAGAAAGTGAAATGTAGGTTTTCAAACCTAGTTAGAAAACAATGTAACATCGTTATTACATTGAGAATGAATGAAATATGTTACTGATGGATATGAATCCATGATTATATAACTGTGTAGGAATAGACGAAGTGCAGTTAAGCGTTAAGAAGTTAAGTCGTAGTTCAAAGACTACGAATCAGGCAAGTCTTTCAGTTCCTATTTGATATATAATTTCTATAACTATTAGTTGATCTATATTATGCTATGAAAATGTTGATATATATGAAATGCATATGAGATATGTATAAAATGTGAAAGTTGATCCTTGATGATATGCTTGTGAAAGAAACCTATATGCCTGTTATGTGAGAACTAACATGCGTAGTAAATATTAATTGATTATGAATGCATGAACTGAATAGGCTATTATATGATATGTGTTGCATGAAAACTATTAGAATTGTTGGGCTGTCGAGCTCACCCTTGCAAATAACAACTTTTGCAGGTTAAGGACTTACGGTAAAGTTACGTGTTACTTGATTTATTAAGTTCAATAGTATCGAAGGAGATTGATTTATTATTTAAATAGATGCTCTTGAACCATGTTTAGGTTCTAGTAGATGTACATGATAGTAGTTTACGATGTGTAATACATGCTAAGTTATAAAGTTGTACTAGGCGGTACTTAGAGGAATTCGAATTGAGATGTAAAAATTTATACAGTAATTGAATAGAATGATTCATAGCATAATTTGATTCAGGGATTTGTAATTGATTTAAGTTAAGAAATCAATAAAAGATTTTTCAAGGGAGATTGAAAAAGTTTAAATTATTCCGCATATTTTTATAACATCGAATATGATGTAAGACAGGAATGGTAAATGACCAAGATTTGAAACTTATAAAAGTTTGGGGTCATTACATACATCCTGGAAATGGAAAGAATTTATTTTCTAAATTTTAATAAGTAAAGTTATATTCATTAAGTTATGAATAATTGATATAAATAGTTTGACGATAGTAGTATCGTGGCGGACCAGATTCGAGGTTCGAAGGGACCTAGATTTGGGGGCGTCACAGTCCTCCCATCTATACCTTTTCTGTAAATAAAATAACAATAATAATATTAAAATGGTACTTTTAACATATAATTCAGCACTACTAAACAATTATCTTTAGAATATTATATTATCTGTCATAATTAAAAAATATATATACCTGAAATTCAGCCCAAACTACATCCTTGTGGGCGATAGGTGTGCTCGCCCACGTAATCATAGGTGCGAGCCAATTCTGTAAGCAAAATTATGAAATGCACATAAAGAGCTCGTTAATATTATAAATATTCGCAACTACCCGACCAACAAAAAAATTTCGCCAAAGTCTCCCCTATAAAATGGACTAAGCACATTCACGACGGCATGCATATATGGTCATTTCTAGGCACCCAAGACATAAACCAAGAGAAATATACAAATTCCCAATATACTAAGACCAAAACAATCACCAATGAATGCAAATTAAAGCAGTAAAAATTTCAGGAGTATACTACAAATTCAGAATTCCAAAAACTCGCGCTTTTAGTTTTGCAAGCTTATTTCTTTACTTTACATATATTCTTTGTTGCTGAAGTGATGATTTTTCTGTAATATTCATTTAGTGATTTGACTTTATATTATTTCGTTTGAGTTGAGGTCACGCATCCTTGTCATATGTGCTTTGGTACTGACTTTGTTGTTTTCTACTTTCCATGAGTTTTATTATTTTAATGATGTTGTATTGTTTTCTACTTTCCATGAGTTTTATTATTTTAATTGGGAGGTCAATTGGCAAATACTTTGTCATGTTTTTGGGAAATTATGTTGGGGGATATGTAATAACCCAATATTTTTAATATAATTAAATAAGAAATTTTGTGACTTTTTTTTTTTTTTTAAAGGTGGGAATATGTATAAGGTAAACGTGTGTATATATGTGATAAATAAAATTTATTTATTACATGAATAATTTAAATATTTTTTTTAGAGATTATTGATAATTATAAATTATATTATTATAATAAATTAATTTTGTAGTAGAAATAATTTTATTATTTATTTTACATGAAAATATGATTATTGTATTATTTAATATATGATATGATTATTAGAATTATTAGAATTATTATTTTATTATATGAATTTATTCAGATTTTTTAAGTTAATTATTTTAACTTAATTAATAAAGATATATATGAAAGTTATGTCAGATATGGATTCAAACCCCTAATTCTGGATTTTGAATAAAGAATAAGAATAATAATACAATATTAATTATATTTCAATATTATAAATATGTACTGTATGTGTAAACTGATAATGGTTGGTCAATTATGGTGAGATAGTAGAAAACCCTAGCATTAATTTGATACACCCTAATACGAAAGTCAAATACGACTGTAAGATCTGTTAAGTTGTCGTGTTATGTGATAAATGATATATATTGTATGTTTAACGCTAATTATAGAAAACCCTAATTAGTAATTTAAAACCCTGATTATTAGAAACCCTAATTGCTAAGTTATTAACCCTAATTATTAATTTAGCAAGTTTAATATTAATTAGTAAATTCTTAAACCTAATTTGTAAGCTTAAGGTAATTAAGAAACCCTAATTTCCATTTTTAGAAAGTGTAATTTCCATTTTTAAGCTATGATTAGAAAGCCTAGAAAAATCAAATTAGAAACCCTAAGGGTTAAACCCTAAGGGTTGGGACAATGTCTAGAAAGCCATTAAAAGTATAAGCCAAATGTCCAAATTACCCTTTTGTAATTCTTTATTATGTAACTTGTAGAATTTGCCAACACTTTAGTGGTTCAACTTTGACGCCCCCAAAATAGGTATACATCACCCATTCTGAGTTGCCAAATACATGGTACAGAATTCAAATACAACTTAATTATACAACTGTCGTATAAAGTACGACAAAACATAAGCTATGAGTTTCAAAACGAATATTGCCTTCTAGACAAAATCCAAACTCAAATTCAATATTATTATATTTATTTTCACACTATTTCATAAAATAGTGAGGACTACTAATGCAAACATCTGGACCGTCACTCCGTTCCCTGACTAGTCCCATCTATATTCTAATTTACTGAAGAGAACAATGAAAGCAAAGGGTGAGCTCAACTAGCCTAGAAAAAAATATTATGACTAAGATAATGCAAAATAAATTATCATTAGCCTTCAACAGTGTTAAACTGATAAAATACAATAGACATCAAGTTTAACTGCAGGGGAACAAGTAATCCATTAGAAGAGTCAAGTAGAGCATGATATCTACTATCTTCTAAGATTTAAAAAGTTTTTCATCAACTTTATCGCTGAGACTCAGCTTAATAAATAAAGCACATCATCGAATCATCCCTGCACTACGGGCCAAGGATATTCATGTAATCATCAATGGTCATGATTATACCGAATAATCCATGGTCATAATCATACCAACAACTGTCCATCAATGCACTACGGGCCAATGAGGACTTTTGGTACATCATTTGTAACATTACGGGTCATGATTATATCGAATGATCCCTGGTCATAATCATACCAATCAACAGTCCATCTATGCACGTAAGCCAAAGATGATTTTCATCACAATATATGCATGAGGATGATGACAATGATATAAACATTAATCAAATGAAATCAAGGATAAATATTAAAGACTTTAAATTTATCCAGAGTTTAAAAATATTCAAATTGTTAACATGATACTGCTTTGTGGAGTAAAATTCAAGAATGATATTGTATCAAAAATGATTTGGACCGAAAAGAAATCAATTTTTGTCATGAATAGTACTCAGAGTGAATAGTACCTCATGAATAGTACTTTGGGAATAGTATCTCGTGAATAGTACTTTGTGATTAGTACTTCATGAATAGTACTCTGTGGATAGTACTCACAAAAGGAAAATACCAAAGAAAACGATATTCCATGACGAGTACAAAAAAAAGGATATCTCATACGAGTATAATAGAATATACGAAACTGCCAATGGATTTTCATCCGCAATGCGGTAATCTACGTAGACAGATCATTTCCACAATTTAATAAAGAATGAATACGAAGGGTCATTCACCATGCATGCGGTAGTCCGCGTAGACAGGTTATTTCAATAGAATAATAAAGAATGGAATAATAGAAGAATTTTACCATGCATGCGGTAGTCCGCGTAGACAAGTTATTACAACAGAATAATAAAGAATGGTGTAATAACCCTTACGAGTATTGAAAGAAAATAACTCTCTTCATGAATATGAAAGAAATAATATCCCTTACGACTGTTGAACGAAAATAATATTCCTACGAATATTGAACGAAGATGATATTCCTTACGAATATTGAACGAAAATAATATTCATACAAATACGAAAAATAATATCTCTTCAGAATATGAAATAAATAATACCCCTTACCTCAGAAAAGTTTAGATATTGAAATAGTGAAGTAGCATACTACTCTTCTTCTTTCTCTCTATAGCTTCTCTCTCTATAGCTTCTCTCCCTATAATTGCTCTTCTAAGTCTTAGTGAGAATTGGTGAGAATGAAGGAACAATGAGTTTCTATTTATATGAAAATATAGTTTCGATAATTGCACATTTTGGGGCTCGAAATATTATAGTATAATACCTTCATCTATACCTCCATTTTTAATTTAGTCATGCAAGTATTATCAATCTTGCACCACCTCCCCTAATAGTATATGAATGTGAATCAATAGTACACACATGTGAACAAATAGTTATAAGCATATGAATTAATAGCAATTAATTGCTCATTTATCCGATTAATTACTCGATTGGTTAATATAACCTCCAGACATCAATTATGATCGGAATAAATGTCGATTTCCACTAACACTAATAATCCCAACACAATTGAAATATCAATTTCATCTTTAATCTACACGAACTTATTTATCATAAATATTATAACTCATAATATTTAACTACCAGATCATTCCCGGGAAAGAGGGGGCTTTCCGATAAGGATTTCTCCCTATTGGCGTGCAATTAAGTCACCAAACCTCTCCTCGACAGAACTTTCTAGACATCGTCAATATTGAAAATAATAATATAAATAACTTTGTCGTCTCAATTATTGATTTAATAATAATAAATATTATATTGTGACAATAATTGAATCAATAATATGAGAGATATTATGCAGCAATTACTGTAGCAATAATTGAGTATAACTGAGTGACTTCTCACGTAAGCATCAATAATCAATACCGTGTGCTGCTATGCAACCACGCGTATTAATGTACTTTTACTACCGGGTAGTTCAACAGTTTAACGGTAAAACTTTCGTCGTTATTTTTATAAAAAGATATTTCTGTCGTTTTCTAACTACGACAATACTTCCGTTGTGGGGTTCACCAATGATTATGTCGTCGTATGAATATTTCCTATTAAAATGAATAGTCCCCGACCAAATCAAATATTCCCCGACACAACGATAATTTTATATCAACTTGCTTACTTTGTAAAATTTTCAAATGTCACCCTTAACTTTAACCTTTATCAATTTAACCATTTACTAAATAGAATAATAATTATAAGAAAATTGAATACTTTCATTTTATAAAATTTGGGGTCTTACATCAACCACTCTTGACTTTCTATTTGAAAAAAAAAATAATCTTAGCAACTCAGCCATATAACATAGCTACATACATTGCACCCAATTATATATAGATTGAGAGAAAAAAAAGTTCACTTGTTAGCCTCATTTATACACAAACTCCTTTCCAAGTCTCTCTCACTAAACCCACGAAATTTTATAGTAAATAAGTCCCTTAGCAAGTCCCCACTACCACTCATAACAAACCAGGAGCCTAGAATCAAGGATTTGATCAAGAAAGGTATAAACCCTAGACCAAATCTGATCATGAAAGCTATGTTATATGTTAAGTTTTTATGTTTTAAATTATTGTATGTAGTGTGACTCAGTAATCTGGGTTGGTATTTGTTAGATTCATAACATCTATAGGCTCGGATTTGAAGTTTTTTAAAATTTGGAAAAGTTTGAAAATGTTGTCAGACAACGAATGTCAGACCTCATAGATCTTTGTATGTTTATGTTTTTGGTTGTTTAAATGTTTGATCATGTAGTATACTATGAGATCTATGTTTTGAACTTGAAGCGGGATCAGATCTACTATATATTATAAGTTATTCATGGTCAAAGTCGGTTGACCGACCATGACCAAACAAATCTGGGCAACCCAGATATTACCTAGAAGCGTCTGACAACATATTTGTAGTCTATGATCTTACAGGTGTTTTGTGATATGAGTTTGTTGTTGCAACCATGTTATAGTATGTTAGGTTAACTTTAGATCCATGCTTTTAGAACCTCTAAACATCAAATAGGCTGGATTTAGTGGTTGGTCAAAGAAGGCCAGACGATCATGAAATCAGTTTTCTGGGTAACCCATAAAACTGATGAACATGATCTCTGACAGACTTTGACCGGCATAGATCTGTTTCCTGTGTTGTTGTTACATGGATTTTATGTAATGGATCTCTTCATTTACATGTTGTCTACACACTAAAACTCTTAAATCTCAAAACCATTACATAGATTGCAAGTTGTTGAAGCCCAAAGTAGGACAGTCGAACTGTTCTTCATTTCTGGGTAACCTAGAAAATGAAGAACATCTTTGACAACTTGTTCAAGGCCTTAGATCTTGCTCGTGTTTTATGTTTTGGTCCAAAAATTGTTAGATACTTGTAGTATTACATAAATACTACAAAATGTGATCATTAGTTAGCCTAGAAACTCATTACACAAAGAATTAATCATGGTCAAACATAACCACTCGAACATTGTCTATGAATGTTCTTGGTGTTCAAGAACACCTAAGGCTACACTTTATGTCGCTAAAGGCTTTAGCGAGAGACTTTTTAATTTTAATTAATTTACATTCTAAAAATTATTTAAAAATAGAAAATAATTTTTGAAAATTACAAAAATAATTTTAAAAATATTTTGAAGTTATAAAAATTAACTTTTAATAATTTGACATATTTTTCATAAATATTAGTATTTATTTGAGTATTATTGATATTTAATTTATTTAATAAATACATTAAATAAATTAATTAAAAATAATTTTATTATATTAAAAACCATTTTAAATGATACTAAGGTATTGAAAAATATTTTAAGTTATAAAATATAACTTTTAATATTTTAAACCAAATTTCATTAATTATTTAATATTAATGATATTAGATTTATTTAATATTAATGATATTAGATTTATTTAATAATTATATTGAATAAATTAGTTTTAAAATGATTTTAATATTATAAAAGTCATTTTAAATGAAAATAAAGTGTTTAAAAATATTTGAAGTTATAAAATATAACTTTTAATATTTAAAGGATAATTTCATTAATAATTTAATATTAATGATATTAGATTTATTTAATAATTATATTAAATAAATAGTTTAAAAATGATTTTATTGATTTAAAATCATTTAAAAAGGATATAAATGATTTTAAATATTTTAAAAATCCTTTAAGGCTAATATTAATACTTTAAAATATTTTGAGTTATTATAAATAACTTTAATATTTTGGCAATGGTTTCATTAATATTTTAATATTGTTTAAATATTAATGATAATAGAATTATTTAATATTTAAATCATTTAATAATGATTCCAGTGTTTGAAAAATCATGATAAATTATAATAATTGTTTAAAAATTATTATAAGTCATTTAAAAATAATATGATTGATATTTAAGTTATCTAAATGAATATTGGGCTACAGGATAGAGTTTTAGACTCGATAATTACCCGATAAAGTCGTCGGTACACCGAAATATTTTAGAAATTGATCTGGACTTAGATAGTTTGACTAGATAAGTGTTTATTTATGATTCAATGACTGATATAACTATGTGACAATGTGATTAGGTTATGTGTTGACTGCAAATAGCAGTACTATGTGTTATGATATGTTATTCTAAACGATAGAATGATCTTATTAATGATAGGTCTCGATATAAAAGATAAAACTAAGTTGTGTAACTGTAAGCAGCATATCAGGCAAGTATTTAACCCTTTTTATTTACTATATGCAATGAACATGTGTAAGAAAGTATTCGAAACTATTCTTTTTAGTGTTTCAGTATTCTATTCCTTACATTTACTTATGCAATGATCATGTATAAGTACGTTATTGAATTATAATCTATTGTACAAGTTCTTTAACTTTGTTATAATAAAATCAAAATATATATTCCGTTCGTTAATTTCTAAAATTAGTTATACAAGTGTCCTCACTTGGATAATTATTTTATTTAATCACATGTTGATACATACTTATTGGTTTCCAGTATGTACTCGTTAAGCAAACATCGTCTAAGCTATTTGTTTTCGGCTAGACACAGATTTAAAAATATCTTTGAACATAATAGAACTTTATTAATATCCAACCGAATTATTTTGGTTCGGATTCAGTCTAAGTATGAACATCCCGAATCTGGAAAACTTTTGTGCGCCCAAGGCGGATAAGATGAACGAAAATATCGTTCTGGCATGTAGTATTCATCAATACAGGGCATAACGTGCTGATCACCCCCATGTTTGTAAGTTATGACGGTTTACAGATGAAGTTTTGTTTAACATTTTTGAAAATTAAAAACAATGTTCATAGTTTGTCGAATGCTCTCTATTTATAGTCAGTACGTAGTTTCAAAAATTTGAAATAGAATTGATATATTGTTTATTGTTGCTTCAGCTTACTTCACAACTATTGATTCGTTATAGAAGTGTCATTCACAGGAAACATTTACTTCTTTTAGCGAACTTTTATTGCTTGATATTACTTGTTGGGCCCTCAATTGCTCATTCTTGTTTAATTTAAATATTTTCAATTAAGTGTGATCAAACTAAAAGCTCTGTCAAGAACAAAGGAAAAGGAAAGGTTGCAAAATAAGTTTTATGATATCCTAAGTAATATTTAGACTTTATTAAGACAATGATATTTATTACCTATCATGTAATGTAATGTATTAAAGGTTGGGACCTGGGATTAGAAAACTCTAATGTATTTATATTATGTTTAATGTTTATATTATTATTATTATTCCGCTCAAAGAAATGGTATCGTGAAGCACCGAGTTTGGGTTTCAAGTACCTAAATTTGGGGGCGTCACAAGTTGGTATTAGAGCTATAGGTTAGAAACCTTAGGTGGGGGTAGACCTTAGGCTATAACCTTAGGACAGAGGGAAACGTTGAAAATACAAATAACTCATATAGAGTTTAAAAGAAGATGAATTGAATAAATTCATTGTCAAACAAAATAAAAGATAACTTATATAAAACTATTATTTGTTGTGTGTATATATTATATGCTAATCAAGATAATTTATGTATAGATGTCAGGTGGAAAAGGATTAGGATACCCTCAGATCGTAAAGAATGAGCCAATCTCCATAACCGAGCCAATATCAAAGTCAATAGTTGAAATAGAGACTCACTTTGAAAGCAACCCTGATGAGGTGGTTATTATGGAAAATGTAGTACCAGATCCAGAAATGGTGGAACTAACAGATAAAAATTCGGACACTGAAGTTGGAGTTGATCAAGCATCAACGAAAGTGCAGAATTTGAGGAACAAGATTTCTTCTTTGGAAAAGCTGTGGGAAATAGAAAAGCTATTAAATAGTCAATTGCGGAAGGATTTAATAGAAACAATGGAAGAACAAGATAAGCTCAAAATCCAAATTGATCAAATTGGAGCTAAAAGCAACAAATCGTGTGCAGCTCCGAGCAAGAAGGGAAAAAGAAAGATGAAAGACCGTGATTTAGGAAATTTCGATAACAACCAAGGGAACCTTAACAAAATAGAAAAGTGTACAAACTGTAACAAAAAACATGGAGGCTTATGCAGGAAAGGGGAAAATGTTTGTTATAATTGCAGACATAAGGGACATATCTCTCATCATTGTCCCATCCCAAGCAAGGTGTCTGTTTTATTTGTGGGATAAAAGATCATCAAGTGAAGGGTTGTCCAAGATCGAGAGAAAGGCTTAGTGAATAGATAGTATAACTACTGTTTAAATATGTGTGTTTGGTGTTGTATATATGTATATATGATAAGTATGTTAGTGTAATGCAATATTCTTAACTTTTGTATAAGTTGTAGCAGCGAATCCTGACTTTTGTTATCACAAAGGGATATCGGATGTTTAAAGCAGTATGTGCTATACTATATAAAGTACTATGAATTAGTTGACTGAATATGAATCTATGTTGGATTAATGAAATAAGTTTGATATATTAAACTTATACGATAAGGTTTAGAATGTAAGTTAATAAAGTAAAATTTATGTTTCATTTAATTAGATAATGTCGCCAAGACGTCAAACTCGAAACCAAAGGGCAGAAGAATCTATCAACAATGCTGGAGGATAACAACCAGATCTGATGTAGAACTTTGCAAACATGGTAGCTCAAGCCATGCAGCAAGAAATGTTAGCTGCGGGAAATCAGCTAGACAATCGCTTGGCAAACTTCAAAGATTTTAAGACTGTAGGACCGCCAAAATTTAGAGGAAAAACTGACCCTATTGAAGCCCAAACTTAGGTCAAGGAAATTGAAAAGGAGTTTGTAATTTCTAGGGTAGCTGAGGGGCAAAAGATAGCTTTTGCGACCTATATAATGAAAGGAGAAGCAAATTTTTTGTGGGAGGCAAATCAAGCTAGGGCAGGAGAAGGTGTGGTAATGTAGACACTCGAAATTTTTTGCATACATGTTACTAATATTGCAGGAGGGCAGAATCCTCTTTCAGAGATAACCTTGGAGGACAACTCAGCTCAATCCCGAAAATAATACTGGGAGTTTTAGTACCATCTCAGAGATAACCCCGAGACATCCAGTTCAGTCCCAAAAATAACACTAGGAGTGTCAGTTTCAACCTCAGAGATAACCCCGAGGAATGCAGTTCAAATACCAAAAATCACACCGAAGAAGGTCGTTTCATCTCAGAGATAACCTCGTTATAATCAGTCTCAGTCCCGGAAACAACATCGGGAAAAATAGTGTCAACCTCGAAGATAGCCCAAAGAATGCAGTTGCAATTCCAGAGATAACCCCGGAGATGCTCATTTCAACCTATGCTGTCAGCTTCAACCTCGAAAACCACACTGAGGCACTCAGCTCCAGTCCCAGAGATAACCTCGGGAGGTCAGACACACCTCAGAGATAACCCTGAGGACATCGAGTACTTGCAGCAACCTAATCTCATAGATAACACTAAGCAATAACTTCTTTATCAGCCCAAACCAAAGATAACCCCGGTGAGGGGAAAAATTATCATTTTGCCACCTCAATTCCACACGCGCGCTATCTCAACACTTTTCAATATACATTCTAAACAGTAATGTCCCACAAGAGCCAAATAGCTGCAATCCCGAGTGACTACTACACAGGACAGCACACTAGAAAAAATTTGAAGCTTGAAGACCAAGGGCATGGTCCCATCTTCTTGACTTCTTACAACTTCTAATCCCATGTCATTTGTGTAGCTCTCGACAAAAGCAGTCCAAAACAGGTTTTATACACCTCAATCGGATGCTTGGATTGATGTTCCAAAAGCTCAAGCGGATATCAAGTTACACGATGCATTACGCGTTTTCGAGACAGACAGACCCCCGTGTGTCTGAGGCACCAGTGTAGCCGCAGGTGCATCTACGGTTGTCGCAGGTGCATCTACGGTTGTCGCAGGTACACTTGCGGCTCGCCCCTCTATAAATAAAGGACTTGGGGTGGCCATTTTGTAAGAGAAAATGGCAAGGAAGCCATGTCCATTTTGCTTTGTACACACCCTAAACTGAGTGCTTTCTCATTTTAAACACTTGTGAGCTTATATTCAGTCATATTTTTATTGGCGGGAGCCGAGTGTGCATCCATTTAAAGCTATAGAAGTCTTCTTTGGCAGTCCACTGTAAGCCTTGTTACACTTCTTAAAGTCTTTCTCTTCTACTGTGCACACACCGTTCTTCACGTTGAGAGTCGTGTTGTGTGTATATGTCTAGACTTCGGTCCGTGGCCTTTATTTCTTTTTTTTTTTTTTTGTGTGTATATATATATATATATATATAGCGAACTATTGCTAAAATGATAAACCGAGCCTGGATCGATATATATCCGGTGATTTTACCGCTTATAAATATATATATATATATATATATATATTTAAATTTTTGTCAGGCCTGGAGTTTACTTCGTGGCCTTTTACTGCTTTATTTACATTCCGTCATGCCTGGAGTTTACTTCGTGGCGGTTGATCATTTTTACTGCTTTATTTACATTTTATTCCGCCTGGAGTTTACTTCGTGGCGGTTGATCGTCTTTACTGCTTTATTTACATTTTCGATCCCCCATGGAGGTACTTCGTCTTTGGTTGATCTTGTCTATATATATATATATATATATATATATATATATATATATATATATATATATATTTTACCGCTTTTATATTTTTAAATTTCCAGGTCCCCCATGAAGTTCGCTTTATGGTGGTTGATGATGTGTATATATATATTTATAACTTATATATATAATTGTTTATAGCTTTCATATAAATTGCTACATAATGTGAGCCTAGGAATCATGTGATCACAGATTTAGTTTCCTGAATCTAGATTCGGTTCCCGTGATGGACATTTTCGGCAGTAAACAACTTGTACATTATTCACGGTGTCTAAATTTCCTTAGATGGCTTTCGTGCCCACAAGAAATTCGACATTGCTATGTATATTATTTTCTCGAAGATGCTTCGCATCTCGAAAATAAAAGCAATCAAGCCGGACACTTAATAAAATGGAATTATCAAAGGCTTTAATTACTATTGAGGATAAGGGTTTAAAAAACCTCTTTTATAAAACATCACTGCTATATGTTGTTTAAAACTGAATTTATGCACAAATTCAAAACCTTTGTATATAGGTGCGAACGAGTCATAACACTACTTCCAGATAAATGCACATGGACCCCCACATACACATATATTCATATAACAGTTTAATTGAAAAGTGACGGTCACCGTGGTAACACGGATGTCGTGGAGTGCCTAACACCTTCCCTCTTCATAAGCAAGTCCCGGGACCCTAACGAATCTCGATTTCACAGACCAATTTAGCAGTGTTACATCATGTGGTCAATGTGCAAACCTTTTCTCGGTTGAGTTGGTGCAACCATTTAAAAATACTAACTGGCGACTCTTACAGTCAAATCGTCAACATATAAATGTTGGACCTTTTCACAACTTGTTTTTCAAACAAATCTCACCTAACATGAGATCACCAAAAGACAAGAACAGAAAAGGGACAAATAAAAATCCCGACGTCGACAGGTGGCGACTTTGCTAGGGACTCTTGTAAGAGGACTTAAGCCGCTACTACAAACTTTTCAAAACTGTTATATGCTTGTATGTGGATATTGCATTTACATTTTTGATGAATGTGTATGAATGAAATTACTTACTGCACTATAATATATCTATCTATGATATTAGTGCTTCACACATGTCATCATTCCCATAACGGTGAGACAAGTTGTATGTGAATGTATGTTGTGTGGTTCCTTCACCAGGAGGATATCTTGTCGGTGTTTGATTACTGGACTCGTAGGGATACTAATTCCAACAAGGCTCGGGAAAGGCACCACCCAGATTCGCTCCAGTTGAAAGACCAGATTAACTTCCCGTCAAGTAAATTGTGATGATCTGGGAACCTTCATGCCAAAAAGCCGCGAGAGTAACCTAAGATAGGTCAGCCTCTGATAAACCAAATGCAGAGGAAAGTCTTTCCATGCTTTCCATTTTCAATTACTTGTAAAGACAATTCCTTGTAATTTCATTCCATGTCAATCTCTATATAATGGAAAGTATAAAGAATATATGTACATGCATATTAAGGCTTGACATGCTATCAAATGACACCCATTTTACAGGATAATATTCCTAAAATGGACACATTATGATAGCATGTAAGCATTTATATATTCCCTAACCTACATAAGTTTTTGTAGGGAAACAATTGGGCCTACTACCCGTTCAAAGTCCAAAAATGCCACGAGCCTACAACCAATTATGTCTTCATCTGACCAGTATAATCCTGCTCCTGTCTCTCGTGAGGAGTTTGACGGATTAAGCAAACAAATTATAGATTTGGTTGTTCTGCTTAAAGAACTACACCAGTCTACTCAGGGTTCACGAATACCCGTACATACAGAATCCTCTACACATAGAGGAACACAAGGTACGGATCAAGCAAATCCAATACCTGAGCTTCAGTTGGATAAGTCCAACAAAATTCCTAAAAACAGCCATCCCATAAAAATCCAGACACCGGTGATATCAGGAAAAAAGTCCTTCAAATGGAAGAGACCATTCGGTCTATAAAAAGGATTGGATCACACGGTAGTGTCTCCTATGCTGATCTTTGTATATTCCCTGGTGTTAATTATCTAGAGGAGTTCAAGACTCAACTTTGAAAAGTATGACGGGTTAGGAGATCCTAACAAACATTTGAAGATATTCATCGGAGAACTCGGATCTTATACAGAAGATGAGAAGCTCAGAATGCAGTTGTTTTAAAAGAGTATAACTGGAGAAGCCCGATCATAGTATACCAGATTAGAAAATTCTAAAATACATAGCTGGGAAGAGTTAGCTTATGCCTTCCTCAGTTAGTACAACTTCCACTCTCTGATGGCTCATGACCGGTACCAAATTACCAAAGTCAAGAAATAGTCTAATGAGTCTTTTAGGGAGTATGGTCAAAGGTGGAGGCGCCTTGCTGCTCAAGTTATTCCTTCTATAACGGAGTCAGAAATGGTGATGACCTTCATAGATATACAAGAAGCTCCTTTCTATGAGAGAGTCTTAGCTGGCATTGGCAATCCATTCTCTGAAATGATTAAACATGGAGAGATGGCTGAGATGGGGTTGAAGTCGAGAAAGATTTAAGACCTAACCTCTCTGAAAGCTGTTGCTGAGCACATCCAGTCTGGAACTTATGGAAACAACCCCAGGAGGATCCATAAAAAGAAAGAGGAGGATGTTTCCTTGATACTACAAGGTCAGAAAGGCAGTCAGAACATGCCTATCTAGAGGAGAAACTACTCCCCTTTTTAAGCACAATCTTCTAACCCGACATTGCCGAAGGGTGGAGAAGTCCGACGCAATCGAGTGTTCACACCCTTAGGGGATTCACTCGAGAATGTTCTCAATCTTCTGACTACTCAAAAGAAAATTACACATCTTCTTCCATCAGCCAACCCAAATGGGAAGGGTTTCAATGCTATACGGAAGTGTGTTTATCATGCCGGGGCACAGGGACATGATACTCAAGATTGCTGGGCCTTGAAACACAAGATCCAGGATTTAATTGACAAGGAGGAGACTGTGGTGACTAAACCCGATCAACCTCATGTGCAAGACAACCCTCTTCCTCAACACAAAGAAGAAGAGGTCAATATGAGTAATTAGAGCAGTGGACAAAGTTCAAATTACGTTGTTGAATCTTCTTAAACCAATAAGGACGATGCTGACAAATGGGATTATGCACAGTTACAATTTATGATGGAATGAAAGATGAAAGCTCTTTGTAAGCAAGTCGACCAATTGGCAGAATTGGTGATCCATCAACACCAAGTCACACACCAATTAGTCATTCAAGAGCATGCTAGTCTCCTTCCTTTTGTTATGAATACTTCATCATCGCCTTCAAAAAGTGAAACACTGGAGGATAAGGTTACCAAAAGAGCAAGTACCAAAGCCCGTCGGGATTTTGCCAACATAAGGGAATTTACATACCTTGGCCAACCTATGGAGGAGATATTTCAGATGCTGATCAATGAAGGAAGAATTACATCCCTTCTACCTCCAATTAATCCCCGCTCAAGATGGTTCAATTCTAATGGAGTATGCCAGTATCACTCCCACTCTCGCGGATACAACACAGAAGAATGTTGGGCACTCCGCCATTTAATTCAGAATTTAATTGACAGCGATGTCCTGCAGATGGAAGACGATGACACTTTGTTACTCGAGAATGGGAATACATGTCCTACAAAAGGGGAGGATGTCGTAGTAGTTATATCTGCTAAGGTTGATTAGGCTGCCAGACCACTCACAATACAAGCAATTCAACTCAAAGGTGCTGACAATCCTTTGAAAGTGCCTGCACCACATCCAATTCTCTTGCTATCTAGGCCACAATACCCTGTTGTCAGCTTGAAAAAAGTCCCATGGAATTATGGGCAGGCTGAAGGATCTACATCACACACAACTGCTACAATGTCGAAGGAGAATCCACTGTATCTTTCCCATCGGGTGATGAAGCCTACCATCAAATCAAAGGGGAAAGTTCGCATGAAGAAAATTGAAGAGTTCCTCCGTACCATGGGCCATAATGAAGCCAAGGTGGTTTTAAGCTTGAGAGAAGCTCCCCAACAAATTTCCATACTAGACTTGGTTTTCTCTTCCAAAGATCACAGGAAAGTATTGCTAAGGGTCTTGGAAGAAGCCCATTTGCCAAAATCAGCGGATGTGGAAAAATTCCAATATTTGGTTGATCACATTTTTAATAACAATGTGATATCTTTCACTTATGACGACATACCTCCCGAAGGGACTGGTCACTGCAAGTCATTGCATATAGCGGTGCTGTCATCTGGATATATGGTGGGAGGAGTTCTGATAGATGGTGGTTTGTCTTTGAATATATGCCTTTATGCCACCTTGGAGAAGATGAATATCAATCCCGAGAGAATCAAAAGCAGCCATACGGTTATCAAAGCTTTTGATGGATCCCGACGAAATGCAGTTGGGGAAATTGAGCTACCACACTACTATAAAACAGTAAATAGATAACGCGAAAAAAACGTTGTAGTTTCAATCAAAAAATGTCGTTAGTTAAGCCATCTATCTATTCGACACTTTACACAACGTTTTTAAAACGTTGTAGTTAGACACATTATACAAAATTTTTTAAGAAAAAAACGTTGTAGATTAGTTTTCCATAATTTAACAGATGCTTGAAAACGTTGTAGAAGGTTTTATTCCACAACGTTTTCTGGCTAAAAATGTTATAGTTTAATATATCAAACAACGTTTAAGCACATTTACACAACGTTTTTAAAATGTTGTAGATTAAAAAAAAGAAAAAAAATTGTGATTCACCTACTTTACCAATGCACCTACAATATGCTAATGCCATGATATATAGCTAAAAGGTCTAAATTCTCATTTAAATTTAAAGCCAAAATGTATCAACCATTCAAAATACATCCCAATAATACCATTCGTTTACAGTTTCAAATTTCTACGTCTACAAAATATATACCAAACTATCCATATGTCCAACACGTATCTATTCAACCATCACTGAAATGTATGCCAACTCTATATGTCGACTATATGTCGATATACAGACAGAAAACTAATATCGATATAAAGATAGAATTAGAAAAATTACATGCAACTTGGTGCGTAAAGTTATAGGAGAAATTTTACTCTTCAATATCTCTCTCAAGCTTTGTAACTGTGTCATTCTGAAACATAGAACCATTTGGGATTGCATATATACATCTCTGCATATTCTTTACAACCACACAATAACTCTGATAAGTATGATAAACATGCTCCAAGTAAACACAAACAAAAGTATCAGGATTATGCACTCAAACTCCGTATATTTTAGCCAATGATGCATATATAAACTTATGGTTAGCATCCATATTGCATTTTCAACTTCGTGTGGGTTTTCCTTG
Organism: Panax quinquefolius; assembly: GCA_020205615.1. Lineage (NCBI taxonomy): Eukaryota > Viridiplantae > Streptophyta > Magnoliopsida > Apiales > Araliaceae > Panax > Panax quinquefolius. The sequence continues at coordinate 100,648,082 of CM035156.1, forward strand.
ACATAACGATGATTGAATGTACATCCATCATGCATGTCAACGTTGTGATCATCTTTGAGATGCGTAACAAGTGCTGGAATGTCACCTGTGATGGAACATTCAGACCCAACATATGGACAATTGTAAGGACGGAATCGGCAATGTTGTTCATGCTTGAGCTTGCTGTAGTATGGAAAAATATCATGACAGCCAAGACTCTGGTATCTGCAAGGTAAGTAAAATGCCAAAATAAGCAATTAAATGCCAATAAGCATGCTATATAAAATGACAAAAAGGGAGAAGGAATAGAGATGCAAATGAGGAAAACTTTGTATCAAGCACTCTCCATCTCCCTAGTTTGCTCCTGAGCCACCTACATCCAAATATACCAATATCAGGTTTCAAGAGAAAAAATTTTAAATGTCAATTTGTTTGTGTAATACAGGTATTGTTTGTTTCAGATTATATTTCACCCAATAATACAGGTATTGCATTTCTGAATTCTACAAGTCCTGAAGGGAAAAATGTAAGTGGATGGAGTATGGGTGAACCCAGTTCGAGGGTCGACGTTTATCCTGCAAAAGAAAAGCTAAGGAAGGAAACATTGGACAATCTTCTGGAAGTGGGAGTTCAAACTACTTTCAACATACAGAAGGTAGCGTATGGCAAGCTGTCCCTGCTCGGCATAATGCTGCCAACAGCTTTACTATATCAGCCCCATCAGAAATCACTAATGATTATAGTTAATCACAGCAGTTAAACCCAAGACTTGGACTTGGTGTTGGAGGAGTGGCTTCAGAAAGTCCTCCTTTTTTAAGTGCTGCAGGAAGTTCAGAAAGCTCTCGTAGAACTAGTGGAGATATAAATGTTGCTGGAAATGTTGCTTCTTCTTCTCGGAGTGGCTCAATTTCTGGTGTCCATCCATCGTCTGCACCTAACTGGGTTCGTCATCGGAATTCTCCATAATATCCACGAAGGCTGTCTGAATTTGTTCATCGATCATTGCATTTGAGGTCAGCAAGAACAACAAAAACCTCTGAAAGCAAGCCCGACCGATCTCTTCCAGTCAATTCAATGGTTGTGTGCTCCCCAGCAGCTTGGACACCCACAGATATTGTCAAAGAGCGAAAGTTGCGCCCTCTTGGTCACAGCAACTTTAACACATAATTAAGTTCACAACCGGACTCAAAAGTTGCGCCCCAGAATCTTTTATTTTTCAAATAGGTAATGGACCTAATGATTTAACACAGAATCATATAACAGTTTCATAGTACAATGCAGAAAACAGCCACCTTGTTTTGTTGTTTAGTCTATTCACATCTGGTCATCAAGGAATCCTATAAAGAGAAGTTGAATGTGAAGTTCTAACAGTTTGTTGGGGACATCTACCAAAGCAGAGCTGATACTTCTCCCGAGAAAGACTGAAAAGCAAAATACACTATGTTATCCGAACTGGTTGTCCTTCTTTCACACATACACGACAATTGAATAACTGTAACATCAATTTGATTTCTAGAATATTTTTTTAATACTTACTAGTCCAACACTATGACAAATTTAATATTCCGGAAAGATTAGAAGATACAAAATCATTCAAGAATTAAATAGAACTAGGACAAAACTATTTGTAAACTTGATGATCTGAAAAACAATCTAAACCACAACTCCCCTAGTTAAATTAGGTGAGGTTCTGTTTTACAGGCCTACCTGCTGAATGCGATCCGCGACATTGTCTTCAGAAAGCTTGTTTCCTTATTGATCCATTACATGAAACACAACAATAAGTATAAATTTAGAACATAAAATCAGAATTCCCAATTAATATAATTAGAAAAGCAATAAATCATCATCAAAAGTTTACCATCCATGAACCATTCCCCATCCGAAGAAATGTAAGCGCACTTAATTATTAGATTCATATCAGTCAGAATCTGAACCACCTCTAACAAGCTGCCCATCTTATTTGCACTATCAACCTGAAAATTTCCTCAAAAAAATAAATAACATAATAAAGAAGAAGAAATACATATGAGGCGGCTATCTTCTTTAAACAATCAATTCAAGAAAACTCAGTGAATCCACAGAAAGTGTAAAAAGTACAAAAACAAAAAAAAATTATTTATTTTATATAAAAAATAGTACCTTGATTAAAGTGGCTTTCTTTTCCGAGGCATTATTACCTGTAACCCTATAAATTGCACATCAAGAAAAGATTTCAATCAGAATATCCAATTGTCGAATTATTCAAGTTTCAATCATTTTAGCGACACAAGTAACGACTTGAAAGGGAAATTAAGCATCAAGTAGGATATAGAAAAAAAATATTGTAGGGAACAGAAGATAACCCAAATTGAATTGGCAATAAAAAAAGAAAGAAAGAGAAGAAAAAGGAGCGAAAAGAGAAGCAATAGAATTATACCTGGGTGGATTCATACGATGCACAAGCTTCTCAAATTCATCATCATTGTCGGCAGAAGGTGACCACTTATCCATTTCAACAAGAAAGAATTCAGAGGTGCAATTGGGGGAGGAGGGAGAGAGAGACAGGCAGGCAGGCAGAGCTAAAAAGATTTAAGATGCATTTATGCAACAATTGCATGGATTATTATCTGCAGCAGCATGCAAAACACAATGCAATACACCATTGATAATAAAATGATAAATGTAATGATTAAATTAACCAATTGACTCAAGTACTCAATAGGTAGTACATATATCGCCATTCATCACATATATTATTGAAATAAACTCTACGGCTGAAATCACAGACTCACCCAATGTCATAGTCTTGCTCCATTTGATTTTGGAGCTCCTCAGCTTGTTATGAATACAACAATTTACAGAGCATCAGAATGTGTAAGTGGCCTCATTGCTATATTACAAATGAGTAACAATTTACCCTTTTTTGGCTTCTTCTTTAGAATCTTTTGGGTTAAGCATTTCCCAGGATACCATTCAATATCTGTCCTATAAAGTTGCCAATATGCATGAGATACAAAGAAAAAACACACATAAGGACTACAACATGAAATAAGGTAAATAGCAAGTTACCCGATGGCCTTCTCCAAAATAGGTTCATCATCATCAATCATGTGATGGGTTTTTGTCAAAACTAAGTTCTTAAAAAAGGATTTGTATCAAAAAAGAACTCTAGCTTAAAATCCTTGGGATTATCAATCCTGCACCATTTGATATCCTTGAGATACTCATCACGCTTAGAGATCTAGAAAAACAACAATCATAAACAGTTCTAGCTAGGGGGGAAAACATTTTTAAATAAGCAGCGTAAAACATAGGTATTAAGGTCTATGAATTATCAATATCACACCTCCTCGGCCAATATTTCATTAGTTTTCATTGTAGTGAGCCAAAAATTGGGCACACCTTTCTCTGCATCAATTGTTTCAAAATACCAAATTCAAAATCCCATATTAAACAATTTTACCGAAAAGAAGAATAAATATGAAAAATAACAGGCAATCTTTGAATGTGATAATAACTTTTTCTTTATATTCCTCTTGGTACATTGCAGTTTCACTTTTAACTCCTTCAGCTTCAACAATACCAATCACAATCATTTCTAGAAAAAGCTACACAATAAGCCTGTGAATAATAATAATTCTTGCATACACTTATAAATATAGAAATACATAAACAAATAATAATCTTCAGAGAGAAAGCTCACCGTACTTCAAAACGACAGTTTTTTGGCCGATCTTGACTAGCAAAACTGATGATTATAGCTGAAGAAGAAATCAGAACCAAAAAATGAATGGAATCATATAAATAAAAACCACTAACATCCAAATCAGAACTAATTGTAAAATAAGAAACTGAATTCAAGAAAGAGAAGAATGTTGAATATCGACGAATGATTTAAAGACAACGGCTTCCCGGCGCCACTTGGGTCCAAATTTGGGACGGGGAGGTAGTTTGTCGTCGACGAGGTGGAAGGAGGCATCGTCGTATGCATTACCGGCGAAGGAATCATCGCCAGCGAAGTCAAAGGTGGAGTCGGCAGGGTTACCACGAGCGCTTCTAGGGTTCAACCGGTCCCCAGTCGTCGGGGTTGAAGGGGACGGCGCCGATTTCAAAGCCTACCATGTTGTTTTCTGATCTGATTTGAGGTGAGAGAGTGAAGATGAGTGAGAGATAGGGGAGGGTGTAGATTGGGATTTGGGAGAGCTTCAGATGTTGGAAGGCAATGTTGTAAGGCTGGGAAGCAAGAGGATGGTTTTTAATTTCAAGTGAAAACGCAATTTATTTTAAGCTCCGAGTTTTTAATGTAGATAACGTTTTTTTAAAAAAGTTATTTATTTAAAATCAAAATTTACCCTTTTAAATAGATAACGTTTTTTTAATATATATCTATAACGTTTTGTTAAAAAATATTGTGAAAAAAATACCACAACGTTTCTTATAAAAACGTTATGGTTTAAATATTGTCTATTTACTATTTTGTACTAGTGCCAGTGGAGATTGGTTCACATACATTCAGTGTATCCTTTCATCTGCTTAAAATAGCTACATGATACAACCTACTTTTAGGAAGACCGTGGATTCATGTGGCTGGAGCCGTCCCTTCCACCCTTCATCAATAACTTAAATATATTATCAACAATAGCCTAATCACTGTTAATGTTGAGCCAGAATGTCCTGAACAAGGTGACATACCACTCATCAACTTCAAAACAGAAGTTGAGCCAGTCAGTTTTCACGCCCTGGAGGTGAGCAACACTCATTATCATCCCATTGGGACGCCACCTCTCACAACCAAGATTTCTACTGAGGTAATGTCGGCCACTCGGGAGATGATGTCATTGGGTCATCAACTTGGACAAGGGTTGGGAAAAGATCAACAGGGTATTAAGCGCCCAATTCAAGTTCCCAATCAAACAGGGACAGCTGGATTAGGCTATTCTTCTAGCTCCAGACAGAGGAATCCTCACAAGCACAAATAGATTCCTTCATCTTCAGCCATACGATGATTATCTCCACCTATAAATCCTGAGCCTGTATAGTTTCCTGTAAAGGTTCCTGCCCATGTTATGGCTATGCTATTTCCTAAACTGATACTAGTTAAAGCAAAAGAGGTACTGATTCCTAATCCTGAAGTACAAGAAAGGGAACGGAGACGTAAACAAGACATCGCCATGAGTTTGTCTCATCTACGCATCCTTTTACATGATGAGCACACAAATAGATATACTCTAGACGATGATTGTCTCGATATTATGGTCATCATTCGAGAGAAGAAGGACGATGATAGCCACTTCATTACTGCCATCCACTAGGACTTCACCCTTGACAATTGGAGCAGCACTCCTTGCATTGGTCGACAAGGGTAAAACGAGTAGAAACCCCATCTGCCCTGTAGATAGCTTTAACTACTTACTTTTCTATACAGTATTAGCAGTTATTTTGTCAATACATGCTAACAGTTTGTATGATTGAATAGTTTCATATATTAAGTGAAAACATATTTTGTTTTAGGACTCTGAATTTAGATGTGCATGTACTTGTTGATGAGGTACCTTTTCTCCACAAGGACTGTAACTTTGATGAAAAGTTGGACTCAGACTTGATGGAAATACAAGAGGACATTGAGATACCTCAGGAGATCAAGGAGTGGGTCGAAGATAAACCCAAACTAAATCTTGATCAAACCACCTCATTCAACCTCGGAACCTTAGAAAACCCTAAGTTAATCCAGATTGGTACAGACCTCACTCCAAACCAAAGGAATGATATGGTTGCGCTAACCCAATTCCAGGATGTGTTTGCATGGTCTCAAAAAGACATGGTGGGTTTGTCAATGGCCATCGCCTTTCCATTAAAGAGGGATTCAAGCCAGTAAGGCGGAAACTCAGGCGATTAAAACCTGAGTGGAGTTTAAAAGTTAAAGAAGAAATTTTGAAAGCTGGCATCATCATGGTGTCCACATATCCTAAATGGCTATCCAACATAGTCCCCATGCCTAAACCGGGAGGAAAGGTGCGAGATTGCGTGGATTACTGGGATTTGAATAAAGCATGCCTCAAAGATAGCTTTCCCGTGCCATATATCCACATTCTCATTGATTATATTGCTCAATACGGCATGTACTCCATTGCTGATTGTTTTACGGGGTACCATCAAATCATGGTTGCTAAGGAAGATCATGAGAAAATTACATTCATCATGCCTTGGGGAACATTTTGCTATAGATGGTTGTCATTCAGCCTCATTAATGCTGGAGCAACCTATCAGCGAGCTATGATGGCTCTTTTCCATGACTTAATGCACAAAGAGATAGAGATCTACGTGGATGACATCATTGTCAAATCCTGAAGGGAAGATGACCACCTAGACCATCTTAAAAAGCTCTTCAACAGGTTGCGTAAGTACAACTTGAAGTTGAATCCAGCCAAGTGCGCCTTTGGCGGTAATCGGGCAAGTTGCTAGGATTCCTAGTCAGCCACAAAGGGATTGAACTGGATCCCACCAAAATCCACGCTATCATGAAAATACCCATTCCTTAGACAGAGAAGTAAATACTAGGATTTTTGGGAAGAATCAACTTCATTAGCAGGTTCATTTCTCAACTTATAGTAACCTGTGAGCCTATCTTCAAGCTATTAAGGAAGAACTCCTCCATGAAATGGAACGATGAGTGTTAAAAAGCCTTCTTTACAATCAAAGAGAAGCTGGTTAACGCTTTTGTTTTGGTACCTCGTAGGGATGATGTTCCCATGTTCATGTACCTGTCCATTAATGACAATGCCATGGGCTGCATGCTGGGACAGAAGGACGATAGAGGCTAAGAGCGAGCTATCTACTACCTCAGCAAAAGATTCAGCAGTAGTGAACACAAGTACACTCTAATTAAGAAGACTTGTTGTGCATTATCATTGGCTTCTGTCGACGTCGGGATTTTTTAGTGTCCCTTTTCGTTACTTGTTCTTTGGTGTCTCTCACATCAAGTATTAATATGAGATTTGTTTGAAAAATAAGTGAAAAGGTCCCATGTATAATGTCGACGATTTGACTTTAAGAGTCTCCAGGTTGGTGTATTTAATCGGTTGCACTAACGCAAATCAAAAAGGTTTGCACATTGACCCAATGATGTGGCAATCGCTAAACGGGTTACGTGAAATCGAGATTCATTTGGGTTCGGGGCTTGATTATGCGGAGGAAGGTGTTAGGCACCCCCGACATCCGTGTTGCTTCTGCATGACCTTGATTTTCAAAGAAACTGTTATATGAATGTGTGCGTGTGTGTGTGTGGATCAATGTACAATTATTTGGAAGTAGTGTTACACCTCGTTCGCACCTATATACAAAGGGTTTGAATTTATAGAAAAATTCAGTTTTAAACAAGATATAGCAATGAAGTTTTATAAAAAGAGGTTTTTCAAACCTTGTGCTCAATAGTAATTGATGCCTTTGATACTTCCATTTTATTATTAAATGTTCGGCTTGTTTGCTTTTATTTTAGAGATCAAGAAGCATCTTCGAGAAAATAATATACAGCGAGCGTAGAACTCCTCATGGGCATAATGACCCATCCAAGGAAATTTAGACAACTGTAAAATAATGTACATGTCTTTTATAGTGAAAAAGGTCCATCATGGGAACCAAATCTAGATTCAAGAAATGAATCATGATCACATGATTCCTAGGCTCACATGATACAAATGAGTTTGTATGGAAAGTCATAGCGATTATATATATAAAAGTCAAATATATATATACGAGACTTGATCAACCACCACGAAGCAACTCCAATGGGGATCGAAAATATAAATATATAAAAGCGGTAAATATATATATATATATGGACATGATCAACCACCACGAAGTAAACTCTAGGTGGGATGAAATGTAAATAAAGGTGTAAAAGGCCACGAAGTAAACTCCAGGCCTGACATAAATGTAAATATATATATATATATATATATATATATATATATATATATATATATATAAAATAACACACAGGATATAAATTCAGTGCTCATCAAATATGTCCAACAACAATTATATATATATATATATATATATATATATATATATATATATATATATAAATAAAGTAAATGCTCTTATGTAAAATCCAGCTCATCGATATGTCCCATAACAATTATATATATATGTATATATATATATATATATATATATATATATATATATATATATATATATATATATATATATATATATAAGCAAGTAAATGCTCCATACATAAATCTAGGCTCAATCGAGGCATAACTCGACAATGTTAGTCCATATATAAAATATATACATATGTAAGTATATATATACAGATAGAAATGAAAACCACGGACCGAAGTCCGGACAAACGCACACAACATGACTCTCAATGTGTATAACAGTGTGTGCTAATATGAGAAGAAGGCTTTATAGAATGTGAGAAGGCTTACAGTGGGCAACCAATGTAGACTTCTATGACTCTATATGGATAAACACTCAGCTCCCGCCGGATAAAAAGATAGCTATATGTGAGCTAACAGATATTTAGAGATGAGGAAACACTCAATATCGGTGTGTACAGAGTAAATTGGATAGGGCTTTCTCGCCTTTTTCTCTTCTTCTCCCCCTCAAATGGCTGACCCCAAGGTCTATATTTATAGACTGATGGCCGCAGGTGTACCTACGGCTACCGCAGTTACACCTGCGGCTGGTCGAGGTGTCCCCGGTCGAGGTGTCCCCGGGCTTCCCCCTCAAATGGCTGTCTCGAAGTACGTGCACTCGTGCATTATAATGTCCGCTCAAACTTGCAGAACTTCAATCTGAGCATCCAAACGAGGTATATGTGACCTTCTTCGGACCGGTTGTGTTGAGAGTTACTCAATGACATGGATTAGAGGTTATACGAAGTCAGGAAGAGGGGTCCATGCCCATGGTCTTCAAGCTTCAAATTCTATCCAAGGTACTGCCACGTGTAATAGTCACTCAGGATTGTAACTCCTCGGTTCTTGTGGGACATCGTTGGATGTTTGTATGTATGAAGTGTTGAAACGACACGCAGGTGTTGAAAAGGGCAAGATGATGTTTGACTCTTCGCCGGGGTTATCGCCGGTTTGAGTTGAAAGCAGATGTTGCTCAAGGTTACATCTGAGATTGGACTACTTATTTGTATGTCATAATGTCATCTTGTGAGAGTGCCTATCTGCCCGGTGTTAGCTCTGGGTCTAAGGTATGAGTGCCTCTGCAGGAGGTCTGAGCTTGAAGCTGATAGCATGTATTTGAAACAAGCATTTTCGGAGTTATCGCCGGAACTGCAACAACACTCTTTGGGGTTATCGCCAAGGAAGAATCTCGGGGTTATCTCCGAGGTTGGAAATGATCCTTCTGGTGTGTGTTCTGGGGTTGGAAATGATGTTCCCGGTGTGTGTCCCATGTTTTGGGATTGACTTCCGGTAGTATCCGGAATGTATGTAAGTTGTCTTCCATGGTTATCTCCGAAAGACGAATCTGCAATGTTAGTAACAAGCGTGTAGAAAATTTTGAGTGTCTACAGATGCCCCTCTTTATCATATTCTTGCGATGCAAGGCATGGATAGGATAAAGAATCCTAGACACTTGAAATGCAAGTAAGGTAAACATGATGCTATGTGCATCAACATGATGCAAATGTATGATGCATGATGGAAAAGATTGTCGGTTCCCTGGTAATCCTGTCGGGATGACAATCAGTGATGGCTTGGATATGCGATCCAAGTCTTCAAGGATGTTGACGTTGGGGCTATCACCAAAGTCTTGAATCCTAGACACTGGCTTATATTCCATAGAGGTGCCTCTTGTGTATAAGAGATCTGTGGGGATAAAGCTTTGTCTGTTTGAGGATGTGTATAACATATTCCCTCATTCTGTCGGAGTTACTGCCAACAGTCTGTCGCCATCAGGGTTTTCCGACCTTTGTTGATGTGTGTATCACCGGAAAGATCTCTGCTGGGTGCATTGTCAAGGTTGCTTGACCTTCATTGATGTGTGTGTCAATGGTAGCATTGCGTTGTAACCCCCACCGGGGATACTTGTATAAGCTGCTTCGATGGGTTTACTTGCCATCAGCTGACATGACGTCAAGGTTGCTTGACCTTCATCAATGTGTGTATCAATGGTTGCATTGCGTTGTAACCCCCGTCGGGGATACGTGGATGCTTGAAAGATGTGCGTTGTGACCTCGTTAGGGATACTTTATCAGTTTGTAACTTCGGCGTTGTAACGCCCGCCGGGGAGGTTTGGCATTTCGTGCTTTGGCATTGTAACCCCCGCCGGGGATGTTTAGGGTTGTGACCCTACAATGACGGCATCGGACCTTTGTGGGGTATTTCCGAGCATGATTTGTAAAAGCTGAGATCATCGGTATAGTATACCCTGCATTCAGGCGAATACTGATGCGATGCCGGGAGTTTAATTCTGACCCGCATGAAACTAGGATTTTAGGCTATTTCGCTCAATCGCGTAGCATTTTTATTCCTAATTTTGCCTTTTCAGCTTGTGAGACCTCCTTTGCAACTCTAATTGGAGTGAGCCGGAGGTTTGGGACCCACTTAGGAGTGTCGCAGGTACACCTGCAGCAGCCGCAGATGGACCTACGGCCAACCGTGGCTATGTAAAGCCCAAAGGTTGCTTTCATAAGTCATTTTCAAGCTGCGCTGCGAAGGAAATCTGAGAGTTCTTCTTCAAATCTGCTGAGTTCGGGCAACTTTCTGCATATTCTGCCACCGTACAAGCATTCTTCACTGTCCTAGTAACATATGCATGTATTTTTTTTTCCAATTTCTATACGTTAGAAAATGACTTGTCAAATGAAAAGTATTTAGACACATAGTAGTGAATATGCATGCTGATATGACTGGATAAAAAATATTCAACATAGAAAATGTTAGTATTAAACCATGCTGAACATAATGATGTAAAAAAATTTTACTTTTGAAACAGTCAAATTGGCACCTTTTACTATCATTTCTTATCCTATCTGAGGACAAATGAGTAAAAGTAGAAAAGCAAAATAATCCTGGTAATTAGACTACACTTACGGATTTTTTACTGTGATGTGATTAATGCATGTAGGATGTATATGACTATGTATAGGTGTGCTACTGAATGGCCACCTAGTCATGCCTATGTGCATGTGGATAGGAATTTACAAAGGGGGCTATGGCAAAAAATTTCCAAAATGTAGGAATTGGGTAGTCATGCATTTTTAACTCTATTGTAGATGTATGTTAAAACAATGCATGCATGCATGTAATCATAAAATGCATTTTAAAAAGCTCCAGGTAAGAATTTACCACACCCTTTCTGAGGTGATTTAGAGACTTGTTGTCCAGATATTATGGATCCGGATCAGCCGAATAGTTCTCGCAGGACTACTTCTGATGTACGGAGGAGGGCTTCTGAAGAGCCTTAACGCCGGTCTGTCAAACAGCCTCGTCTTTTAGTGGAGGAGGTGATATGTCCTATCCGAGTTGAAGTGCCAGATGTCGAGGACGAGGAGGAGGATGTACCGATCGAGGTTCCTGCTTCTGCTGTACGTGTTCCCCATAGGGAATTACCAGGTATTCAAGTGGCAAACCCAGATCTTCTGGGTGACTTAAGTAGGCATCCTTCAGTATACCCGCACGTAAATGAGGTATGAAGTTAGATCTTTAATATTCCTTATTTCCTATTGATGAGGAGTCAAGGATTTTGATGTTGATCTGCATTTGATGTAGGTTCCCGGCTTCACACAGCCTCGAGGGAACTGGTTTAGCCTCCGTCTTCAGAGAGGGATGCCATGTTAGATTTGATAGTCCGAATACACACAGATCTGTAGATAGCTTTGTATTTTCCTGCACAGACTAGCTTAGCCATTTTGTCATGTACAACATAGATGTATATATATCAAACAATATTATGTATGGCAGGGAAATATATTTTGATTCACTTCCCTTTTAGTTATGCCTTGATACTTACTTGATATTTTCCTGTTTCTTCAGGGCCTTGTGATCTTGATGCATTCTGAACTTATCCATGATAGGTGGACATTGAGACATCGCAAGATCTCTCAGAACGAATCATTGATTTCTGTATATCCTTACCATCTTTGGTGTCTTGGGACTGGTATCTGTATGAAAAGTGGAGAGGAGGGTGGTTTTTCCTCTCTGAGATTGACCGCACCACAGATGGTCGCAAGTACTTCTATTTATGAGAAGCCTAGTTAATTCCATCTCTTATGGGTTGGTATTTCTCTTTGAGGCATGACCGCAACTTAGATGGTCACTGAATCTTCTATTTTTGAGAAGAGGTTGGGTAATTCCATCCCTTTGATTTGAAACTGATGAAATGTGGTGAATTGAAGGTTGATCCCAGTACCGTGTGACTAATATTTTTGTTCTGGTAGGGGTTAGACTGAACCATAAATGGCTGCCTACGTACTCCTATTGAAGAGGAGATCAAGTCTGCGTAGTTCGAACCTGGTGTAAGAGGTTCAACGCGGAATGTGAAAGGCAGATGGGTGTAGAAATGTTTTTGTTGTTTTGTGAAGAAAGAGTAGAAATGTTTTTGTTATTTTTTTGTTGTTTATTACGACCGAGCCATATAGAATATGGTTGCCTACGTACCCCCAGGTATCAGGGAGATCAGGTCGACGTAGTTCGCCCCTCTGGACGAATCGTAGCTAAAGAGAAATGTGAATCCCATGTATAGGCTATACTGCGGGGAGAAGAAAGTTTGATCCCATAAAGGGGACAAACTACAGGTGTAGAAAAAGTTTGATCCCGTCTTCAGGACAAACTACAAGCGTAGAAAAGTTTAATCCCGTCTTCAGGACAAACTGCAAGTGTGAAAAAGTTTAATCCCGTCTTCAGGATAAACTACAAGTGTGAAAGGTTCAATCCCGTTTTCAGGATAACTGAACTTGTATGAAAGGTTTGAAATGAAATGACACTAGGCTGCTGGTTTGAAGTGTATGTTTCCCTGAGGGGCAGAAGAGTATGTGAAAAGGAGAGGGTTCAAAACCGGAATGACTGGTGATTTGATGATTAAACCTAGGATGTTTGTTTGATGGTAACTTCAGACATAGTATCGTTTCACGGTGGCCGAGTTGATAAGCTGTGGAAATTCATCGCCATCCATTTCTTGTAATCTGAGAGCACCTCCTGTTAATACCTCATTGACAACAAATGAGCCCTCCCAGTTAGGAGCGAATTTTCCCTTAGATTGATCTTGGTTGTCAATTGTCTTCTTTAAAACCAAGTCATGTTGTTTGAACTGTCGTAGTCGGACTTTTCTGTTGTAGGATCATGCGATCCTTTGCTGATATAACTGACCATTGAAGATAGTCATGGTTCGCCTTTCGTCTATTAGAGACAATTGGTGATACATGTCGTGTACCCATTGGCCTTCATCCAACTGAGCATCCATTAACACTCTGAGGGATTCCATTTCCACCTCTATGGGGAGCATTGCTTCCATCCCATAGGCTAATGAGTAGGGGGTTGCCCCAGTGTGATAGACTCCACGGCACGCTTGCGTGAGGTGGTCGTCGCCCCGATCGTTTCTAGCACAGTTGTTGGGTGAATTGCTTGCAACACCTTAAACCCTCGCCTATATGTAGACGGTAATCTTGGTACAATTGCTCGCGTTCAGAATTCTGCGTTGAATGGACACCAACGACACTTTAACCCCTCGCTTATATTGAAGCGGTAATCTCAGTACAATCGACGATTGATGCGGTAGAAGACGCCACACACAACTATGAATTGTTGTATGATAAGTCAAATTGAATCTCAAAGAAATAACTAAGAATTACTTAGGAATTCTTCAAAGAACCAAAAGTAGAGAATCAACTCACAAGTATATTGAATAATAAAATTGATAATGTATTTGATTACATTAACTTAGACCTCTATTTATACTACTCAAAACAATCCAAATCCTAATAACAATAGGAACAAATTATTCTAATCCTAATAGGAATTACAAACCATAACCCTAATTTCTAAGTAGAAATCAATTTGGAAAAGAAATTCCTATTTCTATAAAACAATAGAAACCTTATTTAGAATGTAAATCTAAACTGGAAAGAAATCCTAATTATAATAGAATTTGATAAGTATCTGGAAAATAAATCCCTAAAAATTAGGCTAATAGAATATGCCTAATATTTTAGGAAACAAAATCTTTTCCTAAAATCCCAAAATCCTTGCCACGTTAGGATCTTTTCTTCAGCGTGAAACTTGCTTCTTTCCTTTGCATGTAATCTGATTATGTAAAGTTATAAAGACCCACATAATACTAGCTACATGTGAATAACTTGCTGATCTTGTATCATTCCCCTCCTCTTCAAAAGGATTTGTCCTCAAATCTGGCCCATCGTCTTCTCAAAAATGATTCAACCACAAAATTGTTCCTACATAAAAACAAACTAAGTTAGTAGCATCAAACCAATCATAATGCCAAAACTCAACTCGCAAATGACATATATAAGCAACAAAAACTCCAACTCCCGCTAAGAACATAACAATGCCTGAATTCTCTCCCGAATTGACAATTTGTAGACCAGTTAATCCCAGAACACTAATTATATATATAAACTAATCTACTATCTATTAAAATAATCATGAATGCAAAGTAAGAAAGAATATGAAAAGTCTTATATCCTCCTGGATCAAAAATCATCACGCAAAACTCTTCATGTGGTAGATTCTCCCAGAGACGAATTCCTGGATCAAAATTCAATATAATGATCTCAATCCTTCGCAGAAACACATTCGTCAATGCACCTGGATCAAATATCAATACTTGAAATTTGTCATATTTCTCTTTCTCGCATGAACTCTCTTTAATTCTCGGATTAAACACAAAATGAACAAATCAATAAGTTCCTTTTGTCTAATCACAAAGAAATTAAATAAACCAAAATCATATGCATAGTCTACTAAAACAATATTCAAAACACTTCCTCAGAGATGTCTTATGCATTGAATCGGATGAACTGCAGGATCCATGCTTCCACTTGATGAATATGATCCTATCACGAATCTGCAAAACACAACCAACCTCCTCATTCCATTGACATTAATACAATAAAGAACAAATAATGTTATCAATGGAGTAAAAAGGTCACAATCATAAGTTGAAAATTCAATAACATATCGACGATGATCACAAACAAACTCTACACATGCTAAAGAATTTCCCAAAATGTTGACAAAAATCTAATATCATCAAAAGAGAGAATAACAAATTTTCCCATGAAAAATGCAAAATATAATTCAACAATTCCATGGAAGTATGCAATGCCTTAGCTAATCTAAGTGAACTAACTACACATGCAAATAACTCATCTCTCAAACCATCTTGATGATAAACATTTCTTGAATCAGAACCATATGATAACAAATCATGCAATGAAGATTGCTCCAACGAAACAACATGATTACTACCATTGTTAACTAACGACAATTCATGTAAAGATTGACTAGCATGAAACCCTAAGTCAATATCTAGACAACAAAACCTAGAATTAATTTCATGCAAGTAAACACATCGAGAACGAGAATATATATCATGATCATAAACTAACTCAACAAATATCAAGTATCCACCATAATTTATGATATAGATGATTCTACCCACAAAATAGCTAACAACAAATCCAATGGAAGCATGCAAAACATGTTTTAAATAACACATGAAAACACTAGATGCATCAGTTAATCTAACAGAAATAACTAACCACCTATATAACTCACATGCGAAAATAATTTTCCATTTATCACAATCACTCGTGCTAAATTGATTAGGCATTATCATCACATGATCATTATCACATGTAGATAAAACATATGAACTATGCAATTTATCAAACATATTATCTAAATATTGAAAAGAATAACGATACTTGTTTACCAATTCAAAATCAACGAACAAACTCGTTATCCCATCCTCCTTAGATACTATGATCTCATAATCAACACATGAACTCATGTCTTGTCTCACGATACCCACTTTCACCAACTCTCCAACTCGCCTTGGTAACTCCGTCGTCTCCTCGGGAATACTATCAGCTGATCGGTACGGAATGATAGTACGGGGTATTTCATCAACAACCTGTATAAGAGACAAAAACAAAACTAGACAAAGAAGAATCATTAGTGTTAGTATTCAAAAGCGCCTGCCTCTTATGCAATGTACAAATCGTTGGCTTTTCAAAATATAACTCACTTTTCAACTCACTCTCTTTTCATAGTCACATATTTCTTCTTTCTCTTCTTTATGCTCACCCTCTCGTTTGTTTTTCTCTCGCTTTGTTTTCAAGGTCACTTTCATTCTCTTTATTCTCAATCTCACTTTTCTTTTCATTCTCACTCCTTTCAATTTTTCTTTAACATTATCAATCTTTCAACAATTTCTTTTTGTCGATCTTTTCCACATGTATTTCCTTGTATCGAACTCATCTTCTTGATTACTTTTTTCTGATGTTCACCATCTTGCTTTAGATCATGGATTTCATCTTGAACACTCGAACCCAATAACTCTCCTTGACCGCATATTCTATAATTTCTTCCACCTCCTTAAAGCTCTCATTGATGTCTTCTCTTAAGTTCTTGGATGCCTTAAGAGTGTCTTCGGGGTTGTCTCCAATGTGAATCCTCTTTGTTTCCATGTCCGCTAACCCTCATATCATCTTCTAATGTAGATCTCCTTGAAGGTTGCTCTACATATTTTTTTAGATGTATACTCATCCCTCCTATCACACTTGCATCGGAGCAAACCGCTTTCTCATTCTTTGTTTTTAATTACGCTCATGTGTCTCGAATCTGGACGCTCCCCATGTTTTTGTTTGCTAAGTTGCCACCATATAATTGTATGATCGGAGAACTCTTGAATCGCCTGTCGACCTTTCTCCTCTCGAAGTAATCATGATACCAAATTCTCGCTCCATTTTTCTCTCCATCTCGGATATGCCTCAGATCAATATTGCCTTGGAAAGTATTCCTTCGAGACCCATAAGAACTTTCATAATTGTAGCCATACATGTTTGCTGTAAAACAAAGGTTAGTAGATAAAAATTTTCCTCACACACTCCCTTACGTGTTTCGCTCAAATAATGATGAATCACTCGTGTATCGCTCAAATTTGGCTTTTACCCTCGATTAATCTCACCACTAAGCCTTTTACCTCAAATATTCTCTCTAATAGGTTCTTATTGAATTCCCTAGCAAAATTCTTGGTTTTACTAATCAATTCAAATTACATGTCATGACACCAAAAATATAGATGGTGTAGTTATCAGAATACCACAAAAATCACCGATCGATTGTCTTGTACTCCTCTTGTAGGCTTCTGGACTCGTAAATTGTAGCTCTGCTTTGTAATTGATGATGATGGAACCAGTATGAACTCTTGGTTGGAATTTGATGATTTGATGGTGTGCTACAAATTGGGTTAGCACAATAGAATATGAATTTTTTTTTTTTTTTCCTTTTTTTTTTATTTTTTTTTTCCTATCTTTTTTTTTTTTGCAATATATATTTCAACAAAAATTAAAGATAAGTAACTTGCTAGAAAGGCTTAGCTCGATACTAAAATGATAGACTCCTACGACGCCATGCGTGAGGTGGTCGTCACCGATCGTTTCTAACACAGTTGTTGGGTGAATTGCTTGCAACACCTTAACCCCTCGCCTATATATGAGGCGGTAATCTTGGTACAATTGCTCGCGTTCGAATTTTAATGCTTGAATGGACACCAACGACACTTTGACCCTCGCTTATATTGAAGCGGTAATCTCGGTCTGATACAATCGACGATTGATGCGGTGAAGACGCATACACACAACTATGAATTGTTGTATGATAAGTCAAATTGAATCTCAAAGAAATAACTAAGAATTACTTAGGAATTCTTCAAAGAACCAAAAGTAGATAATAAACTCACAAGTATATTGAATAATAATAATGATAATGTATTTGATTACATTAACTTAGACCTCTATTTATACTACTCAAAACAATCCAAATCCTAATAACAATAGGAACAAATTATTCTAATCCTAATAGGAATTACAAACCATAACCCTAATTTCTAAGTAGAAATCAATTTGGAAAAGAAATTCTATTTCTATAAAACAATAGAAACCTTATTTAGAATGTAAATCTAAACTGGAAAGAAATCCTAATTATAATAGAATTTGATAAGTATCTGGAAAATAAATCCCTAAAAATTAGGCTAATAGAATATGCCTAATATTTTAGGAAACAAAATCTTTTCCTAAAATCCCAAAATCCTTGCTTACGTTAGGATCTTTTCGGCGAAAACTTGCTTCTTTCCCTTTGCATGTAATCTTGATTATGTAAAGTTATAAAGACCCACATAATACTAGCTACATGTGAATAACTTGCTGATCAGGATTGTATCACAGTGGAAGCACGCATGGAAGTTCTGTAGGCTAATAAAGTTAGAGGCAAGAGGCCAGGCCATCCTTTGTGATTGGCGGATATTTTCTGCATGATCTTTTTGATGTTTTTATTAGCCAATTCTGTGACGCCCCCAAAATAGGTATACATCACCCATTCTGAGTTGTCAATTCATGGTACAGAAACAACTACAACTTTATTAATACAACAGTAAAACTGTGAGTTTGAATACAAATATTATCTTTTAGACAATATCTATACTCAAATAAATCCTCATCACATTTATTGATACATTATTTTACAAAAATGGTGAGGACTACTAAACAACTCTCTCTAGAACCTTCATTCCATACCCCGACTCGTACTCGCTATATTCTCGCCTCCCGAGAAGAAAAAAATGGAACAAAAAGGAAAAGGGTGAGCTCAACTAGCCCAGTAAAGAATATTATGACTAAGATAATATACAACAAATTATCATTAGTCTTCAACAGGGAAAAAATCTAATAGAATACAATAGACAACAAGTTTTTAAATCAATATTCATGGAATGGAAATAATAATTCATTAGAAGAGTTAAGTAGAGAATGCAAACTACTATCTTCTATGTATGAATTTAAAAGTTCATCGCTCATCTTTTATCCCTGTAACATCAATCAATATACATCTGGAATCAAATATTCATCTTTGCACTACAGGCCAAAGATATTCATCAGTTGGTCATGTTCATCTAAACACTTGTTCATCTTTGCACTACGGGCCAAAGATATTCATCGAAATCATTCATCTTTTTACTACTCTGAAGCCAAAGATATTCAATAATATCATCATTTAAGACCGAGGATGATGAAAATATTTTTAAAGAAACGAATCCAAAGGAAACAAAAGAACAAATATTAAGGATTCAGTATTTTAAACAATCCAAGTTCAAAAATACTTCATAAGTAATCGAGTGGAGTAAAATTCAAGAATGATCAAAACATGGATACAATCAAAGCTAGTATCCGAATAGATATTTTGGACAAAAGAAAATTTTCATTTTTCGATGAATAGTCTTCAGATTCGTGAATAAGATCAGAGTATCGTGAATAGTGCCAGATACGTGAATAAGAACTCTCACACCAAAAGTTCCAAATTTGATAAAACTTCAGATCAATATTTCAAAGATAATGATATTGAAGAAATAATATCATTACGAAAAATAATAATATCCCTTACCTCGAAAGATCAAGATTTTCTAAATGAACACACTGGATATAGGCTATGACTTGAACTTGCACCAGATAGCAATACTCAAAGTATACTCAAAATACTCACAAGAATACGCCGATAATATAGAGAGAGAAACTTCAGCTTACGGTGTGATTTTCAATTCTAACCTAAGCACCCTATTTATAGGAAATTGCTTAGAACACCAAAGCGAAAATTTAATATAATATTAATATATAAATAAATTTTCTTACGCCCACTTTGAATCCTCTAGCTTCAGCACTTTGCACATGTTTCATGAGGCCCACAAGTGTAAAAAAAACGTTTTTCCTATTTTTTAAATATTTTAAACTTCCAAAATCAATTATTTGAACTTGAAACTTCAATAATTCATAATAAATAAGCGCTTTTATCGTAAAATTCAAATCTCACGTGTTTTTATAGGAAATTCAATTCTCTACAACGTTACGTAAGAAAGTTTTTTTTAATTCCAAATGAAATTGACCAAAATCCACAAATCCAAGCGATTTTATGTGCTATAACCAAATTTCAATCAATAAATGGGGTCCACCGAACATGTTTAACATGTTTTAAACATTTATTGCAACAAAATACTCTTCCTCCTCGTATACTCATATATCCCACATTCGTTGTAAAAATATCACCATTATTATATTATTAAAATATAATAATATATTTTAAAAATTATTTTATCGTAAAAAGATAAAATTTTAATTTTCAACAATTGTCACATTAAAAATTTTCTCCATCTATATCCACATAAAATCAATATTTTCTCATCATATGAATCAATAATTAATTATTCACAAATAATATTACGTAATCACAATATCGACAACCGTGACGGACGGTTCCTGGAAAGAGGGGCTTTCCAATAAGAATTTCTCTCATCTTGCCAAGCAATTAGGTGACCAAACCTCTCCTTAGATGTAAATTTCTAGACATTGCCAATAATGTTATCTAATAATATTATTCAGATAATATGAATTATTGCTTCGATAATAAAAAATACTTGTGTAATGACAATTATTGAAACAACAAAGAATATAAAATATCAACGCAAAGAATTATTAAATCAATAAAATATTTGAGCGTAATTACTATAACCATTATTGAGTAGTGTCTTCTTACGTAAGAATCAATAATTGGTGCAATACTGCAGTGTCTTCTTGTGTTTTAACCAATTTAGTATTTTAACAAGATTAACGGTAATAACTACTACCTATTATTTTTAAACAACTTATATTTGTCGTTTTCTTTCATCCAATCGCTTTCCATTATGGGGCCCACAAAAGATCGCTACCAATCATTGCATTTAATATTCCCAAACGCAAAAGAATATTCCACGACCAAACGAATATTCCCCGAAACAATGAATATATTTTATAACCACTTGCTTATTTTGAAATATTTGCGTATTTTACCCATAACTATCCACATTAATCAAATCAACCCTTACTATTTCAAAATAATAAATAGAAAATTAAATTTCATTAATAATAAGTTGGGGTCTTACAACCTCCCTCCTTATGAAATTTCGTCCCTCGAAATTGACGTCACGCATCTTGGTGTTTCAAAAGGTGAGGATACCTCGCTTTCATTTCGCTTCCAATTCCCGTGTCATTTCCTCATAGCATGATTCCTCCACGAACTTTAACTTGTGGTATGACCTTTTCATACGTAGGACATGCTCCTTCCTATCCAAGATCTTGACAGTACCTCCTCATACGTTAAGTCTTCTATATCTCGTCCGGTTCTAACTCTATAACGTGGTTCGGGTCTTTCACATATTTACTGAAGTACGAGATATATGAAACACATTATGAACACGAGACATACTCGGAGGTAACGCAAGTCTATAGGCTTCATTTCCTACTCTGGTCAAGAATTTGAAATGGACCAATAAATCGTGGATTGAGCTTTCCTCTCTTCCCAAATCTTGTAACTCCTTCCATGGAGCAACTCGCAACAATACATGATCCCCTATACTAAATTCCACGTTCTTTCGATGAAGATCCGCATAACTCTTTTGTCTATCTTGTGCTTGGTTTGTATACGTTGTCGAATCATTTGGATCTTTTTCGGTGAGTCATACGTATTAACTTTCGGGTCTCAACAATGTTGTTTCTTCCACCTCATCCCAACATATTGGAGAGCGATACTTTCGTCCATATAATGCTTCAAATGGAGCCACACCTATACTTGCCTGATAACTGTTGTTGTAGGAGAATTCCACCAATGGTAAATACTTATCCCAACTGCCCTTGAAGTCTAGGACACAGAGTCTTAATAGATCTTCAAGAGTTTGAATAGTCCTTTCGATTGTCCGTCCGCTTTGAGGATGGTATCGAAATCAATCAGAATCCGTGCCCATAGCTTTTTGCAAGCTAACCCAAAATCTTGAAGTGAATCTTGGGTCACGATCCAAAACTATGGATACAGGGCATGCCATGCAACCTCACAATCTCATTCACGTACATACTAAGCAAGACGTTCAAGGAATAAGTCTCCGTGACGGCAAGAAAAATGAGCGGACTTGGTTAATTTATCAACAATAACCCAAATAGCATGGATGCCTTGAAAACCGTAGGGAAGACCCGTAACGAAATCCATGGTAATGTGTTCCCACTTCCATTTCAGAATCTCAAGTGGTTGCAACGGACCCTTAGGTACTAGATGCTCTGCCTTTACACGTTGACAAGTTAAACACATTGAGATAAACTTTGCAATCTCTCTCTTCATATTGTTCCACCAAAATGTATGTCAAGATCACGATACATTTTGGTACTTCCAGATGGATTGCAAATGGTTGTGTGCCTCCATCATAATCTTGTACTTCAAATCGTAGTCGTTAGGAACACAAAGTCTAGAGTGGACTCAAGTATTCCTTCTTCACAATTCTTGCTTAGGAATAGCTCCTTCTTGTACTTTCTTCTTCATAATGATCACTCCGGGTTGGTGGCTTGAGCAACCTTAACTTTTTCTATTAAAGTTGGCTCTATCGTATACTTGACATCATCGCACTTTCGTTCACGCATATGATCTTCTACTCAACGCGTCGCCTACCACGTTCGCTTTTCGGGATGGTATTGAATAGTGTGGTCGTAATCTTTCAACAACTCAAGCCAACGTTGTTGCCGCATGTTGAGTTCCTTTTGCGTGAAGAATATTTGAGGCTTTTATGGTCTGAATATATCTCCATTTTCTCCCCATATAGATAGTGCCTCCATATCTTTAGCGCTGAAACGATCACGCTAACTCTAGATCATGAGTAGGATAATTCCTCTCATATTCTTTTTAAGTTGTCGCGAGGCATAGGCTATGACTTTCCCACGTTGCATGAGAACACATCCTAACCCTTTGCACAAGCATCGTCAGAGATAACAAATCCATCCAACCGGATGGTATTGTTAGAAACAAGTCTTAAATAAGTCTCCTCTTAAGCTCTTGAAACTCTTCTCGCATTCTTCGCTCCAAACGAATTTTATATCTTCCCGAGTCACCGAGTTAATGGAGTAGCGATTCGAGAAAATCCTTCCACGAATCTCCGATAATAACCAACTAAGCCCAAAAGCTACGTGACTTTGGCCACCGACTTGATTTGCTCCCAACTTTGTATTGCTTCAATCTTCGCCGGGTCCACGGATACTCCATGTTTCGACACCATATTACATGCCCAAGGAATGCTACTTCCTCAAGCCGAACTCGCATTTCTTCAATTTGGCATATAGTTTGTTTTCAAAAGCCTTTGGAGTACCAACTTCAAATGATGCTCATGATCTTCACGACTTTTGGAATATATGAGGATGTCATCAATAAAAACAACAACGAACCGATCCAAATATTCCTTGAATACTTGGTTCATCATATCCATGAAAGTCGTAGGAGCATTAGTCACCGAAAGACATAACTAAGAATTCATAATGTCCATACCGAAGTTCAAGGCGCCTCTTTGAATATCCTCGCCTAATCTTCACCGATGATATCCGAATCTAAGATCGATTTTTGAAAAGAATTGTGCCCCTTGTAATCGGGTCAAACAAGTCATCAATACGAGGTAGAGGATACCTATTCTTGATGGTGACATGGTTCAATTCCGATAGTCAATACAAAGTCGCATACTCCCGTCTTTTCTTCTTCTTACTAATAAAACAGGAGCACCCCAAGGAGATGTACTAGATTTAATGAAACCGATGTCCAACAATTCTTGTAGTTGGACCTTTAACTCCTGAAGTTCAATAGAGCCATTCGATATGGGGTTTTAGAAATGGGCTTTGTACCAAAGTTCAAGATCAATAAAGAATTCAACTTCACGCTCGGGGGTGAGCCAGGAAGTTCTTCGAAATACGTCGGGAAAGTCAATAACAACAGAATATTATTCAAATTTGACGTGTCTTTATTCAAATCCATAACATGGGCTAAGAAAGCTTGACATCCGCTTTTCAATAAACGAATAGCTTTATGATTAGATATGACGATGATTGATTTTAATGGTTTAGTTGCTTGAATTGCATACAACGGGTTGGTTAGGAATATGAAAACTAACAACCTTACGAAAACAATCAATTTTGGCATGATGAGTAGTTAACCAATCAATCCCTAAAATCACATCAAAAGCAACTATCTTTAAAGAGATAAGGTCAACAGGTAAGGTGATGGTTCCAACTTGAATCAAACAAGATTTATAAACAGTGGATGTGATGAAAGTTTCTCCTAACGGAGTTTCCACAGATAGGGCAAAGTCTAATTTTTTCGGAGTCAAATTTAAACGTTGAGCACAAGTAGGAGAGATAAATGAATGGGTAGCACCGGTATCAAGTAAGGTATAAACTTCGCAAGAATTTATAAATAGCTTACCCGTGATCACCTCGTTTGGGTTCTTCACATTTTGACCACCACAATAAACGCCTTCCAGAACCGCTTGACTTTGACTTTTCTGGGACATGATCTTTTTAGTCACCGTCCCCATTGAACTTAGGTTTCGCCACCGCATAATCTCGAGCGATATGTCCTTCCTTTCCATAATTATAGCATACCTTGAACTGTTGTGGGCGCTTTGACCGATATGTCCTCTTTCCGCATTTATAGCATATACGACCGGTGGTCGTTCTCCTCCTTAGAACCGATTCTTTTTAAGACCGCTGCTCTTCACATGGTCGTTGTTAAATCTCCTCTTTTAAAATCTCCTCCCGACTCGCTTCTTCTATTTTCATGGCCATGATTACCACCGAGTGGTTACCATTTTGTCCGTCTGCTTTTTTCTCCACTAGTTATTGTTATTCCATTGACCGCTATCTCCGGTATGATCCTCGGTTATGGTCCCTCGATTGAACATACTCGTTATCTCGCTCTAACAATTGAGCCTCATTAACAACATCCGAATAGGGAGAAAATTTATGAGAAATGAGATCTTGACGTATCGCCGGGGTTTGAAACCTCTAAGAAACATCCGCGTCATACGCTCCTCATTCTCCACCAAATGAGGTGCAAACTCGATAACTCTGCAAACTTTGCCTCGTCTTCGAGACACCGCGTCATGCTTTGCTTTTGTTCTAATCTAATGAACTCCACTTCCTTCATATGACGAAACACTTTCGGGAAAGTATTTGTCATTAAATAGTTTCTGAAACGCTCCCAAGACATCTTGAGTGCTGCGGTGGATGGAGTACGCTTCACGACTCCCACCAAATGATCACCTCGCCACGGAACATAAAGGTGGCGAATGGAATCTTCTGTTCTCCGTGCATCCCAAGACATCGAATATCTTGGTAATTTGTTTGACCCATGTTTCGCCATGATCGGATCTGCTTTCCCTTAAATTCGGTGGTCCCAACTCTTTGAACCGCTTGACTCGTGACAACCCGTGAATTGCTATCATTTCCTCCTGTATTTTGAACACGAGTCTCCTCGTCGATTTTGCATGAACTGCAAAAAGCTTCTAAACATCCCTTGTTCATCATCTCGCTCATTAATGGTGTTGTTCACAGAGGAACATTGCCAAAGATGTTGCACGTTCTCCTCGTTGGTGAGTACAAAGCGTCTCCACGGTCTCATTTCCATTGTTAATATTCTCGATTCGACATTCTCAAATCACCGCCATAAAACAAGGGTTAATTAAGGAAATCAATATATCACATAATATCCCTATATACCGACCAACTAACAAATAAGCTTAGGTAGGACACACTAGCGAAGGATTTACTCGCCTCTCCCTCCTTGTTTCTATTCCCCGATCTCCTCAGGAGATCATATCCTAAGCTATGATACCAACCGTGGACGCCCCCAAAATAGGTATACATCACCCATTCGAGTTGTCAATACATGGTACGTAAACAACTACAACTTTATTATTACAACAAGAAAGCTGTGAGTTTGAATACAAATATTATCTTCTAGACAATATCTATACTCAAATAAATCCTCATCACATTTATTGATACATTATTTTACAAAAATGGTGAGGACTACTAAACAACTCTCTCTAGAACCTTCATTCCATACCCCCGACTCGTACTCGCTATATTCTCGCCTCCTGAGAAGAAAAATGGAACAAAAAGGAAAAGGGTGAGCTCAACTAGCCCAAAGAAGAATATTATGACTAAGATAATATACAACAAATTATCATTAGTCTTCAACAGGAAAAAATCTAATAGAATACAATAGACAACAAGTTTTTAAATCAATATTCGCAATGAAATAATAATTCATTAGAAGAGTTAAGTAGAGAATGCAAACTACTATCTTCTATGTATGAATTTAAAAGTTCATCGCTCTATCTTTTATCCCTGTAACATCAATCAATATACATCTGGAATCAAATATTCATCTTTTTGCACTACGTGCCAAAGATATTCATCGATTAATCATGTTCATCTAAACACTGCTCATCTTTGCACTACGCCAAAGATATTCATCGAAATCATTCATCTTTGCACTACAAAGCCAAAGATATTCAATAATATCATCATTTAAGGCGAGGATGATGAAAAATATTTTAAAGAAACGAATCCAAAGAAACAAAAGAACAATATTAAGGATTCAGTATTTTAAACAATCCAAGTTCAAAATACTTCATAAGTAATCGAGTGGAGTAAAATTCAAGAATGATCAAAACATGGATACAATCAAAGCTAGTATCCGAATAGATATTTTGGACAAAAAGAAAATTTTCATTTTTCGATGAATAGTCTTAGTATTCGTGAATAATACCAGATATCGTGAATAGTCTTGAGTATCGTGAATAGTAACTCACACACGAAGTTCCAAATTTGATAAAAACTTCAGATCAATATTTCAAAGATAATGATATTGAAGAAATAATATCATTACTGAAAAATAATAATATCCTTTACCTCGAAAGATCGAGACTTCTAAATTGAAACACCTGATATAGGCTATGACTTGAACTTGCACCAGTATAGCAATACTCAAAGTATACTCAAAATACTCACAAGAATACGCTCGATAATATAGAGAGAAAACTTCAGTTTCTGGTGTGATTTTCAATTCTAACCTAAGCACCCTATTTATAGAAAATTGCTTAGAACACCAAAGCAGAAAATTTAATATAATATTAGTATATAAATAAATTTTCTTATGCCCACTTTGAATCCTCTAGCTTCAGCACTTTGCACATGTTTCATGAGGCCCACAAGTGTAAAAAAACGTTTTTCCTATTTTAAATATTTTAAACTTCCAAAAATCAATTATTTCGGAGTTTCAAAACTTTAATAATTCATAATAAATAGTGCTTTTATTAGAAAATTCGAATCTCACGTGTTTTTATAGGAAATTCAATTCTCTACAACTTTGCAGAAGAAAGTTTTTCCGAATTCCAAACAGAAATTGACCGAAAATCCACAAACCAGGCGATTTTACATGCTATAATCAAATTTCGAATCGATAAATGGGGTCCACCGACATGTTTAAGATGTTTTAAACATTTATTGCAACAAAAATACTCTTCCTCCTCGTATACTCATATATCCCACATTCGTTGTAAAAATATCACCATTATTATATTATTAAAATATAATAATATATTTAAATAATTATTTTATCGTAAAAGATAAAATTTCAATTTTCAACAATTGTCACATTAAAATTTTTCTCCATCTATATCCACATAAAATCAATATTTTCCTCATCATATGAATCAATAATTAATTATTCACAAATAATATTACGAAATCACTATATTGACAAACGCATAGCCCCAGAAAGAGGGGTTTTCCAATAAGAATTTCTCCTTCTTGGCCGCAATTAGGTGACCAAACCTTTCCTTAGATGTAACTTTCTAGACATTGCCAATAATGTTATCTAATAATATTATTCAGATAATATGAATTATTGCTTCGATAATGAAAAAATAATCGTAAATGACAATTATTGAAACAACAACAATATAAAATATCAACACGAAGAATTATTAAATCAATAAAATCTTGAACAATAATTACTATAACCATTATTGAGTAGTGCCTTCTTACGTAAGAATCAATAATTGGTGCAATACTGCAGTGTCTTCTTGTGTTTTAACCACCGAGTATTTTAACAATATTAATCTGAAATAACTACTGTTGTTATTTTTAAACAACTTATATTTGTCGCTTTCTTCATCCAATTGCTTTTTCGTTATGGGGCCCATAAAAGATCCTAAGCACACATCATACGAATATTCCCAAAAGCAGCAAGAATATTCCACGACCAAACGAATATTCCCAATAACAATGAATATTTTATAACCACTTGCTTATTTTGAAATATTTGCGTATTTTACCCATAACTATCCACATTAATCAAATCAACCCTTACTATTTCAAAATAATAAATAGAAAATTAAATTTCATTAATAATAAGTTGGGGTCTTACAAATTCAACAGCACCATTCATCTTTGGACGGTAGATGACGGAGTTAAGGTGTTTGATGTGGAATTTTATGCATAACTCCTCCATCATTTTGTTGTTCTTAGCATTGTTCGACCTGATGACCTCTCGGTTGTCCATATCGACGCATTTATTTGTTTCCGATGAAAGCAATGATAACTTCTTTAGTAACCCTGGGGAAGGAAGCTACTTCTACCCATTTGGTGAAGTAGTCGATCATGGTGAATATGAATCGATGTCCATTACTGGCTTTGGGCTCGATGGGCCCGATCACGTCCATTCCCCATATTGAGAAGGGTCATGGCAAACTCGCATTGTGGAGTTCCCTTGGAGGGGCTTGGATGGAATTTCCATGAATCTGGCATTGATAGCACTTCTTGACGTGATCATCACAGTCAGCTTTGAGTGTAAGCCAATAATGCCCTGTTCTGAGGATTTTCTTGACAAGTAGGGGTCTGCTCATGTGAGGGCCACATACTCTACCATGGATCTCATCCATGAGTCTCTGAGCTTGGTCTTTATCCAGACATCTTAGGAGACCTAATCATGCATCTCTTTTGTAGAGTGCATCTCCACTCAGGTAGAATTTCATAGCAAGTCGATGAATCCGCCCCTTCTCAGTTAGGCTTGCCTCAGCGGGTGTAGATCCATCTTGTAAATACTCCTTGATATGTTGATACCAAGGGTTGTGATGGGAGGTAGTTCATCCAATACTTCTCCAACATAGTTCCCATAGACTGGGGCTTTTTACAGAGCAAACGTGATGCTTGGCACGTTTTCCTTGTCAGGTATGTGAACCAAGGAGGCCAACATTGTTAATGCATCCACAAAATCATTCCTATTGTGAGGAATGTGTAGAAAGGATATTTCTTCAAACTCCAAAGCCATCTGTAGAACTTGCTGATGGTAAGGCAGCAAATGTAATTCTTTGGTTTGATAGATTCCTGTGGATTGTCTGATTACAAATTCGGAATCCCCAAAGACAGTTAACCGCCTGACGCCCATTGAACGGGCAAGTTTTAGCCCCATGATATAGCTATCATACTCAGCTGTGTTGTTGGTGTAGACAAACTGTAATTTGACAGCGACGGGATACTGCTCCCCCGTATCGCATACTAGAACTGCTCCAGCTCCAGAACCTTCTGCGTTGACAACTCCATCAAAATACATTTTCCACGTCACATTTTAATGTATCGTATTGATGTTGTTCTTTGAATCATTACCTTCATCGGGAAGTATGTTTCAAGGGTTTGTAGTCCCTGCAGGTCGACGGCGGTTGATCTGCATTCTTCCTTGACCTTTGACGGACTTTTGCATCACGTGAGACGATGTCAATTGTCATTGTAGGATCAACCGCCATCCGGACGATCGATAATTCAATATGGGCTTCTTGAACACATACTTGAGAGGATCCACGCGGGATATGAGATGGGTTGTGTGACCATGGAGGTAATGCTGTAACCTCATGGAAGCCCATGCTAAAGCACAATAAGTCTTCTCGATCAGAGTGTACTTGTGTTCACTGATGCTGAATCTTTTGCTGAGGTAATAGATAGCTCGTTCTTGGCCTCTATCGTCTTTTTACCCCAAAATACAGCCCATGTCATTGTCATTTATGGACAGGTACATGAATAGGGGAACATCATCCCTGGGAGGTACCAAAACAGGAGCATTAATCAGTTGCTCTTTAATGGTAAGGAAGGCTTTCTGACACTCATCGTTCCGTTTCATGGAGGAGTTCTTCCTTAACAACTTGAAGATTGGCTCACAGTTTGCTGTGAGTTGAGAAATGAACTTGCTAATAAAGTTGATTCTTCCCAAAGATTTTCTTTTATGTCTGAGGAATGGGCATTTCCTTGATGGCTTGGATTTTGGTAGGATCCAGTTCAATTCCTTTGTGGCTGACTAGGAAACCTAGAAACTTGTCTGACTTAACACCAAAGGCGCACTTGGCTGGATTCAACTTCAAGTTGTACTTATACAACCTGTTGAAAAGCTTTTTGAGATGGTCTAAGTGGTCCTCCTCCTTTCGGGATTTGACAATGATGTCATCCACGTAGATCTCTATCTCCTTGTGCATTAAATCGTGGAAAAGAGCCATCATAGCTCGATGATAGGTTACCTGGCATTGATGAGGCCGAATGACAACCGTCTGTAGCAAAAAGTTCCCCAAGGCGTGATGAAAGCAGTTTTCTCTACTAACCATTTTTGATAACAACAAGTGGATTGGAAAATGCTCTCCCTTCTCTCTAAAAATCCGTGGGTTTTTCCTTACCCATAATTTTCCTTTCTGCCGTCCTATTCTTACCGTTACCTTTTCATAAACTTTTTCTTTCCTCTTTTGGTTCCCGCCTCCTCTACCTACTTTCTCCATCCTCACCTATTTTTTCTGTTTTCTCCTTTTGCCATTTCCGGCAGTTCTCTCCTTTCAGCTCCGGCCATCTTTGCAACCTTTCCTTCCCTAATCTCTAAGCATGGTCGACCACTCGCATCTCTCTGCTGGAAACTCTGAGTCTAGCGTCTCCCGTGGTCTTTTTGCCGATTATGGGATTTCAAACCCAAATTCTCCTAAGATGGCTGAATCGGAGCTTGCTCCTCATCCCTCTCCTTTTGATCTTGCTGTGGATTCGGATGGCTCGTCTGCCAATAGTGATTGGGGCGACCGTATGGGCCTCGGGCATAGGTCTGAAATGAAGGAAATATTCGCTGCTGCCCAACATTTCTCCTCTCAGGATAGATTTTCAGCTGCAGATGAAAGGCGTAAAAATCAAAAGTTATTGGATTTTCTTGTAGCCCATGGTTTCTCCGTTAAAGAGTTAAATGAATTTTCAATCTCTGGTGTCCTGCATAGGGAGGATAATGAACTCAATATTTTTGACAAAAGTTTGCTGCAAGCTAATATTTCTGCTAATGTGGATGGTGCTCTTCCTGTTCATGTGCCAAACTCCACTCTGACTGCTGAGAAGCCCAACTCTCTGGATTGTCCTCCTTTACAACCTGCTAAGGTTGTTGCCTCCCTCACTGACAACCCCCGTTCCTCTGATAAGCCCTCTTGGAGTGAGGTTGTTGCGAATGATGCTCCTAGGAAGCCTACTTTATCTTTTTTTCCCCCGTCCGAAGCTGAAGGCCTTCTCTCCATTAGACCTCCGCCGGAGGTACTAAAGAAAGGGCGTGACTTGTGGTGCAATAGCCTTGTGGGCTATTTTCTTCACTCAAAGCTCCCTTTCAAGGTAGTGGAGCCTATTGTTCAAAAACTTTGGGGCTCGATGGGTTTATCTAAAGTGCTCATGCATGAAAAAGGGTATTACATTTTCAAATTCAACTCGGCTGAAGCTCGCGAGAACATCCTTGCTATGGGCCCCTGGTATATCTCAAACAAGCAAATCTTGTTGAAGAAATGGAAGGAGGGTATTGACATTACTAGAGAGGCTTGCTCTAAAGCCCCTGTCTGGGTAAAATTTCATGGCATTCCTCTCTCTTATTGGACAGCCGAAGGTCTTAGCTACATTGCTAGTGGGGTGGGGAAGCCACTTTTCTTGGATAAAGTCACGGAAAGACTCGACCCTCTTCCTTATGCTCGGATTTGTGTGGAAATTGATGTTGCAGCCCCTTTGCCCCGTTCCCTCCCTATTATCATTTTGAATGAAGATGAGCATGAGGAACGATCAGTGGATGTCACAGTTGAATATCAGAACAGACCCCCATCCTGCTCGGTTTGCAAAACTTTTGGGCACTCTCTGATTAAATGTCAAAACTCCAACTATCAATGGGTTCCAAAATCCTCCACTAAAGCTGCTGTTGGCCCTGTTCCTTCTTCCTCTACTGCTGCAGTTCCCTCAAATGTCACCTCTCCCTTTGGGGCTTCTGAAGAGGGCTGGACTGTTATTGCCCAGAAAAATCCCCCTGCCTTGGTTTCCCCCTCTATCCCTTTGAATCCTCCCTCCCCTTCTCCTTTGACTGCTAGTAATCCGTTCGCAGCCTTGGTAGATCCGGACTGCATTTCCCCTGACTTCAACTCTTTGCCACCCCTTCTAAACCCTCTTACTGATAAACTCAAAATCGTTGACGAAAACGGCGCGAGATCTTAAGTCGAAAGCAAAGGTTTGAGGTTGTTGGTTCTCCTTCCGCCAAAAGAGGAACAAAGGTAGGGGAGAACCTCCCTCCCTAATTCTCTATCTTTTATGTCTAAGCTCGCTTCTATGATGTTAGAGGTTTAAATAAGTCTCAAAACAGTGATGTTCATGCCTTTTTGTTGGACAATCATATATCTTTTGTTGGCCTTGTGGAAACTAGAGTCAAATGTCACAAATCCAGGGCTATTTCCTCTTTTCTTTTTGCTCATTGGAACTGGGTTTTTAATTATGAATATCACGACAATGGTAGAATATGGGTTGGCTGGGATCCTGCTCTTTGGACTGTTACTGTGTTGCACAAATCTTCCCAGCTTATACATTGTGAATTAAATTTAGTTGGATCTGTTGATACCTTCTTGGTTACTATCGTCTACGGTCTTAACACTCCCTCTGAGCGTAAGCAGTTATGGTATGAGCTCTCTTCCTTCGCAAATTCCATCAGCTCTAGATGGTGCGTTCTAGGGGATTTTAATGAAATTTGCAGCCTTGATGAATTGCAGGGGGGTAACGACATGTGGTCAGCTGGAATGTCCGACTTTAAATCATGTCTTGAACAAGCAGGTCTGGATAACATTAGAGCTGTTGGTCCTTACTTCACTTGGTGGAACTCTCAAGGGGATAGAACTATTTCTCGTAAGCTAGACAGAGCTCTTGGGAATGCAGAATGGTTCACTCAAATGCCTCACTCTCTGGCTATTTTTGGGGCTAGAGGGTTCTCTGATCATAATCCCACTATTTTGTCTACTGGTCTCTCCGCCCCCAAATCCTTCAAGCCTTTTCAATTTTTCAATCATCTTACCCTTTTGGATGGTTACGAGGAGGTAGTTTCCCAAGCTTGGAACTGCAATATCATTGGCTCCCCTCTTTTTGTTCTTGCGGAAAAGCTTCGGAGAACCAAACGAGCTCTTATTGATCTGAACAAGCAACAGGGCTCTGCTGTTACAAACGTCCAAATGGCTAGGCAAGCTCTTCATGCTCTTCAAATGACCATCCAACTGTCTAATACTCCTATCTCCCAGAAAAATTTTGATCTTCAGAGGAAACTTACCAAGGATCTATGGGATGCCCTCACTATAGAAGAGCAACTTCTTCAACAAAAATCCAGAATTCAATGGCTCTCTTTAGGGGATAAAAACACCAAATATTTCCATGCCAAAACCAAAAGTCGGTGATATATATATATATATATATATATATATATATATATATATATATATATATATATATATATATATTTATATATATGGACTAACATTATCCGAGTTATGGCTCGATTGAGCCTGGACTCACGTCCGGAGTGTTTATTTATATATTTATACATATTGTATGGAGTATAACTAAGTGATCTGGGTTGATAAATGTTAGATCCATAACATTTATAGGCTCGGATTTGATATTTTTCAAAATGTGTAAAATTTTTAAAATGTTGTCTGACAATGAATGTCAGACCTCATAGATCTGTGCTTGTTAGTTGTTTTAGTGTTTTAAAAGTTTTTAGTTGTAGTATGTTATGTGGTCTATCATTTGGAACATGAATCAGGGTCAACTAATGTACAGATTTCAAGTTATGGAAGGTCAAAATGCGTTGACCGACCATAACTGTCTATTTCTGGGTAACCCAAAACTTACCTAGAAACGTCTGACAGCTTGTTCTTGGGATATGATCTTCCAGGTATTATGTGTTTTGTATATGTTGTTGTATCAGTGTTCTAATATGTTATATGGGTTATAAAGTCATGCCTTTAGATCACTTAAACAACAAACATAATGGTTGTAGTGGATGGTCAAACCAAGAAGAATGATCACGATTTGCATTTCTGGGTAACGCAAAAAATGCAAGAGTGTGATTTCTGACATGGTTTAACCGACTAAGATCCGTAGATTGTGATATTATTATACTATTTTTATGTAATAGATCTGTTGTCTTGCATGTTGGCTACAATCTGGAACATTTAAATCACAAAATCATTACACATATTTCAAGTTATGGAAGCCCAAATATAGACGGTCGAACCTGTTCTTCATTTCTAGGTAACCCAGAAAATGAAGAACAGCTCTAACAGCTTTTTCATTGGCTTAGATCTTTCTGATTGCTGATATTTAGACTTGAAAATTATTTCAAACATGTACCCTCTTAGTTGCTCTATAATATTCGGGTGAATAGTAATTTGGGTGAAAAATAACCCATGAATAGTAACTCGTGAATAGTACTCCGACACGAAAAGTGCCCCGAATACCCGAGTGAATAATACTAGTGAATAGTAACCGAGTGAATAGTAATCCGTGAATAGTAACTCGTAACAGAAAAATACCAAATAAAATGATATGTCATGACGAGTACAAAAAAAATGATATCTCATACGAGTATAATAGAATATACGAAACTGGAAATGGATTTTCACCCACCATGCGATAATCCACGTAGACAGATCATTTCCACAATTTAATAAGGAATGAATACGAATGATCATTCACCATGCATGCGGTAGTCCACACAGACATGTTATTCCAACAGAATAATAAGAATGGAATAACAAAAGAATTCATCAAGCATGCGATAGACCGCACAGACAAGTTATTCCAATAGAATAATAAATAATGGAACCAGATCATGCATAATCCGCATGCATATATATATTCAAATGTAATAATAAAGAATGGAATAACAACGACCACCGTGCATGCGATAGATCAGCATATACAGTTATTCCAATAGAATAATAAAGAATGGAATAACATGAGAATTTCACCATGTATGCAGTACTTCGCATAGACAGGTTATTCCAACATAATAATAAAGAATGGAATAACAGAAGAATTTCACCTTGTATACGGTAGTTCGCGTATACAGGTTATTCCAACAGAATAATAAGGGATGGAATAACAATAGCTCTCTTTATGAATACGAAAGAAATAATACCCCTTACCTCAAAAGAAGACTGGATACTGGAATAGTGAGGTAGCAGACTTCTTTTCTTCTATCTCTCTATAATAATTGCTCTATAGCTTTAGTGAATTATGAGAAATGATGGAAGAATGAGCTTCTATTTATAGGAAAATATAGTTTCGATAATTGCACGTTTTGGGGTTCAAAATATTACAGTATAATACCTTCCTCTTTTCCTTCATTTTTAATTTAGTCCTGCAAGTGTTATCAAACTTGCACCACCTTCCCTAATAGTAAATCATGTGAATCAATAGTAAATCATGTGACTCAATAGTTCTAAACATGTGAAAAAAATAATTACAGTATAGTACCTCCATCTATACCTCCATTTTTAACCTAGTCATGCAAGTATTATCAATCTTGCACCAACTCCTCTAATAGTAAATGAATGTGAATCAATAGTACACACATGTGAACAAATAGTTATAATCATGTGAATCCATAACAATTAATTGCTCATTTATTCGGTTAATTATCCGATCGGTCAGTATAACATCTAGACATCAATTATTATCGAAATAACTGTCGATTTTCACTAACACCAATAATTCCATCACAATGGAACTATCAATTTCATCTTTAATCAACATGAACTTATTCATCATTAATATTATAACTCACAATATTTAACAACCAGGTCATTTATAGGAAAGAGGGCTTTCTGATAAGGATTTCTCCCTATTGGCGCACAATTAGATTATCTAACCTCTCCTTGACAGAACTTCTAGACATTGTCAATATTACAAATAATAATATGAATAACTTGTCATCTCAATTATTGATTTAATAATATAGCATATTATACAGATGATATTGTGACAATAATTGAATCAATAATATGAGAGATATGATGCAGCAATTATTGTAGTAATAATTGAGTATAACTGAGTGACTTCTTACGTAAGCATCAATAATCAATCTGGTAGCCACTATGCAACCACGCCAGACATCGCGTGCTCTTACTACCGGGTAGTTCAACAGTTTTAACGGTAACACTTTCGCCGTTATTTTTATAAAAAGATAATTCTGTAATTTTCTAACTACGACAATACTTCCGTTGTGGGGTCCACCAATGATTGTGCCGTCGTACGAATATTCCCTATTAAAACGAATATTCCCCGACCAATCGAATATTTTATAACAACTTGCATACTTTGAAAAATTTATAAATATTACCCACAACTATAACATTATATCAAATCCACACCATAATATTCAAAAAAATATTTCGAGAAATTTAAATCTTTATTCATAAAATTTGGGGTCTCACAATGTCCCCTCCTTATAGAATTTGGCCCTCAAAATTTACGTACGTACCTGGTATGCCGAAGAGATGAG
Organism: Panax quinquefolius; assembly: GCA_020205615.1. Lineage (NCBI taxonomy): Eukaryota > Viridiplantae > Streptophyta > Magnoliopsida > Apiales > Araliaceae > Panax > Panax quinquefolius. Next base: position 100,685,005 of record CM035156.1, read on the forward strand.
GATACCTTGACTTCATTTTGGATTCTAACTCTTGAGGTATAACCTTTGAGTGTTGAATATGATCTTTCTTATCCAAGATTTTAACATGTATATCCTTATACGTTAAATCTTCTGCTATCTCATCTAGTTCTAATTTAATAATGTGGTTCGGGTCATCCACATATTTACGTAACATCGATACGTGAAAAATGTTATGAACACGCGACATACTTGGCGGTAAAATGAGTCTATAGGCCACAGTTCCTACTTAATCGATGATTTCAAATGGGCCAATTAAATCGAGGGTTGAGATTTCCTCTCATCATCGACTCTTGCTTCTAGAATAACGCCCTCTTGAACCTTCTTCTTCACATTCATCAGCTTCGGGTGTGTAGCTTGAGAGGCTTTTAACTTTATCAATTAAAGTCGATTCTACTCGTATATTTGTTATCTTCACGTGGGTCCCTAGAGTCTTTAACTCTATCTTCCTCATTTGTAAGTTATACAAAATGGGTTTTTGTGTTAACAACATCACACTCGTAAACGCATATGATCTTCTATTCCACGCATCAGCTACCACGTTCGCTCTTACACAATGATATTGAATGGTACAATCGTAATCTTTAATAGCTCGAGCCAACGTCTTTGGCGCATATTACGTTCGTTTTGGGTGAAGAAAATATTTGAGGGTTTAAGAAATGGGTTTTGAACTAGGGTCAATACAAAATTTGATTTCACGCTCTAGGGGTAGGCTAAGAAGTCCTTCAGGAATACGTTAGGAAATTTATGAACAATAGAAATATCATTCAAAACTGTGACTCTCATCCAAGACTTGGATAGCACATGTAATGAAGGTTTCTCCTAACAGAGTTTCAACCGATAAGTCAAAGAAAGTCTAATTTCTCCGGAGTCAAATTTAAACGTTGAGCGCAAGCAAGAGAGATAAAATAATGGGTAGAACCGGTATCTAATAAGGTATAGACTTCAAAAGAATTTATAATTAACTAACCCGTGCTAACTTTGTTCGGGGTACTCGCTTTTTGAGAAGTCACGAAAAATGCTCTTCCTGAAACCACCGACTTTGTTTTGTCCGTATCCGCCTTTGGTGCCACCGTCCCAGCTGGAATTGACTTTGGTGAACGACAAAATCGAGCTAAATGACCTTCTCTTTCGCAATTAAAACACGCTTTGGACTGCTGCGTACAGTTTGGATTGATGTGTCCCTCCCCTCCGCATTTGTAACACATGACCGGCGGTAGTTCTCCTTCCTTAACAACAGGTGCTGGTGCTAACGTCTTTCCATTATTATTGAATCTCCTCTTCTTGAAACTTTCACTTCTATGGCCATGATTACCACCGAAGTGGTTACCATTCTTGGCATGATAATTTCCTCCACGATGGTTATCATTGTTTCGATGGTCGTTGCCATCGGTATGATTATTGTCATGTTGTTGGTCGTTACCTTTTTGTTGAGCTGACTCAACGGTCTCATGTGCTTCATTACTTATCTTAATATTTTCTGATGTCATTCGCAAACACTATCACAAAACAAGGTTTAATTGACATGTCACATATTATCCCTATACTCCGACCAACCAATTAAATACCAAATAAACTTAGGTAAGTCATACAAGCAAAGGAATTCCCCGTCTCTCCCCTTCTAGTTCTTGTCTCACATCTCAGCCAAGGATCATATATAAGAACCCGAATTTTCATAAAATTCTTAAGGCATGTGAAGGGTTCAAATAAAAAAAAATATATAACGTGTTACGAGATGTGTAGTATTGTGTTACATAGGGTAATATGCGCTATGTAATAAGTAAGGTTGTGTGTAATAAATATATATATCGATATTATATATTTGTTATAAATTGTAGAGATGAATTAGTAAGAAGATGGATAAAGATTTATCTATTGATGTTAATTAATTTATGTGAATTTATTATAGTAAGTTGGTGACATTATATATCTTTGATAATCACCAATTTCTTGAGTATATGTACGAGTGAATATCAAGTCTAAGGTAGTGCAATCTTACTTTTTAATGGGTGACGTATAGGAGATGGTCTAAATGATTCCTTCAGAGAGCGGAGGTATATACGAATTGGTAACCAATCTAACTCACTATGAAAATGGTGTAGACGAGACAGAAACTAATTTGTTGGTTGTTTGTGGGAAACCACTCAGTGTACTATATTGAATACTATTAAAGACTCGAGGTGTGTTAGGTTTGGACTTGTATATATGTACGTTGTTGACGAGGGAAGAAAATTGATATACCTTTAAAGTGGTTAGAGAATTATTGAGTGAATTGATACACGGTGAGGAGTGAAGATTAAAGGAATGTAAGTATGTGTTACATTCGAGTTTTGTGTTATGGGTGGTATGAAACCATAAAAGAGATGTATAGTTGGTTAAACTAATAAGGGAAATAGAGTTTTAATACTCGAAGCGTAACCCTTGAATTGTTAAGGAAAATAGTAATCGATGATGTGAAACCAAATAGAGGATTGATGTTAGTCGAGTTAACGCTTGAGGAGGATGTGTAAAGTGTTTAGAAGTGTAAGTTTTCAGTTCTGCTAATGCAGAACTTATTTGCCTGAGAATTTGGTATGGCCTTGTATAGCGCCATTTCAAAGCTTTTCAGACCAGTAGCAATGCTACTTAGGTTCTGAGAAATCAGTTTTTGGAATTTAAAGTTTAAGAAATGGGTATTAAGGACTCATAAGGATAATAAAAATCTTAAATGACGATTAAGTTATCCATGAATGGATTTGAATAAGGTTTAATTAATTAAACCGGATTAAATATGGTTAATTAAGTGAGATTATGAGATATTATATTATATTAATTAGAGGAATGCATAATAATTATTGAAAAGAAATGATTAATATTAATTAATTATTGCGTGGGTTGAAAATACCCAACTAAATGATATTTAGCCCAATTAAAATATTAATGTGGGTATAATCATTAAATAATATTACTAGGGGTAATATGGAAAAGGTGAGCAGTAGTAACATATAATACCTACGGCTTAAGAATACGTGAGGTGTGACATTTAATTGAGACTAATGATATAAGGTACTAAGTGGTACAGTGAAATCATATGTAGTGGTGATACAGAAATAATTAAATATCTGTGTATTCTAGAAACTGGGTAGGAGATTAAAATGTTTGGATTAACATTAATATTAAATAATGTTATAATGTTGTTATGTGAGTGGTAGAGATAATTATGGAACTACTCGGATAATAATACATGACTGCGATATTTTATTACATGTATTTAATGTACATGGATTATATGATGTGAGTATAAAGTTTATCTTTAAATTCCTAATATGGTAACAATTGTACCTTAATATTACATTATGGGAATTAAAAGAACCAAAGCAAGCCTTAGTTAATAAAGTTGTTGGGATTTAAACCATGTCCCAAAATTAGTGTCTCATTAATTATAATAGTTGTAATAGGCCATTGGCCTAACACTTCAATTGCTGAGAAACCAAAAAGGCTACAAAGCTTGAAATCATGGCTACGGGAATGGAGGAAGATGGAGCAGGTCACCAACTATTCACTACCCTTTGGTTTCTTCTTCCTTCTGCTAAATCAAAACATTATGTAATGCTTTGTCCAGGTAGAAAATTCTGTATAAATAGAGTTCCCTTATTCTCTTTCCCGTTTGTTTGAGTTTCTGAGAAGTTGATATAGAGAGTCAGTGGAGTTGGGAGAATTGAGAGCAATGGAAGGATTGAGGAGTTTTAGTTAGCCTATTCCAAGCATTCAAGAGGTAATTTCTTAGAAATGTTATGAAATAGTTTCTTTTAAGTCACAAAATTGATGGCTAAAGCTTATTTCAATCCATGAATTTCTGTTAGATGTTGTTAATATAGTTCAATAAGAAAACAATGAGAGTTAAACGAACCAAATTGATTGAGAAACGAATTCGTAGTGAATGAATTCGCTAAACTTTTCAAAATATGAAAACTAAGTATGAGAATGAGTTTTAGATTGATGTTTGGGTTAGTTAATATTTATGTTAATGGTTGATTATTTGGTATGTTGTAGTTTTATGAGTTACAAACCTATAGAATCGAAAATAGACTGAATTGGATGAGTATAACTCATGTTATGATTATTGGAAGGAGTAAGGGTCTGTGTAATCGCGAAGAGCAGGGCTAGAGGGCCTGTTCTGCGACTTGGGGCATAGCTGCGTTGCCCCCAAGGCCATTTAGGGCGCAGCTACGCCGGACATCAGTGTCTGGTGCACTGCTATGACCTACTGTAGTAATTTAAGCATAACTTTTCATACGAACTCCGATTGAGGTGATTCAAGATGATCCGGAATGAGAACGAATAGACCTACAACTTTTGTTCTTTCGGGTTTTCAATTTGAGGTCGTTAAGAAGGGTCAAAATAGTCATCTTTGTGACTATTACGTGACTATTACGATTCTATATAGTGTCCGAATGTTCATGAGAGAGAAGCACATACACAAGTATAGTGCTCCCGACAATGGAATATGTTATTCTAAGTGATATAACATTAAAATGCATGATATTAGACATGACATATAAGATTACCTTACTTATAAGGAATTGCCTTAGCATGATTGAGTATGTTCTAAAGAAAGTTTAGATTTTAAAAACAAGTTTAGACGAACCTTGAGTCTTTTGAATTCTGATATTTGTAACATATGTAAAAGGGGTTAGTCATGCATATAAATAGGTATGACACATGGCTTTGAGTACCTTTGTATACTATGAGTTGCCTAGTTGGTTATTTTCTGAAGATATATAAAAATTTTGAAAACAAACATTGACAAACTTGTGTAGCTCTAATTCTGACCTTGATAACATATATATGAGGTCTAAGTACGCATGATTTAAGATTTAAAGTTGTATCATAGGTGTGTTAGAGTTCTTTGATTTGGTTTAAATAATTTCAAAGGCAAGCTCATGTAGCATTTGCAAACAAAGTTTTATAAACATGGAGTGGTTATATTTTGCCATTGGAAACGTACGTAGAAACATGTACAAACATGTATGATGTTTGAGTTGAAGTTTCCTTGCATGATTAGTTTAGTATGGCATGCTAGTCCTATTTATGTCTTTAAACATGAACTATAAGTACACTTATCTAGTTTGACAATAGAAGTCATTAAAGCATGTTTTGAAAGTAAGATTTCAAGTCGTAAACTATGCTAGTCATATGTAGATAAGATATATACATATGAGCATGCCACTAGAGGTTCTAAACTTTGATAATTAACCTCTTAACGTGTGTAAATATTAAGTGTTAGCATTCATGAATGTTAAAAAATGAAGTGTGAACTAAGAACTAAATATTCAAATGCAGTGCAGCGAGGACGGGCGAATTCAACTACGCCCATCCTAAAGTTAAATCTGCTAGCTGTCATATGCTTGGCGCGATGTTGCAAACTATTTTAGTAGTGATCTGAACTTTAAAGCATGTGTAATGAATGTCTAAAGCTATAATACTTGACATAAATGATGTTTTTAGCATGTGAGCATGTAATGGTTATATAAAACCTAAATTTGCTAATTTTATTAAAGTTTACAAAATGTAAGAACGATGGGGATTGTGTATTTATAAACTATAAATATGTGTCGAACACATAGCGAGTCAAGTGTGTGGTAGCTATATATGAATGTTGATGTCAAGTATGAGTGGTTAAGGTATACCTATACATACCTAGGGTATGATGAGAAAGTGAAACGTAGGTTTTCAAACCTAGTTAGAAAACAATGTAACATCATTATTACATTGAGAATGCATGAAATATGTTACTGATGGATATGAATCCATGATTATATAACTGTGTAGGAATACACGAAGTGCAGTTAAATGTTAAGCAGTTAAGTCGTACTTCATAGACTACGAATCAGGCAAGTCTTTCAGTTCCTATTTGTTATATAAATTCGATAACTGTTAGTTGATCTATATTATGCTATGTAAATGTTGATGTATATATATGAAATGCATATGAGATATGTATGAAATGTGGAAGTTGATCTTTGATGATATGCTTGTGATAAAGTAACATGCGTAGTAAATATTAATCGGTTATTAATTCATGAACTGAATATGCTATTATATGCTATGTGCTGCATGAAAACATTTAGAATTGCTGGACTGTCGAGCTCACCCTTGGAAATAACCACTTTTGCAGGTTAAGGATACTCGGTAAAGGTTAAGCGCTATTTGATTGATAAAGTTCAATGGTATCGAAGGAGATTGATTTATTATTTAACTAGATGCTCTTGAACCATGTTTAGGTTCTAATAGATGTATATGATAATAGTTTACTATGTGTAATACATGTTAAGTTATAAAGTTGTACTAGGCGGTACATAGTGAAATTCGAATTGAGATGTGAATACTTTACAGTAATTCGAATAGAATAAATCATAACATGATTTGATTCAGGGATTTGTAATTGATTCGAGTCAAGATATCAATAAAAGATTTATTTTCAAAGGAGATTGAGAAAGTTTAAATTATTCCGCATATTTATATAACATCGAATGTGATGTAAAACAGGAATAGTAAATGACCAAGATTAGAAACTTATAAAGTTTGGTGTCATTACATAGATCCTGGAAATAGAAGGAATTTATATTCTAAATTGTAATAAGTGAAGTTATATTCATTTAAGTTATGAATAAAAGATATAAATAGTTTGACGATAGTAGTATCGTGGTGGACCGAATTTGAGGTTCAAAGGGACCTGGATTTGGGGGCGTCACAGGTTGGTATCAAAGCTGTAGGTTATAAACTTAGGTAAGTGTACCTTAGGCTATAACCTGAGAGAGAGAGAGATAATGATTAAAATATATAAGTGAAGATTCAAAGAAGAATCTTGAAGTATCTAAGAGAATGTGAATTCAGGAGTTTCCTAACTTTGGTAATAAAAATGTTAAGATAATGTATATATGACAAAGATAATAAGAATGAACTCGAGTGGAGTTTTGTTGATAATAGGGAAAGAACCCTAAAGTAAATTGATGATCACGACGTAATCGGATTAAGCTATGAAGTGCTAAATGGTCTGTAACAACTAAGTGTGTATAGCTTGATGCTCTAAGTAAATGTACTATGAAATGGTACGATAAGAACTCATGAGGAGTTGTATATGATGAGATACGAAGAATTCATATCAAGTAAAGTGCAAGATAGAGTTAAGTGGGATTTCAAATGTTTGTGTCGCGCTATTTGCTATATACCTATGCAGAAGGTGATTCTTTTCTCATGTGTATAACAGATAGATAGGTTATAGTTAGAGAATATAAGGTTAAGTTGTGAGTTCTTAAAATTCATACTTATGGTACGTTCGTGACTCATAATTATATGAAATGTTTTTGAACCCCTCAGCGAATGGACGCCTATGGTCTGACTAGGGTAAGTTCTTAAACTCATATGATTATGGCAAGTTCCTGAATTTCCAAAGTGTGGTAAGTTTGATGAACTATATCGGGTATATATATGTTATGAAGTTAGAAATTTTGGTATAGTAAGCATTGATGGTGTTAAAGATTGATAGAATGAGGCAAGGAGTAAAGTTGATGGAGAAACATGAATTTTCTAAATCTTCTAGCTCTGCTAGATTTTCAAAATTTATTGACTTCATGCTGATGTTTGCAATTCTGTTTTCTCGAAAAAATTTGGATCATGTGATTTGAACCAATGATGTTTTAAAACTAATATCGTTATCCATATGTCTATGCTAATTGTTTCGGCTAAGACAACATGATTTGAAAATTTTCAAAATATATTTCTAACCATTTACATCATTTGGTATGGTGTAGAAATGGTAAACGATGGAGTCTTCAATGCAGTTGAACCTAGTGTTGGTTGTGATCGAAAGATCGTCAGCCAATTTTGGTATGGTGTAATATGATAAAGTCAAATAATGGCGGAATCCTAAACGTACTAATAATCTTGTACGGTATCATGACATCATAAAAGAATTTTGGTTTTCTTTTAAGTTATAAAGAAGGTCAATTAAGTTGGCCAAATTATTTCGATTGATGTCCAAATTGCTGATAAAAGTCTAAGCTATTTGATTCGGCTAGACGACTGTTGAAAAATATTTATGAAATTCAAGCGTTCTTGACTATTTATGCCAAGCCAGATTGCTCTGGTGCGGATTCAGTTGTCGAAAAGCTGAGGTGAACAACCCTATAAGGGGACATATTTTCGGGGACAATGGTTCCGAGCGTAACGCATGTAGTCGTTACAAAACATTATGTTACGACCTAACGTAGTGGTACAATAGGCTGGCCACCTAGTGTACATGTAGAGGGTGTTTTCAATATTCGTGATAGATAAACACTCTGGTGTGTAGTGTGAAGGATTGTGTTGAAGCACTAGTTCACGGTCTTGTGTGACCCCTCAGCATAATTTGGAATCTGAGTTATTCATACTACTTCCCAATTATTGAAAAATCGTGGAAGACTCTTATTCTTCTGTGTGATGAATGTAGTGAGTAAAATGTTCCTTAAAAAGGAGAATGTGGTAGAATGCAAGTGAGCAAATTATAATGAAACTTCCGAAAAGATAATGGATAAAATTATTCAAAAGAATATATAATATTCATAATAGCACCGAGTAGAGGAGGTTTCGGTGATTCCGAGGACGAAATCCTTATAAGGGGGAGAGGATGTAAGAACCCAAATTTTCAGAAAATATTAAAATAAGAATTAGTGAATAAAATTCTTAAGGCATGTGAAGGGTTCAAATAAAAAAAAATATAACGTGTTACGAGATGTGTAGTATTGTGTTACATAGGGTAATATGCGCTATGTAATAAGTAAGGTTGTGTGTAATAAATATATATATCGATATTATATATTTGTTATAAATTGTTGAGATGAATTAGTAAGAAGATGGATAAAGATTTATCTATTGATGTTAAATAATTTATGTGAATTTATTATAGTAAGTTGGGGATATTATATATCTTTGATAATCACCAATTTCTTGAGTATATGTACAAGTGAATATCAAGTCTAAGGTAGTGCAATCTTACTCTTTAATGGTTGACGTATAGGAGCTAGGCTAAACGATTTCTTCAGAGAGCCTGTATATACGAATTGGTAACTGATCTAACTCACTATGAAAATCGTGTAGATGAGACAGAAACTAATTTGTTGGTTGTTTGTGGGAAACCACTTAGTGTACTATATTGAATACTATTAAAGACTTGAGGTGTGTTAGGTTTGGACTTGTATATATGTACATTGTTGATGAGGGAAGAAAATCGATATACCTTTAAAGTGGTTAGAGAATTATTGAGTGAATTGATACACGGTGAGGAGTGAAGATTAAAGGAATGTATGTATGTGTTACATTCGAGTTTTGTGTTATGGGTGGTATGAAACCATAAAAGAGATGTATAGTTGGTTAAACTAATAAGGGAAATAGAGTTTTAAAACTCGAAGCGTAACCCTTGAATTGTTAAGGAAAATATTAATCGATGATGTGAAACCAAATAGAGGATTGATGTTAGTCGAGTTAACGCTTAAGGAGGATATGTAAAGTGTTTAGAAGTGTAAGTTTTTAGTTCTGCTAATGCAGAACTTATCTGCTTGAGAATTTGGTATGGTGCAGCTGCGCCATTTCCAAGCTTGTGACCAGCGCAGCTGCGCCGACCTGAGAAATCAATTTTTGGAATTTAAGGTTTAAGAAATGGGTATTAATGACTCATAAGGATAATAAAAATCTTAAATGATGATTAAGTTATCCATGAATGGATTTGAATAAGGTTTAATTAATTAAACCGGATTAAATATGGTTAATTAAGTGAGATTATGGAATATTATATTATATTAAGTAGAGGAATGCATAATAATTATTGAAAAGAAATGATTAATATTAATTAATTATTGTGTGGGTTGAAAATACCTAACTAAATGATATTTAGCCCAATTAAAATATTAATGTGGGTATAATCATTAAATAATATTACTAGGGGTAATATGGAAAAGGTGAGCAGTGGTAACATATAATATCTACGGCTTAAAAATACGTGAGGTGTGACATTTAATTGAGACTAATGATATAAGGTACTAAGTGGTACAGTGAAATCATATGTAGTGGTGATACAGAAATAATTAAATATATGTGTATTCTAGAAACTGGGTAGGAGATTAAAATGTTTGGATAAACATTAATATTAAATAATGTTATAATGTTGTTATGTGAGTGGTAGAGATAATTATGGAACTACTCGGATAATAATACCTAACTGCGATATTTTATTACATGTATTTAATGTACATGTATTATATGATGTGAGTATAAAGTTTATCTTTAAATTCCTAATATGGTAACAATTGTACCTTAATATTACATTATGGGAATTAAAAGAACCAAAGCAAGCCTTAGTTAATAAAGTTGTTGGGATTTAAACCATGTCCCAAAATCAGTGTCTCATTAATTATAATAGTCGTAATAGGCCATTGGCCTAACACTTCAATTGCTGAGAAACCAAAAAGGCTACAAAGCTTGAAATCATGGCTACGGGAATGGAGGAAGATGGAGCAGGTCACCAACTATTCACTACCCTTTGGTTTCTTCTTTCTTCTGCTAAATCAAAACATTATGTAATGCTTTGTCCAGGTAGAAAATTCTGTATAAATAGAGTTCCCTTATTCTCTTTCCCGTTTGTTTGAGTTTCTGAGAAGTTGATATAGAGAGTCAGTGGAGTTGGGAGAATTGAGAGCAATGGAAGGATTGAGGAGTTATAGTTAGCCTATTCCAAGCATTCAAGAGGTAATGATTCTATATATATGCTCTTGATTTCCTAAGTTTGCAATTTCTTAGAAATGTCATGAAATAGTTTCTTTTAAGTCACAAAATTGATGGCTAAAGCTTGTTTTAATCCATGAATTTCTGTTAGATGTTGTTAATATAGTTCAATACGAAAGCACCAAGAGTTAAACAAACCAAATTGATTGAGAAACGAATTCGTAGTGAATGAATTCGCTAAACTTTTCAAAATATGAAAACTAATTATGAGCATGAGTTTTAGATTGATGTTTGGGTTAGTTAATGTTTATGTTAATGGTTGATTATTTGGTATGTTGTAGTTTTATGAGTTACAAACCTATAGAATCGAAAATGGACTGAGTTAGATGAGTATAACTCATGTTATGATCATTGGAAGGAGTAAGGGTCTGTGTAATCGCGAAGAGCAGAGCCAGAGGGCCTGTTTTGCGACTTGGGGCACAGCTGTGCTGCCCCTAAGGCCATTTAGGGCGCAACTGTGCCGGACATCAGTGTCTAGTGCACTGCTATGACCTACTGTAGTAATTTAAGCATAACATTTCATACGAACTCCAATTGAGGTGATTCAAGATGATCCAGGACGAGGATGAATAGACCTACAACTTTTGTTCTTTCAGGTTTTCAATTTGAAGTCTTTAGGAAGGGTCAAAATAGTCATATTTTTTTACTGTTACGTATTCGGAGGCGATCAGAGGGCGTCGAGCGAGCACATACGCAAGTATAGTGCTCCCGACAATGGAATATGTTATTCTAAGTGATATAACATGAAAATGCATGATATTAGAAATGACATATAAGATTACCTTACTTATAAGGAATTGCCTTAGCATAATTGAGTATGTTCTAAAGAAAGTTTAGATTTTAAAAACAAGTTTAGACGAACATTGAGTCTTTTGAATTCTGATATTTGTAGCATATGTAAAAGGGGTTAGTCATGCATATAAATAGGTATGACACATGGCTTTAAGTACCTTTGTATACTATGAGTTGCCTAGTTGGTTATTTTCCGAAGATATATAAAAATTTTGAAAACAAACATTGACAAACTTGTGTACCTCTAATTCTAACCTTGATATATATATGAGGTCTAAGTACACATAATTTAAGATTCAAAGTTGTATCATAGGTGTGTTAGAGTTCTTTGATTTGGTTAAAATAATTTCAAAGGCAAGCTCATGTAGCATTTGCAAACAAAGTTTTATAAACATGGAGTGGTTATATTTTGCCCTTGGAAACGTACGTAGAAACATGTACAAACAAGTATGATGTGTGAGTTGAAGTTTCCTTGCATGATTAGTTTAGTATGGCATGCTAGTCCTATTTATGTCTTTAAACATGAACTATAAGTACATTTATCTAGTTTAACAATAGAAGTCATTAAAGCATGTTTTGAAAGTAAGATTTTAAGTCGTAAACTATGCTAGTCATATGTAGATAATATATATATATACATATATATATATATATATATATATATATATATATATATATATATATATATGAGCATGCTACTAGAGGCTTATTAGTACCAATATATGGTTTGAAAGCTTGTAAACATCGAATCTTGTTAAAGAAAGTCGTTAAGCCTTAAAGTGGGAAAACAACTTTGAATAAACACAAGAGGTTCTAAACTTTGACAATTGACCTCTTAACGTGTGTAAATATTATGTGTTAACATTCATGCATGTTAAGAAATGAAGTGTGAACTGAGAACTTAATATTCAAATCGGTGCAGCCGGGGGATCTACAATAATGCGCCCATCTCTAGGCTAAATCACATAAGAGCTATGCCATAGGCGTTGTTACTAAACTATTTTAGTAGTCATCTGAACTTTAAAGCATATGTGTAATGAACGTCTAAAGCTATAATACTTGACATAAATGATGTTTTAGGCATGTGAGCATGTAATGGTTATATAAAACGCAAATTTGATAATTTTATTAAAGTTTGCAAAATGTAAGAACGATGGGGATCGCGTATCTATAAACTTTAAATATGTGTCGAACACATAGCGAGTCAAGTGTGTGGTAACTATATATGAATGTTGATGTCAAGTACGAGTGGTTAAGGTATACCTATACATACCTAGGGTATGATGAGAAAGTGAAACGTAGGTTTTCAAACCTAGTTAGAAAATAATGTAACATCGTTATTACATTGAGAATATATGAAATATGTTACTGATGGATATGAATCCATGATTATATAACTGTGTAGGAATACACGAATTGCAGTTAAACGTTAAGCAGTTAAGTCGTACTTCATGACTCACTTAATCGTGCAAGTCTTTCGCCTCTATTTGTTATATAAATTCGATAACTGTTAGTTGATCTATATTATGCTATGTAAATGTTGATGTATATATATGAAATGCATATGAGATATGTATGAAATGTGGAAGTTGATCTTTGATGATATGCTTGTGATATAAACCTCTATGCCTGTTATGTGAGAAGTAACATGCGTAGTAAATATTAATCGGTTATGAATGCATTAACTGAATATGCTATTATATGCTATGTGCTGCATGAAAACTGTTAGAATTGCTGGGTTGTCGAGCTCACCCTTGCAAATAACCACTTTTGCAGGTTAAGGATACTCGGTAAAGGTTACGTGCTATTTGATTGATAAAGTTCAATGGTATCAAAGGAGATTGATTTATTATTTAACTAGATGCTCTTGAACCATGTTTAGGTTCTAATAGATGTATATGATAGTAGTTTACTATGGGTAATACATGTTAAGTTATAAAGTTGTACTAAGCGGTACATAGTGAAATTCGAATTGAGATGTGAATACTTTACAGTAATTCGAATAGAATAAATCATAACATGATTTGATTCAGGGATTTGTAATTGATTCGAGTCAAGATATCTATAAAAGATTTATTTTCACAGGAGATTCAAAAAGTTTAAATTATTCCGCAAATTTATATAACATCGAATGTGATGTAAAACAGGAATAGTAAATGACCAAGATTAGAAACTTAATAAAAGTTTGGGGTCATTACATAGATCCTGGAAATAGAAGGAATTTATATTCTAAATTGTAATAAGTGAAGTTATATTCATTTAAGTTATGAATAAAAGATAAAAATAGTTTGACGATAGTAGTATCGTGGCGGACCGAATTTGAGGTTCAAAGGGACCTGGATTTGGGGGCGTCACATCATATCCCTAAGCTTTGATAACAACTGTAACGCCCCCAAAATAGGTATACATCACCCATCTTGGGTCGCCACTTACATGGTACATAAATTCAAATACAACTTAATTATACAACAATCGTGTAAAATACGACAAAACATAGCTGAGAGTTTAAACAAGAATATTGTCGTCTAGATAATATCCACACTCAATGGAGTCCTCATTACAATTATTATCACATTATTCTGTAGAATAGTGAGGACTACAAAAGCCACTTATCCTGGACCATCACTCCATTCCCCGACTCGTCCCAGCTATATTCTCATTTTCTGAAGAGAACAATGAAAGAAAGGGTGAGCTCAACTAGCCCAGTAAGAAATATTATGACTAAGATAATGCAGAATAAATTATCCTTAGCCTTCAATAGTATAACAACTGATAGAATACAATAGACAACAAGTTTTAGATCAACAACTGCAGCGGAATAAACAATCCATTTGAAGAGTCAAGTAGAGCATAAAATCTACTATCTTCTATTATTTAAAAAGTTTTCATCAACTTTATCACTGAGACTTAGCTTAATAAATAAAATCGTATCATCCCTGCATCACGGCCAAGGATATTCATGTAAATATCAATGGTCATGATTATACCGAATAATCCCTGGTCATATTCATACCAACTGTCCATCAATGAAGTACATGCCAATGAGAACTTTTACCACATCATTCGTTACATTACAGTCATGATTATACCGAATAATCCCTTGTCATAATCATACCAAGTCCATCTTTGCACGTAAGCCAAAGATGACTTTCATCACAATATAAGCAAGAGGATGATGGCAATGACATAATAATTCAATAAAACAAGTTCAAGGATAAATTTTAAAGATTTATAATCTAATTTATCCAGAGATCAATAATGTGACACCCCCAAAATTAGGTATACGTCACCCATCTTGGGTCGCCACTTACATGGTACATAAATTCAAATACAACTTACTAATATAACTGTCGTGGGTATAATATCGACATAAATCGTGAGTTTGAATACAAATATTGTCTACTAGATATTATACAAACTCAAAAGGAGTCCTCATTACAACTATTATCACACTATTTCACAGAATAGTGAGGACTACTAAAGCTATCCTCTGGACCATTACTTCGTTCCCCGACTCGTCCCAGCTATGTTCTCATTTCCTCAAGAGAACGGTGAAAGAAAGGGTGAGCTCAACTAGCCCAAGAGGAAATATTATGACAAAAAGATAATGCGAATAAATTATCATTAGCCTTCAAATGAAGTTAAACCGATAAAATACAATAGACAACCGCTTTAATCTGCAAATGGAATAAGCAATCCATTAAAAGAGTCAAGTAGAGAATAAAGTCTACTATCTTTTAGGTTTTAAAAGGTTTTCATCAATTTTTATCACGAGACTCAAATAATAATAAACCACCACATCTAATCATCCCCGTACTACGGCCAAGGATTTTCATCAAATTATCAATGGTCATGACTATACCGAATCACCCCGGTCATAATCATACCAAAAACTATCCATCATCGCATTACATTACAAAGCCACCGAGGACTTTTGTCACATCATTTATATCAAGTCATGATTATACCGAATGATCCCTGGTCATAATCATAATAAGTTCATCTATGCACGTAAGCCAAAGATAACATAATATAACATGAGGATGATGACAATGACATAGTAATTCAATAAAACAAGTTCAAGAATTATTTAATCCATGAATTATTAACGTCCAAATTGTCAACATGATACTGTTTTGTAAAGTAAAATTCAAGAATGATCAGAAGAATATTTTCATGAAAAGATACTGGATGAAACGCAAATATCAAGGATATTCTACTAATTTCATGGAGTATAGAAGTCAAAGTTTTAACCAACTGGGTATAATAAAGAATGGAATAACAAAAGAAATCACCATGCATGCGGCAGATTGCCATATGCAAAGTTATTCCAACGTAATAATAATAATCTTAACCAAAGTCGTGAAATTCACAATCGGCGGGATGATCCAACGAATAATAAATGCTGAATAATAAACAATGGAACCAGTCCTGTAAAAAACACGCATACAAGATATTCCAAATGTAATAATAAATGCGAATAATAAACAATGGAACTGTGTCCTGTGTAAAACACACGAGCATGTGATATTCCAATGTAATAATAAAGAATGGAATAATGAAAGAAGATCACCAAGTATAGGGGATTCACAGATACAAGTTATTCCAATGTAATAAATAAGAATGGAATAACATAAGGATTTCACCAAGTATAGGTATGCCGCATATACAAAGTTATGTATAGGGTATACCACTTTTACAAAAGTTATTCCAATGTAATAATAATGAATGGAATAATGTAAGTTCTCTTCATGAATAAGAAAGAATAACACCGGGACGGGTACAACAAATAATACCCTTACCTTAGAAGAACCTGAATATTGGCAAAGTGAAGTAGCGAGAATACTTTTCTTCTTCTTCTCTCTATAGATTTTCTCTATAGCTTCTCTCTATAATTTCTCTCTGTAGTTTCAAAGTGAATTAAGAAGAAAATAATGAAGGAATGAGCTTCTATTTATAGGAAAATAGAATGCATAGTAATTAATCCATGAACGGTCCAGATTGATTTACTTTAATCTGACGATCCATATTTAAAGCAAAATCTTTTAAATAAAATATAATATATTCTATTTATATAAAAATATTTTACTATGCAAACACTATATGCAACACTATGCAAAATACTATGCAACACTATGCATAATAAAATATAATATATTCTATTTATAGAATAACTTTAATAAAGTATTCTGCGCTTTTATAAAAAGATGTTTCGCTTTTATTACGTTAATAATACGATTAAAACAAAACGTCATTATCGCTATAATAATTCATATTATTAATCGGCAATAATGGAATCAAACCGGTGACTTCTCACATAAGCATCAATAATCAATACCGTGTGCTACTATGCAACCACACGACATCGTACTTTTACTACCGAAGTAGTTCAACAAGATCAACGGTAAAACTTCCGTCGTTATTTCAATAAAATATTTTTGTGTCGTTTTCTCAATCCGACAATAATTCTAGTGTGGGGTCCACCAATGATTGAGTCGTTGTACGAATATTCCCTGCTAAACCGAATATTCCCCGACCAATCGAATATAATATAACCACTTGCATACTTTGCAAAATTTATAAATACTACCCACAACTATAATATTATCTCAAATTCACACCATAATATTAAAAATTATTTCGACAAAATTTAAATCTTTATTGATAAAATCTGGGGTCTCACAAATAACGTCCAAATTGTCAACATGATACTGCTTTGTAGAGTAAAATTCAAGAATAATATTTATGTACCAAAAATAATTTGGACAGAAAAGAATAAATTTTTCATCGTGAATAGCACCCCATGAATAGTACTTCGGGAATAGTACCCCGACACGAAAAATACCCCAAATACCTGAGTGAATAATATTCGGGTGAATAGTAATTTGGGTGAATAGTAACCCGTGAATAGTACTCCAACACAAAAAAGTGCCCCGAATACCTGAGTGAATAATACTAGAGTGAATAGTAACCAGGTGAATAATAACCCGTGAATAGTAACTCGTAACAGAAAAATACCAAATAAAATTATATTTCATAATGAGTACAAAAGAAATGATATCTCATATGAGTATAATAGAATATACGAAACTGCAAATTGATTTTCACCCACCATGCGGTAATCCACGTAGACAAATCATTTCTAAAATTTAATAAGGAATGAATACGAAGGATCATTCACCATGCATGCGGTAGTCCACACAGACAGGTTATTCCAACAAAATAATAAAAAATGGAATAACAAAAGAATTCATCAGGCATGCGATAGACCGCACAGACAGGTTATTCCAACAGAATAATAAATAATGGAACCAGGTCATGCGTAATCCGCACAGACAGGATATTCCAACAAAATAATAAAGAATAGAACCAGGTTATGCGTAATTCGCATAGACAGGATATTCCAACAGAATAATAAAGAATGGAATAACAACAGAATTCACCAGGCATGCTATAAATCGCACAGACATGTTATTCCAACAGAATAATAAAGAATGGAATAACAGAAGAATTTCACCATGTATGCGGTACTTCGCATAGACAGGTTATTCCAACATAATAATGAAGAATGTAATAACAGTAGAATTTCACCTTGTATACGGTAGTCTGCGTATACAGGTTATTCCAATAGAATAATAAGGGATGGAATAACAATAGCTCTCTTCATGAATACAAAAGAAATAATACCCCTTACCTCAAAAGAAGACTGGATACTAGAATAGTGAGGTAGCAGACATCTCCTCTTCTTTCTCTCTATAATTTCTCTCTATAATAATTGCTCTGTAGCTTTAGTGAATTGGTGAGAAATGAAGGAAGAATGAGCTTCTATTTATAGAAAAATATAGTTTCGATAATTACACGTTTTGGGGCTCAAAATATTACAGTATAATACCTACCTCTTTTCCTTCATTTTTAATTTAGTCCTGCAAGTATTATCAAACTTGCACCACCTCCCCTAATAGTAAATCATGTGAATCAATAGTAAATTATGTGACTCAATAGTTCTAAACATGTGAAAAAACAATTACAGTATAGTACCTTCATCTATACCTCCATTTTTAACCTAGTCATGCAAGTATTATCAATCTTGCACCAACTCCCCTAATAGTAAATGAATGTGAATCAATAGTACACACATGGGAACAAATAGTTATAATCATGTGAATCCATAGCAATTAATTGCTCATTTATCCGGTTAATTACCCAATCGGTCTATATAACCTCCAGACATCAATTATTATCAAAATAACTGTCGATTTTCACTAACACCTACGGGTCTTACTTATACGTTCATCACCTTTGATGATTTGCATTCTTATCTTTTTCTTATAACTTCTCTAGGACTCAGTACACATCGCTTCTCTGGTAGTAGTCCATATGGTAATCTGAGTGGTTTCCCACAAACAACCAACAAACAAGTTCCCGTCTCGTCTACACTGCCATCACAATGAGTTAGATCAGTTGCCAATTTTATATATACCTTCGCTCTTTGAAGGAATTGTTTAGCCCAACTCCCATATGTCAACCATTAAAGTTTACGATTGCACCAAAACCTAACTTATCTTAACTTATCCGAACTATTAAACTATAATGTTCGTTAAGTCAATTTCTTATTCCTTATCGCTTTCTGGCAACTAAATGCCATATCGTAGGATTCATTTTTTATCGTCTAAGTTATACAGTCTTTTGTATACTTAGAATGATTGTTCAAGTTAATCATTAACTCGTCTTTCTTACGTTACATGTCATTATCTTTAATTCAGTTCTTTACCATTCATGGTTTAATCATTGATCTTCAATATCTTACGGTCAAACCATACACGGGGTGAAGGTTCTATCCGCCTAGTATTTGCGTACACTCAACCTTCACGTTGGTGAAAGTGTTCAACGCTTACATTTCATTCTAACATAATCATCCGACTTATATTCAGCTTTCGTTAATCTTCTTACCGTTCACTACGACTTCTTTAATACCCTTCGTTATTCTTCCTTAATGTCGAAGCCATACGATTTGCGGTATGCTAAGACCAGTCATTCAGCGCAACTACATTGCGTTCATAACATCTATACGCTTTACACTTATCTCTCATTACCATAAAATAACATCAAAATGTTATTCATTACCCTCGTCAATCAACGTCTAAGGAATCACCATCATAGCAATCCCTCACGTTCGTTTTTCGCGACTACGGTCCCTGGATATAGGTTCTATAACCTGCGTTCACCTTCTTTATCTTTTAATCTCATTTAATCTTTTTGTTCAACCTTTATTAAAGGTTTAAAACACTTGATTAAGGGTTACATTAGTTGAACATTATGTTCCTTATCTTTCCTTACGTTTACCCCATGAGTTGAGCAGTTAAAAGTTCTTCTCTAGCTTTTTCCCCACACTAGCGCTGCGGCGCCACTCTCTTCTTTATCTCTCACGTCGTGGCGCAAGTTTTTAGTACCCGACTTCTTAGTCTGGCGCTGCACCGCCACCTTATAGGCATGGTATGGTCAGCCATGGCCAAGTCAGAAACCTAGAAAATTTCTCTAAGTGTTAAATCTAATTTGAGACGCTTACTTCCCGCTTTCATAACTTATTCGTTATAACTCGGAACGAGGTCATTCCAAATCCATTCTCTTCCTTATCTTACGTACTTCAATCCCCATCGGATAGAACTTCATTCTGAATCCGTTAACATGCCATTCGATTGGCTTAATCTTCACCCTTCATTCATTTTACGTTTTTAACGCTCTTCGTTTGCTCGTCCGTAATTAGGTCATCCGAACTCGAAACTCATTCGTTCTTGAGTCCACGACTCACGTTTTCTATGTTCTCTTACTTTCTTATAAAACCCTACACATTTGGGTTCATTTACTAACTTTCTAATTCTCGTTCGTCTTTTATGAAATTTTTGCCATAACTTTGTAATAGCTCAGTTTTAATCCGTTCTTCATGAACATTTCTACCGTTCCTAACCAAGCAATAAGCATCTAACTTATACACAATGGTTTTAAACTTGTCCATCAACAACAATTATCCTACGATGGTTTTAAATTTGTCCATCAATAACGTTCTTCGTGTTCTTCGTGTATTCTTCGTGTTCTTCGTTCGTTCTTCTTTTTTAATCGATGTTTTGATTATGATTTCACTTTTTATTTGAATTTGATGTTACAGAACACCATTCCTTACTTATTTCACCTACTCATTTATATAATCCACTTGGATCATTCTAATTAATTACAAATCATATACTTCCTTAAAAAATTTATAAACTAAACTTCTAATTCTTATTTTCTTCATTTTCTCATGATTTCAATCATATGAAATCATTCTTACATCTTTTACTTCATATTCTCATTAAACTATGTTTTAACATAGAAAAATTTATTAATAATTCGGTTTTTGGATTACCTCTCTTCTTTAATCTCTTTCCATCGGACAAAGGTTGCTCACAAGCAAGCTTTTCCGTTTCCTTTCCCTTCTCTTTCTCCCATCCAAACTCTCTCTCTCTCTCTCTCTCTCTTTTCTTTGAAAGTGTAGGATTTTCAAAATCCCAAAATAATGAATTACGCTTCCTATTTATAGAAAACCAAAGCTAGGAGTATTTTAGTCATTTCGCCATCAAACCTCTTTATTATTCATGACTTAAGCACTAAGTTTACTTAGCCCTTAAGTTTTCTTAGCCCTTTAGTTTACTTAGCCCTTAAGTTTGCTAAGCCCTTAAGTTTACTTACTCCTTAAGTTTACTTAGCCCTTAAGTTTAGTTTTACCACCTCCTTGGCTAACCTCCTTACTATTCACAAAACATAGCCTGTAAGTTTTGTGGTTCGGTCTTTCGGATTTTGTCCGACAGTTTTAAAGATTGCGATTCTCGAAATTCAAATATTTTTGGATATTTCATCTTTCCTTTACCGATTAACCTTTATGTATTCTTCAGATCTCTGAAAAATTGAAAAACACTTTTCACCATTAATCATTTTTCTTCACGTTTTTTCCTAACGTAGTTAAACGAGTAAAAAGTACATAATTGTACTTTTCATCATTTTTATTTTGTCCAATTTCTACACTTTTTTGAGAAAAACTTTTATCAGCTTAACTTTTCACGATATATTATCTTCAAATCTTTCGACGGAATGTCATTTCGACATACCGAAGTCTCGAAAAGGCTTAGGTTATTTAAACCCTAACCCTTAGGGTTTCATCAGGTGAATAGTGCCTATTTCGTCTTTTTCCCCAAAATATTTTGTTCTCGGAAATATTTTATTTTTGTCTTAAAAAGTCTTACTCGTTCAGTCTAGCTCATAGCCAGAATCCTCCCGACTTATAATCATCCTAGGTTCTAGAACGATTAATAAACACATAGCACAGAATATTATTAAAAAAAATCATTTTATTAATAACTATTTCTTTATACTTAAATTCTGGACAATCCGAATTTCCGGGTCGTTACACCCAAACAAAGAAAACAAATCACGGAACGAATCGACGGGTCACCGGATGGGTAAACCCATGGAGGAGAAGCATAGAGCATGTGGGCCGGCCACTTGGCCACCAATTAAAGTGGTTACTTGGTTGCTAAGTTATTGTGGAGGTGGGAATAGTAAAGAGGTCACCAATTGACCATTTTGCCCTCCATTAGGTTTTCCTATATAAGAGAGGCTTGGATTGGTTTAGTTAATGATTCACTAACTCTTAATTCAATATATAAAGAGAGATAGAGAATTCTATAACAAGTAATCAAGAGCAATCCAAAGCAAAACATACGAGTTTTAACAAGAACGCGAAGAACGTAAAGGTAATATTTCGTAAATATAAGTCTTCGATTTTTTTGATTTCTTTTTTGTAGAGAAGTATGAATTGGTGGATCATGTCTATTCTGGAGTGATAAGGATGGCTAATAGTAGATTAAAACATTATAATTCATGTATGGTTAGTAATCGTAAGTGTTTACGTAAGTTTAACAGAAGAAAACCGTTAAGCATTTATTTAGTTGTTGATGGACAAATTGAAAACCTTCATAGGGTATATGTATCTTGTTTGGTTAAGATGTAGATGATGAATCAATGGAGTTGGTCCATTTGATTTGGCGTATAGAACATGAGTAATGACGTTATAGTGAAATATCCGAGATTCGGCGTTAAACGTTGAAAACGTAAAAACCTCAGATTAGTAGTCGAAAGTTGCCGTGTAACTTGGAAACTTTGATTTTCAATGGCATAATGTGAGATAAGGTATTCAAGAGTCGTGGACTCAAGAATCGTTGAATTCCGACTTAGAACGAAGAAAACGAGCTATAAACGCTCGCGAATGATAAACGAATGCTTAATAATGAACTAATCTGTGAATTCTGTGTTAGAAGATTCAAGAATGAAATATTTTCTGATGAAATCATAGTGCATATGATTTAGGAGCTAATGGCTTTTGGACGAGCCAATTTGGATGTAAAATGAATGAGTTATGAGCCTGGGAATTTCGTAGAAAAACCAAATTATCAAAACCATCTGATGCTTAGGGGAGGCACCGCAGTGCCAACCCTGGTATTAAATGTCGCACCACAACGCCGGGTAAAGGGGAATTTTCTACTGAAGAGTGGCGCCGCAGCACCACTAGTATATAAAGATCTCGGGTCACAGTGCCAAGACCGAGCATGAGACACTACTAATTGGTGTCATAGCGCCAATAGTGATCCTAAGGCTGGAGCCGCAGCGCCGGTAGTGTAGCAAGGTTGGGCAAGTTAGGTTTTGTAATCCCAATTGATTGGAAACGAATAGTAGAACATGTATGTACTTAATATAAATGGTAAGACCAATCTTAAATCACTTAGTTAGTGATGGTCTTAGGAATGTAAGTATGGTTTTATAGTGAATAAGAGGAGAACGAAAAGTGTAAGTAAGTAAACCGTGAACGGTATTCGATAAGTATACTTAACCGATGATGAACGAGTCTCGCATGACTAAGTTAAAAATGGAGGTATAGATGGAGGTACTATACTGTAATTCGTATTTTTACATGTCTAGAACTATTGAATCACATGATTTACTATTGAATCACATTATTTATTATTAGGGGAGGTGGTGCAAATTTGATAATACTTGCAGGACTAAATTAAAAATGAAGAAAAAGAGGAAGGTATTATACTGTAATATTTCGACCCCCAAAATGTACAATTATCGAAACTATATTTTCCTATAAATAGAAGCTCATTCTTCCTTCATTTCTCAACAATTCACTAAAGCTATAGAGCAATTATTATAGAGAGAAATTACAGAGAGAAAGAAGAAGAAAAGTCTGCTACCTCTCTACTCCAGTATCCAGTTTCTTTCTAAGGTAAGGGGTATTATTTCTTTCATATTCATGAAGAGAGCTATTGTTATTTCATCCCTTATTATTCTGTTGGAATAACCTGTATATGTGGACTACCGTATAAATGGTGAAATTCTTCTGTTATTCAATTATTTATTATTATGTTGGAATAACTTGTAATTTAATTTATTTATTTAGATAAGATTAGAATTGTTCTAATTGATTTATTCACAACCAGTTTAATATGGAGAACCTAAAGGGTCACACCATAAAAAGGAAGAATAATTATTTAAGAAATTAATTGCATAATCGTAATAATAAGTTAAGTATATTTAATTTAATCTATGGTGATAGAATAAATTAAATAGCTTAATATTTATTATTTAATATTTTGAAAATATTAAATATAAACTAATAAGAGGAGTCTTATTATTATTATTACTATGATTATTATTTAATTCCTAAAGAAGTTTGGGAATTAATTAATAAAAGTACTCTCATTTATTCCTAATAAGATTAGGAGGTTAAATTAATTAAAAGAGTTTAATTAATTATTCCTAATAAGATTAGGAGCCTAATTAATTAAAGAAATTTAATTAATTAAAATAAAACCCAATTCCTTAATTGTTAAGGAGGGTTGCCTACATCTATAAATAAGAGCAGTCTTATTATGGGTGTAAGGGTTGTTGTTGACCTTTTACAACATACGTAATTCCAATAGTTGGGAGAGTACACCCTTTTCTATGAGAGATAGAAAAACTAGGGTTTTGCCAAACACCCATCTTCTTGAATCTTTTTTCTTCCTTGGTGGATCACCTCTAGAGGCCAAACACTTGGGTGGCTAACATTGATCAAAGAAAGGAACCAAACCTGGTGGATTCAAGTTAAACACGAAAAAAATTGGAGGTGAACTTGTACCTAAGGAAGCTCGAATCTTCAAGGGTATGATTCTTGTTCTTCATATTTTTCGTTTAATTAATAATTGCGCATAAAGGATGATCCGGGTATATGTTTTGTAAAATTTTAAAACTCTATTTTTCCACATTTCTGCTTATTTTATGAAATTTGATTGCGTTCATGAATATTACAAATCTAAAAGTGGTATCACAGCCAAACCTTTATGCAAATTATTAATTATTTTAATTTGATATATATATTAATGTGTTTAAAATAATTTAATTGGGCTTAATTTTATTGTATAAAATGTATTATTAAAAAAAAGAAAAAAAAAAGCTGCGTTCGTTTTTTTTTCTTTCTTTCCGTATTGCCACTTATGATTCTGATTCATAACAGTATGCATGTCCTTCACGTAATTAAAGGAAGGAGTCAGGATTCATAATAACTATATATATATATATATATATATATATATATATATATATATATATATATTAATTATTTTATTATTAAAATAAAAAAAAAATTTATTTTAATCTTAAAATAAAAGTTTATTTTAATTTTAAAATAAAAAGGTTTATTTTAATTTTAAAATTATATTTCATGCTAACTAATTAGAATTAGAATTGGATTTCATGATAACTAATTGGAGTTGAAATTGGATTCCATGTTTCCTTAAATAAAGAAGTTTATTTAGATATGAAATAAGATTTCATATTATTCAAAAAAAGGAGTTTATTTGTGAATAGGAAAGAGAATCATATTTCCTTAAATAAAGGCGTTTATTTAGATATGAAAAAAAGATTTCATATTATTCAAAATAAAGTTTTATTTGTGAATAGGAAAGAGAATCCGTGTTTCCTTTAATAAAGGAGTTTTTTACATGGAATTGGATTCCATAATTAATTAAAATAAATGAGTTTATTTTAATTAAAGATTTTGATTAAAATAAAATAGTTTATTTTATTCAAAATAGGATAAATTAAAATAAAAGAGGTTTATTTTGATTTAAATTTGGATTAAAATAAAGGAGTTTATTTTGATTCAAAATTAGATTTTATGCTAACTAAATTTGCCCATTAAATGATATCAGTATATATATTGAATTTTTATTATTCATGAGATGAATGTTATTTATTGATGCATATGGTGATGTGTATGATAATAAATGTGATTGATTATGGACTATTGACCAATGTGATTGGATTTTATTTTAGTTGGATGCATAAATGTATGAGTTTTATTAAATGGGGTCTGCGTACCTCGTCTTCTCTAATTTTTTCTTAATGTAAATTCTATCTCCCTCCTATGTACTTCCCCTTGACTGCTGATCAAGGTTTCTATTTATTTTAAATAGTTCTGTAATAGGAATAGTTAGAATTAATTTTAAAGAATAGGAGATCAAGGATCAAGGAGCGCTTGAAGACCCGTTTGTAATGAAGCCCATATTTAAATGTAATAGGTATATTTAAATATTAATTCTTGCACTCCTAGGGTTTGACCATTTGGTTCACTTAGTGGCTCTAGTGAACTAAACTAGAATAAACGTTCATAGTCAATCCAAGTAGAATATAGTATTCTATATGTGTGCATGCTTATACTATATATATATATATATATATATATATATATATATATATATATATATATATATTATATTATGAAAACATGCTTAGCATGTTAATTAATATGATGCGTATATATATATATATATATATATATATATATATATATATATGTGTGTGTGTGTGTGTGTGTGTGTGTGTGTGTGTGTGTGTGTGCATACGCACTAAACAAGATGAGACAAATTAATAACAAACCCCTCAAATATTTTATATTAAGTCCTAAGCGTTCAAAGATATTTGGAATATCGAACGTCGCCTTCTAGCATGATAAAAAATAATAGAGTATCAATTAATTATTATAAGTTTGTTGTGTCACCACAAGGCTTATCTTAATTCTTTGAGATGTTGATTTTATCACATTTGATGCTTATAAAGAAAATTGAACAATATTGTTTTGTTATGTCACCACAAGGATATTTTTTTTATTTTAATATATGGAGTGCTAGGTTGGACTTAACTTGGATAATTTTGATTCGGATGTGCCACCACTTGATCAAAATAATCAAAGAGGCAAAATACAAGGAGTTGCATAGTTAATGTAATTGACAAGAGTTGTCTACCTATTTATTTATATATAGTTTGTTGTGTCACCACAAGGCTATATACATTTGAAATGGGATCCTTATTCTCACTAGCATATCTTTAATTAGATCTTGTCGAACTATATAAAGTGATGGTAATATAGTTTGAAGAAAATAGTGGGAGATACCAATTTAAAACAAGACCTAAATTATCTTGGTAATTAATAAAAGAATGTATGCTAAAATGTTGTTAATTACAAATTCATTTATAGAATTTTATATTGTCTAAAATTAATATCACTGCGTAGCATATTAGATGCTAAATTAACCGGACCGAATTAAACGGATTGGTTAAGGAAATTGAGAATAGTTCTCACGGCTAAAAAACTATCTTATGTCCTTAATACGTCTTTCCTGTAATGGTTGCAGACAATGCCTCTGAGGAAGAGATTGATACTTTTAGAAAGTGGCAAGATGATGCACAGTTGGCTCAATGCATCATGCTCACATCCATGAGTAACGAGCTTCAGCGTCAGCATGAAACTATGGATGCTCTTACTATATTCATGCACATTAAGTAGTTAATGGTGAGGAAAGTAGGACTGATAGATATCATATATCTAAGGAGCTCTTCCGATCTAGAATAACTGATGACACTATAGTACAGACACAAGTCCTTAACATAATCAATTTGATTGATCAATTAGGACAACGGGTTTTTATCATGGATGGAGAGTTGAGCCAAGATTTGATCTTGCACTCTGTGACGCCCCCAAATTCGGGTACTTGAAACCCGAACTCGATGCTTCACGATATCATTTCTATGAGCAGAAGAATACTAATAATAATAATAACAATAATATAAAGATTCAACTTAATTTACATATCATCAGATTCTAATCCCCAGGTACGAGACCTTTAATACATTCATTACAAAATATGATATATATATATATATATATATATATATATATATATATATATATATATCATTGTCTTAATAATATAAAACTATTACTAAAACTACCACAAATCTTATTTGGTTAGCTTTCCTTTTCCTTTGTTTCGGCATGAGCTTTCTGGTTCTTCACACTTGACTGAAAACATTTAAATTAAGCAAAGATGAGCATTTGAGTGCCCAGCAAGTACTAATAATTATATATAAGCTGAAAGAATTTAATTGTTTTCTTTATACTATCCTTCTACAACAAGTCAATAGTTGTGAAGTAATCTGTACCAAGGATAATAATAACATAACAACCCTCTTTCAAATTTTTGAAACTGCATATTGACTATATATGGGGTTTATGTGACATACTATGAACATTATTTTCATTTTCGAAAGGGTTAAACAGAAATTCATCTGCAAACCATCATAACTTACGGGCACGGGGGTTGTGACGCCCCCAAAATAGGTATACATCACCCATTCTGAGTTGTTAATACATGGTACAGAAACAACTACAACTTTATTATTACAACAGTAAAATTGTGAGTTTGAATACAAATATTATCTTCTAGACAATATCTATACTCAAATAAATCCTCATCACATTTATTGATACATTATTTTACAAAAATGGTGAGGACTACTAAACAACTCTCTCTAGAACCTTCATTCCATACCCAGACTAAATACTCGCTATATTCTCGCCTCCTGAGAAGAAAAATGGAACAAAAAGGAAAAGGGTGAGCTCAACTAGCCCAGTAAAGAATATTATGACTAAGATAATATACAACAAATTATCATTAGTCTTCAACAGGGAAAAATCTAATAGAATACAATAGACAACAAGTTTTAAATCAATATTTGCAGCGGATATAATAATTCATTAGAAGAGTTACGTAGAGAATACAAACTACTATCTTCTATGTATGAATTTAAAAGTTCATCGCTCTATCTTTTATCCTGTAAACATCAATCAATATATATCTGAATCAAATATTCATCTTTGCACTACAGCCAAAAGATATTCATCGATTAATCATGTTCATCTAAACACTGCTCATCTTTTGCACTACGGGCCAAAGATATTCATCAAAATCATTCATCTTTGCACTACAGCCAAAGATATTCAATAATATCATCATTTAAGACCGAGGATGATGAAAAATATTTTTTAAAGAAAAGAATCCAATTGAAACAAAATGATAAGGATTAAGGATTAAGAATTAAGTACTTTGTTTTATCCATGTCCAAAAATACCTCAAAAAATAATCATAGTGGTGTAAAATTCAAGAATGATCAAAACATGGATACAATCAAAGCTAGTATCCACAATAGATATTTTAGACGAAAAGGAAAAATTTCATTTTTCAATGAATAGTCTTGATTCGTAAATAGTGTCGTATATGTGAATAGTCTTGAGATCGTGAATAGTAACTCCAACACCAAAAGTTCCAAATTTGATAAAAACTTCAGATCAATATTTCAAATAATGATATTTGAAGAAATAATATCATTACGAAAAAATAATATCCCTTACCTCGAAAGATCAAGATTTCTAAATTTGAAACATAGGATATAAAGGCTATGACTTGAACTTGCACCGTATAGCAATACTCAAAGTATACTCAAAATACTCACAAGAATACGCAAACAATATAGAGAGAAAACTTCAGAGTTTTTGGTGTGATTTTCAATTCTAACCTAAGCACCCTATTTATAGGAAATTACTTAGAACACCAAAGCAGAAAATTTAATTTAATATTATTATTATTTTTTCTAAATTTTTCTACGCATACTAACTGAATTCAGCCATCAACCACACCCCAATAAAAACAACAAAAATGTTTTTCTCACTTAAACCATTTAAAACTTCAAAAAAATGATAATCAATTAATCCGAAACTTCAATAATTCATAATAAATAGCCCTTTTGTCAGAAAATTTGAATCTTGCGAGTTTTTATAGGAAATTCAATTCTCTACAACTTTGTAGAAGAAAGGTTTTCCAAATTCCAAACAAAAATTGATCGAAATCCACAAACGGACGATTTTACAGGCTATAATCAAATTTCAGTCAATAAATGGGGTCCACCGACATGTTTAACATGTTTTAAACATTTATTGCAACAAAAATACTCTTCCTCCTCGTATACTCATATATCCCACATTCGTTGTAAAAATATCACCATTATTATATTATTAAAATATAATAATATATTTAAATGAATTATTTTATCGTAAAAAGATAAAATTTCAATTTCAACAATTGTCACATTAAAATTTTCTCCATCTATAACCACATAAAATCAATATTTTCCTCATCATATGAATCAATAATTAATTATTCACAAATAATATTACGAATCACAATATTGACAACCGTGCGGTTCTGTGAAAGAGGGGCTTTCCAATAAGAATTTCTCCTTCTTGGTGCGTAATTAGGTGACCAAACCTCTCCTTAGATGAACTTTCTAGACATTGCCAATAATGTTATCTAATAATATTATTCAGATAATATGAATTATTGCTTCGATAATGAAAAAAATACCGTAAATAACAATTATTGAAACAACAAGAATATAAAATATCAACGCAAAGAATTATTAAATCAATAAAATTACGAAAGATAATTCAGTAACCATTATTGAGTAGTGCCTTCTTACGTAAGAATTAATAATTGGTGCAATACCGTAATGCTTCTTGTTTTAAACCAATAGAGTATTTTAACAAAGATAAACCAGTATAACTACGTAGATTATTTTTAAACAACTTATATTTGTTGTTTTCTTCATCCAATCGCTTTCCGTTCTGGGGCCCACAAAAAGATCATACCGTCGCATTTAATATTCCCTAAGCGTAAAGAATA
Source organism: Panax quinquefolius (assembly GCA_020205615.1). Lineage (NCBI taxonomy): Eukaryota > Viridiplantae > Streptophyta > Magnoliopsida > Apiales > Araliaceae > Panax > Panax quinquefolius. The sequence goes on from CM035156.1 coordinate 100,715,760, forward strand.
TTCCACGACCAAACGAATATTCCCAGACAACAATGAATATTTTATAACCACTTGCTTATTTTGAAATATTTGCGTATTTTACCCATAACTATCCACATTAATCAAATCAACCCTTACTATTTCAAAATAATAAATAGAGGAAAATAAATTTCATTTATTAATAATTTGGGGTCTTACAGGGGTGATCAGTCCGTTGTGCCCTGCATTGATCAATACTACATTTGAAGAACAATATTATCGTTCACTATGTCCGCCTTGGGCGCATAAAAGTTTTTTCCATGTACGGAATATTCATACCTGTCGGGGTTCCAAACCAAAGGTTTTATCTTGTTCAACAATAATATATAATTTAACATATATATACGGGTAATTGACAAAGGTGTATCAATATGTGATTAAATACAATGATTATCCAAGTGGGGACACTTGTATAACCATTTATAAAAATTAACGAACAGAATATATATCTGAATTATCATATACTAACATGTTGATAATCAATGACGTATATAATATAGGGTTAATAACCTGTATAGTAATAATATAATTCTGAAACATTCTTACACATGTCCATTGTATAAAGAAAATGCAAAGGTAGGATACTTGCCTGATACGCTGCTTACAATTTCTCAACTTAGTTTTATCTTTTATGAAACTACCTATCATTAATAAGATCATTTTACTGATTAGAACTATATCATATCACATAATACTGCTTATTGCAGTCAGCACATTCCTAATCACATTGTCACATAGGTTCAACAGTCATTGGATCACAAACAAACATATAACTAATCAAATTATCTAAGTTTAGATCAATTTCTAAAACACGTCGGTCTACCGACAGCTTTATCGGGTAATTATCGAGTCTAAGACTCTAATCTGTATCTTAATATCCGTAAGTATCAGTCCTAATAATTTTAAAACAATTATTATAACCTATCATAAATTTTCAAACACAAGAATCATTATTAAATGATTTAAATATTAACAATTCTAACATCATTAATATTAAACTATTAATGAAACCATTGCCAAAATATTAAAGTTATGTATAATAACTCAAAATATTTTTAAGACATTTATATTACCCTTAAATGATTTTTAAAACCTTTAAAATCATTTTTAAATAATTACCATTAATATTTAAATATTAATGTACTATTTATCCAAATATTAAAAGTTATTAATTATAACTTAAAATATTTTTAATTCACTTATATCCCTTTTAAATGATTTTAAATTAATAAAACCATTTTAAAACTATTTATTTAACATAATTATTAAATATCATTAATATTAAATTATTAATGAAATTATCCTTTAAATATTAAAAGTTATATTTTATAACTTAAAATATCTTTAAACACTTTATTTTCATTTAAAATGATTTTTATAATATTAAAATCATTTTTAAACTAATTTATTTAATATAAATATTAAATAACTCTAATATCATTAATAATCATTAATTAATGAATTTTACCTTTAAATATTAAAAGTTATATTTTATAACTTCAAATATCTTTAAATACCATATTATTATTTAAAAATGATTTTTAATATAATAAAATCATTTTTAATTTATTTATTTAATTTATTTATTAAATAACTTAATTATCATTAATCTTAATTTATTAATGAAAATTATCACATAATATTAAAAGTCATTAAAATAACTTAAAATATTTTCTTATATCATAATATAATTTTAAATGATTTTTCAAATATTAAAATCATTTTAAATAATTTATTTAATATGATATTTAAATAAATTAAATACTTTTAATATTCCAAAATATTAAATATTTATGAAATATATTTAAAATAATTAAAATATAATTTTGGACATTAAAATAATTTTAATAATTTATTTTGTATTTTCGAGGATTAAAAACTAATTAATACTAATTATTTAAGAAAATATAATTTTTATTCAAAAGCAGAAGAAGACCACCTATAGCGACAAAACCATCGCTATAGGTGTTCTTCATGTTCTTCTTAAACCCGAAATGCATAGCCAAGATGGCAAAGCTAGCTTTTTGACCAACATTAAAATCGTGTGTGATGTGATAGTGAGTCCATTGTTGATCCGATTACAGTAGTGTTAATGCAATACTACAAATTCCAAAAATAAACATGACCAAAAAGCATAACATAATAGAGATCTGGAGCCTTGAACAAGTTGTCGAGTCGTTTCTTCATTTCAGGTTTGCCCGTAAATGAAGAACAATTCGATGCTCATCTTTGGACCACCACTACATGTAAATCGTGTACTATTTTTGTGATCTATAAACTTGATTGTGTAGCCAAAGATGTAACACTAAAAGATATATTACAAAACATAAGTACAACATCAACAAATCAACCAAATATCTTTGCTGTCAAACCTTGTCACCATCATGCTCAAATGTTTTTGGGTTACCCGAAAATGCGAAAAATATTTTCGACTAGTTTGGTTTGACCAAACTTCTAAATCCCATACATTTATCGGTTAGGTGATATAAAGGCATGATATTGAAATACAAACAACCTACTACAACCTAGATTCAACAACCAACATAAATTAACATTATACTGAAAAGATCTAGTCGATTGAAAGTGTTGTCAACTGCTTTACGGCGCTTTACGGGTTACCCGAAAACGCCTGATCATCAACGGATCGGCAACTTTTGACCGTAAATAATAAGAAATCTAGACCATTTTAAAGCTTGATTCTTGATGCATTAAAGACCATATTACAGGCTACCAATAACAACTTAAAAACAACTAAAACCATGATCGAGCAAGGATCTATGGCCACTGAAATTTGTTTTCAGACCACAATTTTATTTTTTTCCCAGATTTTTGAAAATCAACGATTTGAAGACTTAGATTTTATAGATCTGTATACTACCAACCTAGATCATCAAAATAGACTATAAACAACATAATACAACATCAAATCATAACATCTAACAATAAATCATGGTCAGACTTTCAAATAGGGTGTTATACCTTTAAATGAAAAATTTATTGATTTTTGGCCACTGATTTGGTAAGTGTGATCGTGGGGCTTGCTTTAGGACTGATATAGCTTGATATTTTCAGAGGTATGGGGCTTGAGAGAGTTAGTTTGAGTGTTGTGCAAAAAATGGCTAGCAAAATGACTTTCTCTCTCCCTCAATCTATTTATAGAACATAAGATGCATGAATTGAATGATTACAAGGCTTGTTGCTGTCAATTTTGTGTCACATGGAGTTGTTAGAGTTAGTCACCAACTCACCCTATTTGTCAAAACCTATTATAGCTTCAATAATACAACTAGGGGCAAAATGGTCAATTGGTAAATTATTTTAATGGCATTCTTGTAACTTGCCAAACACTTAGGGTTTGACCCTTAGGTTTAGCACATAGCATAAATGAGATTTAGTAACTAGGGTTTGTAAAGAAATAAAATTATTTTAGTTTCTAAAATTTGAAAATTAAAATTTGTTAATTAGATTAAGTTAGTAATTATATTATACATGAACATTAGGGTTTAGTACCACTAATAATAATTAACCTTACCAAAATAGCAATTAGGGTTTAAGATTTTAATAATTAGGGTTATAAATTATAATTAGGGTTTTCTAATTATCAAATTAGGGTTCTAGGTTTTAGGGTTTTAATTTACTAATTAGATTTACCTTAATTAGCAATTAAAGTCTATCGTACATGTTATTAATCACAGTAACACAATTTCTGACAGATTAAAATCTCCGGTTTAGGTTTCCAATTAGGGTTTCTAATTTTTGAAATTAGGGTTTTCATTCACAATTATGGTTTTCCATAATAATAAGTCTCGACCAACAATACCAATCGTATAACACATAATACGGTGTCTTGACAGACTTTTCAAGTCTCATTTGACTTCAGAATTAGGGTTTAACAGTAATACAAGGGGTTTGTTCATAACACAACATAATTGACCAACTGTCAACAGTACGTACATACGGTACATATTTATAGCACTGAAAAATCAAAATATATTTAATATTATAATATTATTCTCATACCTTGATCAAAACCCAAAATTAGGGTTTGGATTCCATATCTGATTTATTTGTCATAATTATCCTTATTAAATAAGTTAAAATAATTAACTTAATAATCTACACAAAATTCATATAATAAAATAATTATTATAATTATTCTAAAATCATTTCATATATTATTTAAACAATATATACTTATATTTTCATGGAAAAATAATTAATAAAACATTTCTAATATAAAATTAATTATAAGAATATCATTTATAATAATCAATATTTCTAAAATAAAATTATCTGTAATAGTTAATGTAATAAATAAATTTTAATTATCACACATATAAACATATACATATTACCTTGGCACATATCACCCATATTTTTTTAAATAAAAAAAAAATTTATACGCAAAATTTATGATTTATTTATATAGAAAATATTAGGTTGTCACACACTCAGTCCCGGACTCCTTTCACAATTATTGTGAATTTTTCATATGAACAAGCTAGATATCAGCTTCGCTGATTTGCTTAACATGTTGAAAAACGGTGAGAGTCACTTTCCAACCAAGAAAGACCGATTCTTACTGGTAGGGGCCAAATGTTCTTCTGAAAAGAAGAACAATTCTAAGAAGGTAAATAAAAAGACAAAAATAAAGGATAATAAGAACAAATCTGATACAGATAGCAAAGGAGTTTGCTTCCACTGCAATAAGCCTAGACACTAGAAAGAAACTGCAAGAAGCATCTTGCAGAGGCTAACCAAAAGAAGCTTAGTGAAGTTTCGGTTACAATAAAATTTTGTTCATGATTTAAAATAAATTTTTCTTTAAGTCAAGGTTCTACTTGCGTATTGGACACGGACTTTGGTTATCATAAATATAGATTTATGAAAGGACCAAGCAAAAGTAGAAAGCTAAACAAATATAAGTAATCCTATGTGTGAGAAATGAAGCAAAGGTTGCCACATTAGCCATAGAAACTTATAGTTTAGCAATGCCTACGGGCAAATCTATTAAGTCAATAAGTTGTTATTGTATTCCAGTTCTCGTTGGAAATGTTATTTCCATTTTATTGTTGGACAATGAAATCTTTGGTATTATATTTAAGAACAATTGTTGTTCTATTTATAATAATAATGTTTTGTATAGAACTGGAATATTACTTAATGGATTTAGTATACTTGACTTACGTAAAAAAAAATTTTGTAAGTTGAACAAACTAGTATAAGAAAAGGAGATGATCATTCAAAGAGTTGAACACATTTGTTGAAATAAAAGTGTGAATTATTTGAAAGGTTCAAAGAATTCAGAAGTGAAACAAATTGGCAAAGTATTAAGATTCTTTAATTAGATCAAGGAATAAATACTTGTGCAATAAGTTTCTAGATCATCTCAAATGGTTTTCTCATAAAGGACACCTCGTGATACACAATAATTGATTGATGTATCTTAAAGGAAAAATTGTACCTTGTTGGACATGGTGCTGTCCATAATGATTTTACCGACATTCCAGTATCCTTCTTGGATAATGCCTTAGAAATGGCTGCATATCTACGAAAAAGGTAACCTCAAAACCCGGCCCCAAGATTCCATTAAAAGTATGGACAGAGAGGATTCCTAATCTTAAGTATGTTAAGATAAGGGGTTGTCCAACTTATGTGAAAATGTTTCAAAGGATAAGCTTGGGACAAGATTTGACAAGTACAGATTTGTGGGACATCCTAAAGTATGTTTAGGGCATATGTTCTATAATCTTACTTAGCAAAAGGTGTTTGTTGTGAAACACGCTACCTTATAAGATAAAGGTGTTTATCATTGAAGGAGCTAGTGGGAGGATAATAGATCTTAAAGAGTTCAAGAACCATAAATCACTATAAGTCAAATAAGAGGAACCTGTAGATAGACCTATTGTACCACAACCGAATCGTAAATTTGGAATAGTACCAAAGATACCTAGGAGGTATGGATTCATCATAGATGATGATGATGAGGTACACATCATAGAAGATGATGATCCAGAGTTACATACGATGAGGTAAGAGTTTTAGTGTGTACAAAAGGGTTGATTAGAGCGCCAAGTGACATTCCTAATATTATATGTTGATATACTATGGATAAGGAATGACATACTAATGCTACAATCAGTAAAGATAAAGTTGTCTAAACATTACTCCATAAATGATTTGGGAAGAGTATCGTAATTAGGGATACAAATCTATATAGATAGATTTAAAAGGATGCTCGACTTAACCCAATGAACGTATATATTCATTTGATGCTAAATTCGTTTAGCATGGGAAACTCCAAGAGTTGTCTCATGTTGATGAGTTATGGAGTGTATCTCTCTTAATAGTCCCTATAGATTTATAAAAGAGAGATCACATGAGTAACTATTGTGACGCCCCCGAATCTGGGTCCTTTGACCCCGGTTCGGTCATCACGATAAAATACTATCATCCACCTCTAAACAACATACGATAACTAAAATGCGGTATATAATAAACATACGTCATTCATTCAAAAGGTGTTATTAGTCCCAAGATACGATAACCTTAATATCATCTTACAAACATACCCTAAAATAATCATTAGGGTTCATATTATATAACAATAATTTAAACTAAGCACAAGGTAAAAATCTGCTCCTTGCCACTAGCCCACATCTTTCCTTTAACCTTGTCCATCCTTGAGGTCTCGGGCTTAGCTGCAATATATTCATGATATAGCAAGGATGAGCAACAAGTTTGCTCAACAAGTTTAAATACAACAATAAGGATATATCATCATGATGAATGGAAAAATATCTGGCAATGGATTCAAAACATGAATATCTGAAGCATTCAACATTTTGAATATCATAAGCAAAGATAATGATTGCTTTTAGAATAACTGCTAGTCAAATAGACTTTGAACTATAACACTCCAATAGAATCAATAGCTAATTGACCCTTTGGTTACTGGCTACAGAATAAGTACACGAGGGGATCATGTGACGCTCCCAAAATAGGTATACATCTCCCATCTTGAGTCGCAAAATACATGGTACAAAATTTAAATACAACTTAATTATACAACAGTCGTGTAACATATGACAAAACATAATCTAAGAGTTTTAATATGAATATTATCATCTAGACAATATCCACACTCAATGGAGTCCTCATTACATTTATTGTCACACTATTTTACAGAATAGTGAGGACTACTAATGCAACCATCTGGATCGTCAATCCATTCCCCGACTCATCCCAGCTATATTCTCATTTTTTGAAGAGAACAATGAAAGAAAGGATGAGCTCAACTAGCCCAGTAAGAAATATTATGACCAAGATAATGCAGAATAAATTATCCTTAGCCTTCAACAATATAACAACTGATAGAATACAATAGACAACAAGTTTTAGATCAACAACTGCAGCGGAATAAGTAATCCATTAGAAGAGTCAAGTAGAGTATAAAATCTACTATCTTCTATAATTTAAAAAGTTTTTCATCAACTTTATCGCTGAGACTCAGCTTAATAAATAAAATCGAATCATCCCTGCACCACGACCAAAGATATTCATGTAATCATCAATGGTCATGATTATATCGAATAATCCCTGGTCATAATCATACCAACAATTGTCCATCAATGAACTACAGGCCAATGAGGACTTTTACCACATCATTCGTCACATTACGATCATGATTATAACGAATAATCCCTGGTCATAATCATACCAAATCCATCTATACACGTAAACCAAAGATGACTTTCATCACAATATAAGCACGAAGATGATGACAATGACATAATAATTCAATAAAACAAGTTCAAGGATAAATTTTAAAGATTTATAATTTTATTTATCCAGGAATCAATAACGTCCAAATTGTCAACATGATACTGCTTTGTGGAGTAAAATTAAATAATAATATTCATGTACCAAAAATAATTTGGGCAGAAAAGAATAAATTTTTCGTCGTGAATAGTAGTACCCCGTGAATAGTACTTCGGGAATAGTACCCCGACACGAAAAATACCCCAAATACCCGAGTGAATAATATTTGGGTGAATAGTAATTTGGGTGAATAGTAACTCGTGAATAGTACTCTGACACGAAAAATGCCCCAAATACCCGAGTGAATAATACTAGATTGAATAGTAACCCGTGAATAGTGACTCGTAACAGAAAAATACCAAATAATATGATATTTCATGACGAGTACAAAATAAATGATATCTCATATGAGTATAATAGAATATATGAAAATGCAAATGGAATTTCATCCGCCATGCGGTAATCCACGTAGACAGATCATTTCCACAATTTAATAAAGAATGAATACGAAAGGTCATTCACCATGCATACGGTAATCCAAATAGACAGGTTATTCCAATAGAATAATAAAAAAGGGAATAACAGAAGAATTCACCATGCATGCGGTAGTCCACACAGACAGGTTATTCTAACAGAATAATAAATAATGGAACCAGGTCATGCGTAATACGCACAGACAGGATATCCCAACAAAATAATAAAGAATGGAACCAGGTCATGCGTAATCCGCGCAGACAGGATATTCCAATAGAATAATAAAGAATGGAATAACAACAGAATTCACCAGGCATGCGATAGACCGCACAGACAGGTTATTCCAATAGAATAATAAAGAGGGGAACCAGGTCATGCGTAATCCGCACAGACAGGATATTCCAACAGAATAATAAAGAACGGAACCAGGTCATGCGTATTCTGCACAGACAGGATATTCCAACAGAATAATAAAGAATGGAATAACAACAAAATTCACCAGGCATGTGATAGACCGCACATACAAGTTATTCCAACAGAATAATAAAGAATGGAATAAAAGAAGAATTTCACCATGTAAGCGGTACTTCGCATTTACATCTTATTCCAACATAATAATAAAGAATGACATAACATAAGAATTTCATCATGTATACAGTAGTCCGCATATACAGGTTATTCCAACAGAATAATAAGGAAAGGAATAACAATAGCCCTCTTCATGAATACGAAAGAAATAATACCCCTTACCTTAGAAGAAAACTGGATACTGGAATAGTGAGGTATTAGACTTCTCTTCTTCTTTCTCTCTATAATTTCTCTCTATAATAATTTCTCTATAGCTTTAGTGAATTGGTGAAAAATAATGAAGGAATGAGCTTCTCTATTTATAGGAAAATATAGTTTTGATAATTGCACGTTTTGGGGCTCAAAATATTACAGTACAATACCTTCCTCTTTTTCTTTATTTTTAATTTAGTCCTGCAAATATTATCAAACTTGCACCACCTCCCCTAATAGTAAATCATGTGAATTAATAGTTCTAGACATTTGAAAATATGAATTACAGTATAGTACCTTCATCTATACCTCCATTTTAACTTAGTCATGCAAGTATTATCAATCTTGCACCAACTCCCCTAATAGTAAATGAATGTGAATCAATAGTACACACATGTGAACAAATAGTTATAATCATGTGAATCAATAGCAATTAATTGCTCATTTATCCAGTTAATTACCCGATTGGTCAATATAACCTCCAAACATCAATTATTATTGAAATAACTGTTGATTTTCACTAACACTAATAATTCCAACACAATGGAACTATCAATTTCATCTTTAATCAACACAAATTTATTCATCATTAATATTATAATTCACAATATTTAACAACCAGGTCGTTCCCAGGAAAGAGGGGGCTTTTCGATAAAGATTTCTCCTTATTGGCGCGCAATTAGGTGACCAAACCTCTCCTTTACATAACTTCTAAACATTATCAATAATGCAAATAATAATATGAATAACTTTGCCATCTCAATTATTGATTTAATAATATGTCCTATTATGCAGATGATACTATGACAATAATTGAATCAATAATATGAGAGATATGATGCATCAATTATTGTAGCAATAATTGAGTATAACTAAGTGACTTCTTATGTAAGCATCAATAATCAATACCGTGTGCTACTATGCAACCACGCATATTACTGTACTTTTACTACCGGGTAGTTCAACAGTTTAACGGTAAAACTTTCGCCATTATTTTTATAAAATGATAATTGTACCATTTTCTAACTACGACAATACTTCCATTATGGGGTTCACCAATGATTGTGCTGACATACGGATATTCCCGACCAAACGAAAATTTTATAACAACTTGCTTACTTTGCAAAATTTATAAATATTACCCATAACTATAACATTATATCGAATCCACACCATAATATTCAAAAAAAATATTTCGAGAAATTTAAATCGTTATTCATAAAATTTGGGGTCTCACAATCTCACCTCCTTATGAAATTTCGCTCTCAAAATTTACGTACGTACCTGGTATGCCGAAGAGATGAGGATACCTTGACTTCTTTTCAGATTCTAACTCTTGAGGTATAACCTTTGAGTGTTGAATACGATCCTTCTTATGCAAGATTTTAACACGTATCTCCTCATACATTAAATCTTCTGCTATCTCGTCTAGTTTTAATTCAATAATGTGGTTCGGGTCGTCCACATATTTACGTAACATTGATACGTAAAAAAAATGTTATGAACACACGACATACTTAGCAGTAAGGCTTGTCTATAGGCCACAGTTCCTACTTGATCGAGGATTTTTAATGGGCCAATTAAATCGAGGGTTGATATTTTCTCTCTTCATCGACTCTTGCTTATAGAATAACACCTTCTTGAACCTTCTTCTTCATATTCATCAGCTCTGAGTATGTAGCTTGAGCGATTTTAACTTTATCGGTTAACGTCGATTCTAATCGTATATTCGTTATCTTCACGTGGGTTCCTAGAGTCTTTAACTCTATCTTCATCATTTATAAGTTATACGAAATGGGTTTTTGTGTTAACAACATCGTACTCGTTAACGCATACGATCTTCTACTCAACGCGTCAGCTACCGCGTTCGCTCTTCCACGATGATATTGAATGATACGATAATAATCTTCAACAGCTCGAGCCAACGTCTTTGGCGCATTATACGTTTGTTTTGGTCGAAGAAATATTTAAGGGTTGAAGAAATGGGTTTTATACTGGGGTCAATACAAAATTCGATTTCACGCTCTTATGTAGGCCAGGAAGTTCTTCGAGAATACGTTAGGAAATTTATTAACGATAGAAACATCATTTAAAACTGTGACTCTCATCAAGGACTTGGATAACACATGAAATGAAGGTTTCTACTAATGGAGTTTCAATCGATAAGTCAAAGTCTAACTTCTTTGGGGTCAAATTTAAACGTTGAGCGCAAGCAAGAGAGATAAAAGAATTGGTAGAACAGGTATTTAATAAGGTATAAACTTCGCAAGAATTTATAATTAACTAACCCATGCTAACTTCGTTCGGGTTACTCGCTTTTTGAGAAGTCACGAAAAACGCTCTCCCCAAAACCATCGACTTTGTTTTGTCAATATCCGCCTTTGGTGCCACCGTCCCAGCTGGACTTGACTTCACTATACAACAAAATCGAGCTAAATGACCTTCTCTTCTTGAAATTTTCACTTCTATTATCTTGGCCATGATTACCACCGAAGTGGTTACCATTCTTGGCATGATAATTTCCCCCACAATGATTATCATTGTTACGTTGGCCGTTGCCACCGGTATGATTATTATCGTGTTGTTGGTCGTTACCTTTTGGTTGAGCTGACTCAACGGTCTCATGTGCTTCATTAATTATCTCAATATTTTCAGATGTCATTCGCAAACACTGTCACAAAACAAGGGTTAATTGACATGTCACATATTATCCAAAAGGTAACAAGTGGTTACCATTCTTGGCATGATAATTTCCCCCACAATGATTATCATTGTTACGATGGCCGTTGCAACCGGTATGATTATTATCGTGTTGTTGGTCGTTACCTTTTGGTTGAGCTGACTCAACGGTCTCGTGTGCTTCATTAATTATCTCAATATTTTCAGATGTCATTCGCAAACACTGTCACAAAACAAGGGTTAATTGACATGTCACATATTATCCCTATACTTTGACCGACCAATTAAATACCAAATAAACTTAGGTAGGTCACACTAGCAAAGGAATTCCCCGTCTCTCCCCTCCTAGTTCTTCTCTCACATCTCAGCCAGGGATCATATCCCTAAGCTTTGATACCAATTGTGACGCCCCCAAAATAGGTATACATCACCCATCTTGAGTCGCCAAATACATGATACAAAATTCATATACAACTTAATTATACAACAGTCGTGTAACATACGACAAAAAATAATCTAAGAGTTTTAATAAGAATATTGTCATCTAGACAATATCCACACTCAATGGAGTCCTCATTACATTTATTCTCATACTATTTTACAAAATAGTGAGGAGTTCTAATGCAACCATCTGGACCGTCAATCCATTCCTCGACTCGTCCCAACTATATTCTAATTTCCTGAAGAGAACAGTGAAAGAATGGGTGAGCTCAACTAGCCCAGTAAGAAATATTACGACTAAGATAATGCAGAATAAATTATCCTTAGCCTTCAACAGTATAACAACTGATAGAATACAATAGACAACAAGTTTTAGATCAACAACTGCAGCGGAATAAGCAATCCATTAGAAGAGTCAAGTAGAGCATAAAATCTACTATCTTCTATGATTTAAAAAGTTTTTCATCAACTTTATCATTTGAGACTCAACAATAAATAAAATCGAATCATCCCTACACTACGACCAAGGATATTCATGTAATCATCAATGGTCATGATTATATCGAATAATCCTGTCATAATCATACCAACAACCGTCCATCAATGAACTACGAAGCAATGAGGACTTTTACCACATCATTCGTCACATTATGGTCATGATTATACCGAATAATCCCTGGTCATAATCATACCAAGTCCATCTATGCACGTAAGCCAAAGATGACTTTCATCACAATATAAGCATGAGGATGATGACAATGACATAATAATTCAATAAAACAAGTTCAAGGATAAATTTTAAAGATTTATAATTTTATTTATCCAGGAATCAATAACGTCCAAATTGTCAACATGATACTGCTTTGTGGAGTAAAATTCAAGAATAATATTCATGTACCAAAAATAATTTGGACAGAAAAGAATTAATTTTTCGTCGTGAATAGTACCCTGTGAATAGTACTTCAGGAATAGTACCCCGTGAATAGTATCTCGACACGAAAAATACCCCAAATACCCGAGTGAATAATATTCAGGTGAATAGTAATTTGGGTGAATAGTAACCCGTGAATAGTAACTCATAACAGAAAAATACCAAATAAAATGATATTTCATGACGAGTACAAAAGAAATGATATCTCATATGAGTATAATAGAATATACGAAAATGCAAATGGAATTTTATCCGCCATGCGGTAATCCACGTAGACAGATCATTTTCACAATTTAATAAAGAATGAATACGAAAGGTCATTCACCATGCATGCGGTAATCCACATAGACAGGTTATTCCAATAGAATAATAAAAAATGGAATAACAGAAGAATTCACCATACATGCAGTAGTCCACACAGACAGGTTTTTCCAACTGAATAATAAATAATGGAACCAGGTCATGCGTAATATGCACAGACAGGATATCCCAACAGAATAATAAAGAATGGAACCAGGTCATGCGTAATCCGTACAGACAGGATATTCCAACAGAATAATAAAGAATGGAATAATAACAGAATTCACCAGGCATGCGATAGACCGCACGGACAGGTTATTCCAATAGAATAATAAAGAAGAGAACCAGGTCATGCGTAATCCGCGCAGACAGGATATTCCAACAGAATAATAAAAAACGGAACCAGGTCATGCGTAATTCGCACAGACAGGATATTCCAACAGAATAATAAAGAATGGAATAACAACAAAATTCACCAGGCATGCGATAAACCGCATAGACAGGTTATTCCAACAGAATAATAAAGAATGGAATAATAGAAGAATTTCACCATGTATGCGGTACTTCGCATAGACATGTTATTCCAACATAATAATAAAGAATGGAATAACAGAAGAATTTCACCATGTATACGGTAGTCCGCATATACAGGTTATTCCAACAGAATAATAAGGAAAGGAATAACAATAGCTCTCTTAATGAATACGAAAGAAATAATACCCCTTACCTTAGAAGAAAACTGGATACTAGAATAGTGAGGTATTAGACTTCTCTTCTTCTTTCTCTCTATAATTTCTCTCTATAATAATTTCTCTATTGCTTTAGTGAATTGGTGAAAAATAATGAAGGAATGAGCTTCTATTTATAGGAAAATATAGTTTCGATAATTGCACATTTTGGGGCTTGAAATATTACAGTATAATACCTTCCTCTTTTTTTTCATTTTTAATTTAGTCCTACAAATATTATCAAACTTGCACCACCTCCCCTAATAGTAAATCATGTGAATCAATAGTAAATCATGTGAATCAATAGTTCTAGACATATGAAAATACGAATTACAGTATAGTACCTTCATCTATACCTCCATTTTTAACTTAGTCATGCAAGTATTATCAATCTTGCACCAACTCCCCTAATAGTAAATGAATGTGAATCAATAGTACACACATGTGAACAAATAGTTATAATCATGTGAATCAATAACAATTAATTGCTCATTTATCTAGTTAATTACCCGATTGGTCAATATAACCTCCAGACATCAGTTATTATCGAAATAATTATCGATTTTCACTAACTCTAATAATTCCAACACAATGGAACTATCAATTTCATCTTTAATCAACACAAATTTATTCATCATTAATATTATAAAACAAAATATTTAACAACCAGATGTAGGGTTTTGACACAGAAACGCACAGCGGAAATAGAACAATTTAAAGCAATTTCTGAAACCCTAAACAGGATCCATGCGAAAATAATTAATTCAGTGGTTAGAAATTATATCGAATATGAAAATGCTTCTGAAATTGATGCGCTCGAATCTCCAACGCAATCCAAACGAATCGCACCTCTATGGTATCCACACGAATGCCCCGTGAACTGTCAGATGCGATCTGCGATGAAACTAGCACAGTACTAGCCATCCAAAAGGAATGGATTTTAGAACTGTCTCTCTCTAGTCTCTCTTTAAGAGCGGCTAGGATTATGATGTTATGATATTGCCCTAAGTGGCTACTATATCATATATATAGTAGTTAAAAAGGGATAAATCAAAAACGTATTTTAATAAAATCCGAATTTATATATATATATATATATATATATCTTAATTTAGTCTTACTTAATTAATATACATATATACAAATTATCCTTTTTAATTTAAATTCGTGATTTAAATACTATCAATCATATTAATATATTTAAATCCTTAAAATTTAAAATAATTCCATTTTTTATTACGTTCTATGTGTGTGACCCTATAGGTTATTATTACGTTGGCAATAATTTTAAAATCATATTATAAAATTATAAATAGTGACCGGCATCTAGTAATGCATCATTACTACCCAAGTAATAATAAGATCGATGATTCGATATAACCTTTTCGTGACCAATGTTTCAATGTAATTTAATCCTTTTAACCTTAATATCCTGGATTAAACTCGAGTCATGGAATGTGTCATACTCTTCATAATTTAATCTGTGTTTTCTTAATCAATGAGCAGACTATATGAAACAAATCACTATTTGAGCATGGCCATGCATTTCATAGTCCTACTCAATCAAGAGGCCTATGGATATCATCCCTAATATATAGGAGGGTTAAATTCCATCTAGATCACTCATATTCCTCACATGATTCATGATGTACCCAATAATCACCTTTATAGTCCACCTATTAAAGGTTACATTTGATGATATCAAAGTACATAAATTCCGTGTAGTAATATAGTGATTTCAGAATTGGGAGGACCATTACATCATTATCACTATGAGAATTTCTAATGACACTTCGCATAATGCTCCACATAGAATTCTCATGGTGGGTCTGTCCAGTACATCGTTCTCTAACATGTACCTATGCATTGACTTAATATCTCATATATTTATGACCAATGAGATTTGGTCATCAGTCAATCCACATACTAGTCTCAATGCATCAATGTTGTCCCATCAACAATGATACTCGACTAGGGATATTTAAGAACAATGATACTAATTATAATTATATAATCTTATGTTCAAGTCACATACTTGAAACCATATAATTTGTATCACTATTCTAAGGAATTTTATTGTGTTAACAATTATATAACGCAGTAAATAAAACCATAATAAAATCATTCATTTATTCAATCAAATATAATATCAAAACGTTAAGCAATTATATCAAATAATTGGCCTCTAGGGCATAAACTCTAACACCAGATCATTCCCAAGAAAGAGGGGGCTTTCCGATAAGGATTTCTCTTTATTGGTGAGCAATTAGGTGACCAAACCTCTTCTTAACATAACTTCTAGACATTGTCAATATTGCAAATAATAATATGAATAACTTTGCCGTCTCAATTATTGATTTAATAATATATCATATTATGCATATGATACTGTGATAATAATTGAATCAATAATATGAGAGATATGATGCAACAATTATTGTAGCAACAATTGAGTATAACTGAGTGACTTCTTATGTAAGCATCAATAATCAATACCGTGTGCTACTATGCAACCATGCGTATTACCGTACTTTTACTACCGGGTAGTTCAACAGTTTAACGGTAAAACTTTAGCCGTTATTTTTATAAAATGATAATTCTGCCATTTTCTAACTATGACAATACTTCTATTATGGGGTCCACCAATGATTGTGCCGTCGTACGGATATTCCCGACCAAAAGAATATTCCCCGACCAAACGAATATTTTATAACAACTTGCTTACTTTGCAAAATTTATAAATATTACCCATAACTATAACATTATATCAAATCCACACCATAATATTCAAAAAAATATTTCGAGAAATTTAAATCTTTATTCATAAAATTTGGGGTGTCACAATCTCCCCTCCTTATGAAATTTCGCCCTCGAAATTTACGTACGCACTGGTATCTTAGAAGAGATGAGGATACCTTGACTTCTTTTTAGATTCTAACTCTTGAGGTATAACCTTTGAGTGTTGAATACGATCCTTCTTATCCAAGAATTTAACACGTATCTCCTCATACATTAAATCTTCTGCTATCTCGTCTAGTTTTAATTCAATAATGTGGTTCGGGTCGTCCACATATTTACGTAACATTGATACGTAAAAAAAATGTTATGAACTGGGTAGAACTGGTATCTAATAAGGTATAGACTTCACAAGAATTTATAATTAACTAACCCTGCTAACTTCGTTCGGGTTACTCGCTTTTTGAGAAGTCACGAAAAACGCTCTCCCTAAAACCACCGACTTTGTTTTGTCCATATCCGCATTTGGTGCCACCGTCCCAGCTGGACTTGACTTCACTATACAATAAAATCGAGCTAAATAACCTTTTCTTCTTGAAATTTCCACTTCTATTATCTTGGCCATGATTACCACCGAAGTGGTTACCATTCTTGGCATGATAATTTCCCCCACAATGATTATCATTGTTCCGATGGCCGTTGCCACCGGTATGATTATTATCGTGTTGTTGGTCATTACCTTTTGGTTGAGCTGACTCAACGGTCTCATGTGCTTCATTAATTATCTCAATATTTTCAGATGTCATTTGCAAACACTGTCACAAAACAAGGGTTAATTGACATGTCACATATTATCCCTATACTCTGACCGACAAATTAAATACCAAATAAACTTAGGTAGGTCATACTAGCGAAGGAATTCCCCGTCTCTCCCCTCCTAGTTCTTGTCTCACATCTCAACCAGGGATCATATCCCTAAGCTTTGATACCAACTGTGACGCCCCCAAAATAGGTATACATCACCCATCTTGAGTCGCCAAAAACATGGTACAAAATTCAAATACAACTTAATTATACAATAGTCGTGTAACATACGACAAAACATAATCTAAGAGTTTTAATAAGAATATTGTCATCTAGACAATATCCACACTCAATGGAGTCCTCATTACATTTATTGTCATACTATTTTACAGAATAGTGAGGAGTACTAATGCAACCATCTGGACCGTCAATCCATTCCTCGACTCGTCCCAACTATATTCTAATTTCCTGAAGAGAACAGTGAAAGAATGGGTGAGCTCAACTAGCCCAGTAAGAAATATTATGACTAAGATAATGCAGAATAAATTATCCTTAGCCTTCAACAGTATAAGAACTGATAGAATACAATAGACAACAAGTTTTAGATCAACAACTGCAGCGGAATAAGCAATCCATTAGAAGAGTCAAGTAGAGCATAAAATATATTATCTTCTATGATGTAAAAAGTTTTTCATCAACTTTATCGCTGAGACCCAGCTTAATAAATAAAATCGAATCATCCCTGCACCACGGCCAAGGATATTCATGTAATCATCAATGGTCATGATTATATCGAATAATACCTGGTCATAATCATACCAACAATTGTCCATCAATGAACTACAAGCCAATGAGGACTTTTACCTCATCATTCGTCACATTACGATCATGATTATACCGAATAATCCCTGGTCATAATCATACCAAGTCCCTCTATACATGTAAGCCAAAGATGACTTTCATCACAATATAAGCATGAGGATGATGACAATGACATAATAATTCAATAAAACAAGTTCAAGGATAAATTTTAAAGATTTATAATTTTATTTATCCAGGAATCAATAATGTCCAAATTGTCAACATGATACTGCTTTGTGGAATAAAATTCAAGAATAATATTCATGTACCAAAAATAATTTGGACAGAAAAGAATCAATTTTTCGTTGTGAATAGTACCCATGAGTAGTACTTTGGGAGTAGTACCCCAACACGAAAAATACCCCAAATACCCGAGTGAATAATATTCGGGTGAATAGTAATTTGGGTGAATAGTAACCTGTGAATAGTAACTCGTGAATAGTACTCCGATAAGAAAAATTTCCCGAATACCCGAGTGAATAATACTAGAGTGAATAGTAACCGGGTGAATAGTAACCTGTGAATAGTAACTCGTAACAAAAAAATATCAAATAAAATGATATTTCATGACGAGTACAAAAGAAATGATATCTCATACGAGTATAATAAAATATATGAAACTGCAAATGGATTTTCATCTGCCATAAGGTAATCCACGTAAACAGATCATTTCCATAATTTAATAAAGAATGAATACGAAAGGTCATTCACCATGCATGCAGTATTTCATATAGACAGGTTATTCCAACAGAATAATAAAGAATGAAATAACAGAAGAATTCACCATGTATGCGGTAGTCCACATGGACAGGTTATTCTAATAGAATAATAAATAATGGAACCAGGTCATGCGTAATACGCACAGACAGGATATTCCAACAAAATAATAAAGAATGGAACCAGGTTATTCGTAATCTGCACAGATAGTATATTCCAACATAATAATAAAGAATGGAATAACAACAGAATTCACTGGGCATGCGATAGACCGCACAGACAGGTTATTCCAATAGAATAATAAATAAGGGAAACAGGTAATGCGTAATCCGCATAGATAGGATATTCCAACAGAATAATAAAGAAAGAAACCAGGTTATGCGTAATCCGTATAGACAGGATATTCCAACAGAATAATAAAGAATAGAATAACAACAGAATTCACCAGGCATGCGATAGAACGCACAGACAAGTTATTCCAACAGAATAATAAAGAATGGAATAACAAAAGAATTTCACCATGCATGCGGTAATTCGCATAAACATGTTATTCCAACATAATAATAAAGAATGGAATAACAAAAGAATTTCACCATGTATACGGTACTCCGCGTATACAGGTTATTCCAACAAAATAATAAGGAAATGAATAATAATAGGCATCTACTTGGTGCTCTTCCTTGACTCTCTGACAGGTTAGGCATCTACTTACGCATTCCACAACCTCTCTCTTCATGTTTGGCCACCAGAAGTGGTGACACAAATCTTGGTACATCTTCGCGCTTCTTGGGTGTATCGAGTATCTCGTACTATGTGCTTCTTGTAAAATCCCCTCTCTAGTACTACCGGTACCTAAATTCGTCCTTCAAATCTTAGCAGTCCAGTGTTATCCATCTTAAATTTCAATTCATCACCTTCAGTCAATCGCTTCTTGATGTTAATGTAATCTCCGTTCTTTTCTTGTGCTTCTTTAACCTTATCCAATAATGTCGGACTCGCTGTCATTGTAAATAATTGTTCATTCATCTCCATCGGATACTTAATCTCAAAATCTAGTCGTTCAAAATCTTTCACTAATTCTTTTTGAATAGTTAACTTCAATAACTTCTCTCTGCCTTTTCTGCTCAAGGCATCTGCTACTACATTTGCTTTGCATGGATGGTACAGAATCTCACAATCATAATCTTTGATCAATTCTAACCATCGGCTCTGCCTCATGTTTAACTCTTTCTGCGTGAAGATATACTTCAGACTCTTATGATCTGTATATATCTCACACTTCTCGCTATATAAATAATGCCTCAAAATCTTCAAGGCCAAAAATACTGCTGCTAACTCCAGGTCATGAGTCGGATATCCCTTCTCATAATCTTTTAGGCGGCGTGAAGCGTCTGTAATGACCACGTCGTGTTGTATCGATTACAAGAAGTCCAAGTCCTCAGGTAGCATCACTATACACTACAAACCCTCCCGTTTTGTCCAGCAAGGCCAATACAGGTGCTTGACTAAGCCTCTTCTTCAATTCTAGGAAACTTTCTTCACACTTCTCCGTCCAATTGAACTTAACTGTCTTTCTGGTAAGATTGGTCAACAATGATGCTAATTTCGAAAAATCTCAAATAAATCATCGATAGTATCCCGCCAATCCTAAGAAACTCCTAATTTCTGTCGACGTCTTCGGCTTCTCCCAATTGATAACTGCTTCTACCTTCGCTAAATCCACTGAAACACCATTCTTGTCGATAATGTGCCCCAAAAATTGCACTCTTTGCAACCAAAATTCACACTTGAAGAATTTTGCATATAGCTCCTCCCTTATTAATGTCTCCAACACTATCCGAAGATGCCCGTCGTGTTCTTTCCTCGTCTCTGAATATAATAAAATGTCATCGATGAATACGACAACAAACTTATCCAAATACTGCTTGAACACTCTATTCATCAAATCCATAAAGGCTGCTGGTGAGTTCGTCAAACCAAATCACATTATCAGAAACTCAAAGTGTCCATATCGAGTTCTGAATGCCATCTTTGGAATATCCTTCGGCCTCACTTTCAGTTGTTGATAACCGGTCCTTAAGTCAATCTTTGAAAAGTACTTTGCCCCCTTCAAGTGATCAAACAAATCGTCTATCTTGGGCAACGGGTACTTGTTCTTAATGGTGACCTTGTTCAACTCTCGGTAGTCGATACAAAGTCTTAGCGACCCATCCTTCTTCTTTACGAATAAGACTGGTGCTCCCCAATGTGATACGCTCGATCGAATGTATCCCTTATCTAACAACTCTTGTAATTGAGCCATCAGTTCTTTCATCTCTATCGGTGCCATACGATACGACGTTTCGTATACCGGTGTTGTCCCTGGTGTCAAATCAATGACAAACTCATTCTCTTTATCCGGTGGCAATCTCAGAATCTCGTCTGGGAAGACATCAATGAAATCCCTTACAATAGGTATCTTACTCAGTTCACTCTCGACTCGTTGAGTATCAGCCACGTGAGCCAAATAACCCGTACAACCCTTCCTAAACAATCTCTGCGCCTGCACCATCGTCAGACTATGAGATTGTCTCGACGATTTACTACCATAAAATACCACCTTTGACTTATTCTGAGTCTTAATGTGTACATACTTCTTTTTATAGTATATAACTACTCCGTGAACCGATAACCAATCCATTCCAAGGATTACATCGAACTCCCCTAAACAAATCGGTATCAAATCCACTTTGAGCTTAAATCCTCGCAATTCAGTATAATAACTCTTATGAATGTATTTTACGGGGATAATTTCCTTGTTCGCTACTTCTATGTTCATAGGGTGTTCAAACCTCTCACGGGGTAAGTCTAACTGTTTAGCAAATTCTTCACAAACAAAAGAACAGGTAGCACCCGAATCAAATAACATGTATGCATCTATAACATTGATCAGAATAATACCTGACACCACGTCCTTAGACTCCACCGCATCTTGTACGGTCATGTTGAACGTTCGTGCCGTTGGTCTATTGGCTTGACAGACTGACCCTCCAATGTTTAGTCCATTGTTGTTGTTGTTGTTGTTGCGGTTGCCGCTAGCTGCATCGCCCTTTTTCTTTGGGCAGTCTTTAATTTGATGATCCGTGGCTCCACACGAGAAACATCCTCCCTTCTGCTTATTCGGACACTGAGGAGCCATATGCCCTGGTTGTCCACAATGATAACAAACACTCTTTCCTTTCATGCACTCCCTCGTGTGATTCCTCCCACAGTTGTTGTACTTCATACTCTTCTTGGCCTCCCCTCTGGACTTATTACCTCTAGAGGATTGACTCTCCGTCCATTTACGCTTGTTGGGGTTTCTGCCTCTGCTGCTTCCCCCTTTCTGACCTTCCTGACCGGTCTTCTTTTCTTGTTTGAATCGAGCGATGGCTTCATTGCCTCCTTCGGCAATGATAGCCCTTTCCAAAAGATCAGAGTAAGTCTTGATCTTCAACGTAGACACTGCTTTTTGCACCCATTGCGATGCCCCCAAAACAGGTATACATCACCCATCTTGAGTCGCCAGATACATGGTACAGAATTCAAATACAACTTAATTATACAACTGTCGTGTAACATGCGACAGTACATAGATGAGAGTTTTAATAAGAATATTGTCATCTAGACGATATCCACACTCAATGGAGTCCTCATTACATTAATTGTCACACTATTTCACAGAATAGTGAGGACTACTAAAACAACCATCTGGACCGTCATCCGTTCCCTAACTCGTCCCAGCTATATTCTCATTTCCTAAAGAGAACAATGAAAGAATGGGTGAGCTCAACTAGCCCAGTAAGAAATATTATGACTAAGATAATGCAGAATAAATTATCCTTAGCCTTCAACAGTATAACAACTGATAGAATACAATAGACAACATGTTTTAGATCAACAACTGCAGCGGAATAAGCAATCCATTAGAAGAGTCAAGTAAAGCATAAAATCTACTATCTTCTACGATTTAAAAAGTTTTTCATCAACTTTATCGCTGAGACTCAGCTTAATAAATAAAATCAAATCATCCATGCATCACGTCCAAGGATATTCATGTAATCATCAATGGTCATGATTATACCGAATATCATAATCATACCAACAACTGTCCATCAATGCACTACGGGCTAATGAGGACTTTTACCACATCATTCGTCACATTACAGTCATGATTATACCGAATAATCCCTGGTCATAATCATACAAAGTCCATCTATGCATGAAAGCCAAAGATGACTTTAATCACAATATAAGCATGAGGACGATGACGATGACATAATAATTCAATAAAACAAGTTCAAGGATAAATTTTAAAGATTTATAATTTAATTTATCCAGAAATCAATAACGTCCAAATTGTCAACATGATACTGCTGAAAGTAGTATGCACACAAGCCAATCATGTTTGATGATAAAGCATATACTTTGTAACAATCTTATTCATTTATTAATAAAAAGTATTAATTTATTAAAGGCTTTTAATTATCTACATGATCTTTGTTTTATAATATGTGATAAACCCATAGTTTTAAACAATGTTTTTAGAATAATGATGATGATCATTCTAATGAGATCTAAATTCTTTGAAAGCTTAAAACTAAAATAGTTCCCAATCGTTGGATTACTAAATTGGGGATTAGTGAATCCGGATAGATTGGTACATACGTTGCTTGCTCATTGGATGAGGATGATTGATCTCATGATCATTTGTGTGGAGACACTAAAGCAAGTATGTAGGTGCTTATTAGAGAATAAGTTCAATTGAGCGTTGGCTCGCTAAGGAATACCTAATGGAGTTTTACTTGCTGTCAATAGGAATTCTCAGTAGTGATAGTAGTACAAGTGATCCTTGGACTTGAGATCATCATAGTATCTTGTGTATGATGAGTTATACTTTGACATATTCCTTAAGACCCTTAGGGTATATCAAAGGGTATGCTTGGGTATAATAAATTGTACATGGAGATAATGTATGATCAATAAAGAATCTACCACTTCTAATAAAGAAGAGAATGTCCTATGTGATTCGATAAATGACAACCTAGTAGTCCTTGGCGGCGGCGAATGAAATTAGAAAGGAGTTTCTAATTTGCATTATTTGGAGTTGTGCATTTAAGGATCGAAATACATATAATTAAATAAAATAAGACTTGACAGTAATTCCATGTCTTATATTTAATTGGGACATTGTATGGTGGAAGGATTGAATTGTACGGTAACTATTTACTCAAAGGTTCTTTAATGATTAATGTTGAAATCTATATTATCTGGAAAGTCGTTGATCGCTAGGGAGGCTTATCCCTATTGTAGAATAAATATTATTTATTAAAATAAATTAATTGTTTAATTTATTTATTTAAATAAGATTAGAATTGTTCTAATTGATTTATTCACAACCGGTTTAATATGGAGAACCTAAAGGGTCACAAATGAGAACGGTAATCCGAAACCTAGTCTTTTATAAATTTTCTTTAAGTTTTTATGTTTAAAAACATAACTTAAGGAGAATAAGAAGTAGATGATGTTAGGGATGATTTCATATTGTTGAAATCGTAAGAAAATGAAGAAATAAGAATTAAAAGTTTAGTTTATAAATTTCTTAAGCAAGTATAAGATTCGTAATGAATTAGAATGATCCGAGTTGATTATATCAATAAGTAAGTGTAATAAGTAAGGAATGATGTTCTATAACATCAAATTCTAATAAAAAGAGAAATCGTAATCCAAAATATCGATTAAAATGAAGAACGAACGAAGACCACGAAGAACACGCGAAGAACACGAAGAACGTTGTTGATGGACAAATTTAAAACCATCGTAGGATAATTGTTGTTGATGGACAAGTTTAAAACCATCGCGTATAAGTTAGATGCTTGTTGCTTGGTTAGGAACGGTAGAAACGTTCATGAAGAATGGATTAAAACTTAGCTATATCGAAGTTATCGTGAAAATTTTGTTAAAGATAAACGAGAATTAAAAAGTTAGTAAATGAACCCGAATGTGTAGGGTTTCATAAGAATATAAGAAAATGTTGAAAATGTGAGTCGTGGACTCAAGAATGAAGGAATTCCGAGTTTGGATAACCGAATTACAGACGAATGAACAAAGAGCGTTAAAAACGTAAAACGAACAAATGGTGAAAATCAAGCCAATCGAATGGCACGTTAACGAATTTAGAATGAAGTTCTGTTCAAGGGGTATTGAAGTACGTAAGATAAGGAAGAGAATGGCTTTGGAACGACCTCGTTTTGAGTTATAATGAAGGAGTTATGAAATTGGGAAGTAGCGTCTCAAAATGAAGTTAACACTTAAAAGAAATTTTCAAGAATTAGGGCTTGGCATGCACGCCACCATGCCTAATAAGGTGGTCTTTGCGGCGCAGGACCAAGGAGCCGGTAGACTAAAACTCGCACCGCATGCACGAGAGAGATAGAAGGGAGAGTGCTGCTTGGCAGTGCCGATTGTAGGAAAAGGCCAGAGAAGAGCTTTTAATTGCTCAACTCTTAGGGGAAACGTAAAGGAAGATAAAGAACATAATGTCCAACTAATGTAACACTTGAACAAGTAAATTAAACCTTAAATGAAGGTTGAACAGAAAGATTAACTGAGATTAAAAGATAAAGAATATAAATGTGGGTTTCATAACCGATGTCCGGGAACCGTAGTCGCAATGAACGAACGTGAGGGATTGTTATGGTTGTGATTCCTTAGACGTTGAGCGACGAGGATAATGAATAACATTTAGATGTTATGTTTGGTAGTGAGAGATAAGTGTGAAGAGTATAGACGCTATGTACGCAATGCGGTTCCAATAAACGATCAGTCTTAGCATACAATGATCTGTAAACCCGACACTTAAGAACGAGTAATGAACATTGGGTTCATGTAATGGAAAACGAAAATATTAATAGGATATGAATTATCAAGAAAGCCGTAATGAACGATAATAAGAGTAATGAAAGCCAAAGGTGAGTCGTATTAGAATGAATCCTGAGGTATGACATTTAGTTGCCAGAAAATCGTAAGGAATAAGAAATGGACTTAACGAACATTATAGTTTAATGGTTCAGATAAGTTATGATAAGTTTAGGTTGTGGTACAATCATAATCTTTGATGGTTGACATATGGGAGCTGGGCTAAACAATTCCTTCAGAGAGCGAAGGTATATACAAAACTGGCAACCGATCTAACTCATTGTGTGGGCAATGTAGATGAGACGAGAACTTGTTTGTTAGTTGTTTGTGGGAAACCACTCAGAGTACCATATAGACTACTAGCAGAGAAGCGATGTGTGCTGAGTCCTAGAGAAGTTATAAGAAGAAGATAAGAATGTAAAGCATCAAAGATGATGAACGTATAAGTAAGACATCTCTATATGTCATGAAGCCGTAGAACGGTAATGAAAGTGGTCGCGTAAACTTAGGTTGCAAGAACACGAACCCTAAGAAGTAAAGTTAAGTAGCATAAGTCAAATATATATGACTATTTGGTGTATGTGGTGTTTTCTTATGTGTTATATAGGAATTGAAATGAACAGTTCGGCGTAAGTTGTAGCTGGGCATAAGGAAAGTTTCCTAACTTCATTCATATTTTAAATGAATGCTAGTTTCTTAAACTTCTCAAATGTTGAACTTGAGAAGTTCTGTCTATGTGCTAATGTGCGATATTTGTGTAAAGTGGTAGAACATATGAGGCCTTGTGCCACAATGTGAACACTTTGGTGTTTCTATGAGATGAACTGTTCTGTGATTTAACTGTTCAATAAGAGAATGCTCTATTCATACATTTATTGTTAAGTCTGTGTTAATGATTCTAGACAGACAGAATGTGTATGAAAAAGGTAGAAGAATGAAAGTATTTTAAAATTAAAGTGAATATTGTTTTAAAATGATAGGAATCGAGATTATTCCTATTATTTAAGCTGCTTCATAACCTTTGTTCGGTTATTGAAGTCTTAAAAGAATATTTGAATTCTTGAAGATGTTTGTTCAACTGTTATGACTTGTTGGGCAATTGAATGCTCACACTTGCTTTAAATGAAAAACATTTTCAGCGAACGATGTTAGAAGAACTTAAGGATCCCATAAAGATTAAGTTGACGGTATCCAGATGGAGTGTCATCCAGAATGGGAATGAGCGAGAAGATCAAGCGAAGACTTGTAATATAAAATAAGTTAAATGAACTTTAGATTAGTTTAATGAACTGTTATGTATCCTTAGTGGCGGATGAAAGTAACTCATATAAGATGTAAAGGATAATGTAATTATCGTTATTTGTAATGAAAGGAGTTATAAGGTTTTAGAACCTGGGAATTTAGAATGTATATTGTTATATTTCAGTAGAAAATGATGTATGTTTGGAAGAATGATGTACTCGTGAAGTACGGAATCCGGGTGTGAAGATAGATCGGATTTCGGGGCGTTACAAGTTGGTATCAGAGCTGATAGGTTATAAATCTTAGGTAAGAGTATCTAAGACTATAATCGTAGAGAGGGGGATAAGAAGATCACCACGTGATCATTGTAATAACCCGATATTTTCAATATAAAATTAATAAGAAATTTTGCATATAAATTTTTATTTATTTATTTTAATGATGAGAATATGTGTCAAGTAATGTGTATGACAAATACAAATATATTTATTATATGAAAAATTATAAATAATTTTAGAATTATTGATTATTACAAATTATGTTCTTATTGTAATTAATTTTTGTAGCGAAATGTTTTATTAATTATTTTCCATGAAAATATGATTTTATATTAATTAAATAATATACTGAAATGACTATTAGAATTATGATAATAAATATTTTATTATATAAATGTGTTCGTAATATTTAAGTTAATTATTTTAACTTAATTGTTGATGTTGTATTTGGAGGATAAATCGATATGGAATCCAAACCCTAAATTTGGATTTTGATCAAGAATGAGAATAAAAATATAATATTAATTATATTTTAATTTTTCATCTTATAAATATATACTACGAGTATATGTGTGATCGATATCGGTCGTGCAATTATGGTGTATCACGACAAACCCTAGTAATATTGTCATAAACCATAATTGGAAACTCAAAACTGGAATTTAAGATCGGTCAGAAATTATGTGATATGAATTATGTGCATATTATAGAATTACTGTTAATTAGGAGAAGCCCTAATTAATATTCGAAAACCCTAATTTGCTAAAATTAGAAACCCTAATCTTGTTTTAGTAAATTAATTTGTTAATTAGAAACCCTAATTGTTAATTTGGGAACCCTAATAGTATTAAGGAACCCTAATTTAAAATCCCTAATTTTCTATTAAAAACCCTAATTTTAAATTAGTATGTTTAATTAAAATTTTATTACACTTTAATTTTAATTTTTCAAACCCTAGAAATTATTTGAGAAATTTTAAGATTTAAAATCTAGTGAATAAACCCTAGATTCAAGCACCTTGGACAAGAATACCCTTGAAGTTGTAAGTGAAATTACTATTTTACCCTTCTTGTCCCATTCATGCATTATTGTTAGCAAATCTTTGCAAATCTGTAGCCACCCTACCCTAGACCTACCTATTCATGCATACAATCTATAACACATCACATGACCAGCCATCCCATACATTGCATACATGATTTGCTAGATTTAAGAGAGAGAAAGTGCTCATTATTGGCCTAATTTGTTCACAAATACATAGCCATATTCTCTCAAGACCAAACCTCCGAAATTTCCTTGCTAGATCAGTCCCCAATCAAGCCCCGCGAACACTAACATAAAATCAGAAGCATAGAAATCAGAATTTGATCATCAAGAGGTAAACCCTAATTTAGAAATTTAACTTTTGATCTTGTGTTAGATGTTATGATTTTGTGTTAAAAAGTGTTGTTTATAGTATTATTAAGTGATCTGGGTTAATAGATGTTGGATCCATAACATCTATAAGCTCAGATCTAGTGATTTTCAAAATCTGGAAAAATTTCATTTTGTGTTCTGACAACGAATGTCGAGGTCAGTAGATCTCGACTGTTAAGTGTTTTTGTTATTTAAGTGTTTTATCATGTTGTATGCTGTGAGATCTGTGTTCTGGAACTTGTAGTAGGACCAGATAATGCATAGGTTGTAAGATAATCGTGGTCAAAGTCAGTTGACCAACCAAAACTGAAAATCTGGGCAACCCAGATTTCCCAAGTTGCTCTGACATGATTTTCAAAGCCTCTGATCTTACGGATCTTTGATGTTTTGGCCAATTTGTTGTTTTGTTATTGCAACCTGATATGAGGACTTCACATTCATGCTTTTATATTACTCAGACCATGATCAAAATAAATGTTAATCACGGTCAAATATAGGTTGACCAACTGTCTGGGTTCCATTTCTGGAAAACCCAGAAAGTTTAAGAAAACAGTTTTGTATGAACTTTGACCAACCTTAATCTTGTACATGTGATGTCGTTTGGTTTATTTTGAGATACTAGGTTGTTTTATGACATAAGTACTAAAATCTAATATATTTACATCACTTAAAACATGATCATAGAACAGATTAATCAAGGCTCCAAAAGAGACCCTTGACACTGCTTGAGTTTCTGGGCAGCCCAGAAACTCAAGAACACGCCTGACATGATTTTTAGAGGCTCAGATTTCTTTCATTATACGTTGTTTGTTCATGTTTGTTGTTGAATCTTATAGAATTACATTAGTTCTACACACTGTGATCAATATATGGACTAGCAACCTCATGATCTGATTGTTATGCTTGGTCAAAGTGGTACCCTCGATAAGTGCATATGAATGTCTGGGTTTCATGATGAACACTCAAGAACACCTATAGCGACAGTTTCGTCGCTATAGGGCCCTTTAGCGACAGTTATTTATAAAATTAATTATTTTTATTAAATAGTTTTTAATTATGAAAAATAAAAAATAAATTATTAAAAATTATTTTAAAGTCCAAAAATTAGTTTTTAATTATTTTTAATATATATCATAAATATTTAATATTTATACAATATTACATGTATTTAATTTATTTAATTATTATATTAAATAAATTAATTTAAAAATTATTTTATTACTTGAAAAATCATTTAAAATTATATTATTATATAAGAAAATATTTTAAGTTATTTTCAATGACTTTTAATATTTTGTGATAATTTCATTAATGATTTAATATTAATGATATTAATTTAACATTAATGGTATTGAATTTATTTAATAATTATATTAAATAAATAGTTTAAAAATTGTTTTATTAATTTAAAATCATTTAAAAAGGGATATAAATGAATTAACAATATTTTAAGTTATAATTAATGACTTTTAATATTTGGATAAATAGTACATTAATATTTAGATATGAATGATAATTATTTAAAATAATTTTAAATGTTTTAAAAATCATTTAAGGGTAATATTAATACTTAGAAAATATTTTGGGTTATTATAAATAACTTTAATATTTTGGCAATGGTTTCATTAATAGTTTAATATTGATTAAATATTAATGATAGTAGAATTGTTTAATATTTAAATCATTTAATTATGATTCCGGTGTTTGAAAATTATGATAAATTATAATAAGTGTTTAAAAATTATTTTAAGTCATTTAAAAATAATATGACTGATAATTACAGTTATTGAACTAACTCGATAAAGTCTTAGACTTGATTATTACCCGATAAAACTGTCGGTACACCGACATGTTTTAGAAATTGATCAGGACTTAGATATTTTGATTGTATTAATAATTGTTTGTGATTCAATGACTGTGGGATATGTGTGACAAGGTGATTAGGTTATGTGCTGACTACAATAGGTAGTATTATGTGTTATGATATGTTATTCTAATCAGTAAAATGATCTTATTACTGATAGGTGTTTACATAAAAGATAAAACTAAGTTGCGAATTATAAGCAGCGTACCAGACAAGTATCCCACCGTTGCATTTCCTTTATGCAATGGATATGAGTAAGAAAGTTTCAGAATTATATTATTATTATGCTAGACTATTAACCCTACTGTGATATATTCTATATCCGATCATTGTTTATCAACATGTTAGTATATGGTAATTCAGATATATATATTATGTTCGTTAATTTCTAAACATGGTTATACAAGTGTCCTCACTTGGATAATCATTGTATTTAATCACATGTTGATATATATATATATATATATATATATACCTATTGATCCCCAGTATGTATACGATAACAAAGAGTCGTCGAAGCTAAGCTATTTGATCAGCTAGACACAAATTTTGAAATATCGTTGAATATGATAAAACCTTTTTGTATCCAATCAAATTGTTTTTGTTCGGATTCCTGACTAAGTATGAACATCCCGAACACGGGAAAAATTTTATGCGCCAAGGCGGACAAAGTGAATGATGATATCGTTCTTGCATGTAGTATTGATCAGTACAGGGTACAACGGGCTGATCACCCCCCGTGCCCGTAAGTTATGACGGTTTGTGGATGAAGTCCTGCTAAACCTATTCGAAAATTGAAAATAATGTTCATAGTATGTCACCTTAAGCCTATTTATAGTTAATACGTAGTTTTAAAAATTTGATAGAGAGTTGTTATGTTATTATTATCGGTTCAGATTACTTCACAACTATTGACTTGTTGTAGAAAGGTAGTACAAAGAAAATATTTAACCCTTTCAGCTAATATTTATAATTGTTACACTACTACAAAATACTAAATAGACAACACTTAAACCACAATATTTTTTATAAAAACGTTGTGGTATTTTTTTCACAATATTTTTAAAAAAAAACGTTGTAGATATATATGCAAAAACGTTATCTATTTAAAAGAGCATTTTTTTTTATTTTAACTAGATAACGTTTTTTAAAAAAAACGTTATCTATGTAAGAAAACATGGAGCAAAAAACTGCACTTAAATGAAAACACGGAGAGCATACTTATGTCTTTCTCTTGCTGTCTTTCGCTCAGAAAACTAAAACCCTAGTTTCTTTCTCTGCGCATTGACGAAAATGGCGGTACAATCATTTCCTTCTCACTTACTACATTTACCGGTTCACTATCCGTCTCCTTCGTCTCACTACATTCTCTTCACCACCTATTCCTTGTTCCGGTCAACGTGGCCTTTTCAGATTCGCTTCCTCCTTACGTAAAGAGCAATGTTTCTTTTATATCCAGTCTCGATTAAACAATCTCATAAAATCAATTGCTTGACTAAATCGACGGAAGAGAAGCGAGCCGAGACTCTAGCAAGTGATTTGGTGATGATGAGTCCGTAGATGATCTTAAAGTTGAGTTAGATCGAACTCACGTTGATCTGCCTACCATTCGGAAGTTTTGAATGGTTCGCAGAGAGGATTGTAGCCTCTTCGACTAGTTCTCCGAATCGTATTTTTTCCCTCTCGTTCCTCTTTGATTTGTCTATTTTATGTTGCTGTGAAATGTGAATCTATGTTTCCTGTATGCATTATCGGATTATTAATTAATTACTATAGGTCGTTTTAAAATTAACTTATTTTATTTGCTCAAATTATCGCTTTTAACGAAGTATAATTATCTCTCATTAACAATACAATACATCACATCTTGACACAACATCTACCTCGACGATATATATCGACTTTGGTCAGTATCATCGATCATGCCTTATCTATTAATAGTTACATTTGACCAAGAATTTATTTAAAATTTTGAATTTAATTAATTTTTTTGCATTAATGTTTTTGGTAATATTAGATGTTCAATTACATGTGAATTAGAATTATTCTTATATACTTGTTTTTTGGACACAAATTTTTAATAAAATGCTAGTTTGTGATAGGAATTTATTAAATATTTTGTGGCTAAACAATTGTAATGAACGTTGGAGGTTCATCATATACTATAGTTGATCATACATATGATGCGATAGTGGTAGGTGCGGGTGGTACCGCAGCTCGAGGCGAAGAATAGGGTTGTCTCGAGCATGGATTCAACACCACATGCATTACATAAGCTCTTCCCAACTCGTTCACACAATTATTCTTTGCTTTCGTATGAAAAGTTGGTGTTTTTCTTATTTATGTATGTTTGGTTAGCATTACTACTATCCTTCATATTTTTACCGCTTGAGCATGTAAAGTTTTGAGAATCTTAGTTTCTTGTTTTCTGATATATGGTCTGCAATATATATATGGGTCTGCAATGTTGTTATGCAAGTTCATTTGTTTTTTGATCATTTAGTTAGAACCTTATTTTAACTGAAAGTTTTCTTTGAAGACTTTTCTTGTTGTTGCTGAATAATTGACGTTTCGAGCCTTGAAAACTGCAGTTATGAATTCATTTCTTATAAGGTCTTAAGAAATTAATTTTAAAACTACAATTGCAAGCGCTTCTCAAGATGGAAAAGTAATTATATGGATTTGTGGCCAAGAAGGGGATCAATGGGATGGTATAGTTTTAAATGACTTTGGGACAATTTGTTTGAGGGTCTCATGGTCACTTCATGTGGAATATATCTTGGTTGTGGTGATGGGAATAACGATGTGACATTGTGGAAAAGCAGCGTTGATGGGGAATGGCAAAGAGTCACAACAGTTGAGCCATAAAGATAAAATCATTGAATTTCTACTCTTGTAGTGCCAAATCTTGTGCTCATGTCATTTCTTTTCTTTTTTCCTTAAACATACATTAGATTTAGAATCATACCCTTTTTTCCCTTCAGACTCGGTTATGCTTTTTCTTCTTTTTTTTTCCTGGTAAGTAACTCATCATAGTTGTGTAGTTATGCTGAGCCATGTTATTGACATATTTGAACTTTATCTTTTTATCTATGCTTAGATGACCATACATTAAGATTTCTATTTGCAGTTTCCATAGAAGTATATATTACAGGAACCTCCTCCAGTTTTCTTAACATATATTAACACTCGTCTGTTGTTGGCATATAAGTATATATGAGTCATATGACAGGAACAACCCCTGTATAATTTATTCTTTTTTGTTAGTTATATGCCTATTTGTAAATTTCTACAAGAATTTTTGAAGCCCCTGGTGTTGTGGATGCTTGCTGTTACAGGTGAGAGAAATATTATTTGGAAAATAATAATTTTCCTTCTTCAAATATCAATTCCCAATATTATACTCTTGTGTCCTAAACAAGGAGTTGTACTTTCTTTATTGATAGTTACTCCGAATATTAAGGTTTTTATACGACACACTTGTAATCTATTGGACTCATGTAGATGTTTGGCTTCACTGATTTTTGTAGTCTACGCGTCTTAAGAAATTAATTTTATAATGGGCACAATTGCTTATTCTTGTTCTTTATAGGTGATCCCGTAATGAGACTCGAGTAATGAAAAAAGTTGAACCGCATATCGTAGATTGGATCGACAATAGTGATGGGTAAGAATGAGCAACAGACACTTCTCGTCATGCTCATTGTGTGTAATCGTAAGATTCATATTGGCATTCATCTAATCTTGCTTCTTTCATTTCTTAAATGCTTCTATTTCATCCCATTAACCAGTCACTTTGTGCTAGTACATCTGAACTTGATGCAATTTAAACACTTTACTTTCTATATTTCTCTTTTTAATTAAATGCGAAACTTGATGGTTTTTGTATCTGCTTTTGTAACAGGAGAATGGAGAGATGCATACTCTAATGAAGCACACACAGGAGGCTAACTAGATGCTAACTATAAGTTTATATATGCATCATTGGCTAAAATATACGGAGTTTGAGTGCATAATCCTGATACTTTTGTTTGTGTTTACTAAGATACGTATCAGAGTTGTTGTGTGGTTGTAAAGAATATGCAGAGATGAATATATGCAATCCCAAATGGTTCTATGTTTTAGAATGACACAATTACAAAGCTTGAGAGAGAGGTTGAAGAGTCTAAAATTTCTCCTACAACTTTCCGCACCAAGTTGCATGTAATTTTCATAATTCTGTCTGTATATCGATATTAGTTTTCTGTCTGTATATCGACATATAGAGTTGGCATACATTGCGATGATGGTTGAATAGATACGTGTTGGATATATGGATAGTTTGGTATATATTTTGTGGATGTAGTAATTTGAAACTATAAATGAATGGTATTATTGGGATGTATTTTAAATGGTTGATACATTTTGGCTTTAAATTTAAATGAGAATTTATACCTTTTAGCTATATATAATGGCATTAGCATAATGCAGGTGCATTGGTAATGTAGGTGAACCACAAACTTTTTTTTTCTTTTTCCTTTTTAATCTACAACATTTTAAAAACGTTATGTAAATGTGCCTAAATGTTGTCTAATATATTAAACTACAACATTTTTAGCCAGAAAATATTGTGGAATCATACCTTCTACAACGTTTTTAAGCATATGCTAATTTATGAAAAACAAATCAAAAAAGTTTTTTTCTTAAAAAACATTGTGTAATGTGCTTAACTACAACGTTTTAAAAACGTTGTGTAAGGGTGTCAAATAGATGACACCCTTAACCACGACGTTTTTCTGACTGAAACCACAACATTTTTTCCGCATTATCTATTTTACTATTTTGTAGTAGTGTTATTACTTGCTGGGCACTCAAATGCTCACTCTTGCTTAAATTCAATGTTTTTAGTTAAGTATGATCAACCCGAAGGCTCAGGCAAGAACAAGGGGAAAGGAAAGCTGTTCGAATGAGATTTATAATATGTTGTGTAATAGTTATAGTTTATTAAGACAATGATACTTATTATCTATGATGTAATGATTGTTTAAAGGTCTCGTACCTGGGAGTAAACTTTGATGCATATGTAAATTAAGTTTGAATTTTATATTATTGTTATTATTATTAGTATTATTCATCTTATAGAAATGGTATCGTGAAGCACCGAGTTCGGGTTTCAGGTACCCGGATTTGGGGGCGTCTCAGGTTGGTATCAAAGCTTTAGGGTTAGAAACCTTAGGTGGGGTAGACCTTAGGCTATAACCTTAGAACAGAGGGAAACGTTGAAAATAAAGATAACTCATATCGAGTTTAAAAGGAGATGAATTGAATAAATTCGTCGTTAAAAAAAATAAAAGATAACTTTTATAAAACTATTGTTTGTTATGTGTATATACTATATGCTAATCAGGATAATTTATGTGTGTAGATGTCTGGTGGAAAAGGCTTGTTATATGCTTATAGCATGAAGGAGGATCAAATACATACACTCGAGCTAATATCGGGCCAATAGTGAAATAGAGGCTCACAATGAAACCAACTCGGAGGAGGTGATTATTATAGAAAACGTAGTACCGCATCCTGAGATGTTGGAGTGATGATGATAGTGATTCGATACTCAAAGTTGAAACCGATCAAGCATCAACGGAGGTGCAGGGACCCGAGGAACAAGGTTTCTTCTCCGAAAAGCCGTGGGAAATAGAAAAGTCATAAATAGTCAATCACGTCGGGCATTAATAGAAACAATGGAAGAACAAGATAAGCTTAAAATCCAAATTGATCAGATGGAAGCCTCAAGCAACACGTCGTGTGCAGCTCATAGCAAGAAGGGGAAAAGAAAGATAGAAGACCATGACATAGGAAAACCCGATAAGAAGAAAGGAAAAGAATATGTTACCTTTCATGGCTATGAGGACATACCACTCTATATTATCTCGACTATAAACCAGGAGCATGTTTTATCTGTGGGATAGAAGGTCATCAGGCGAAAGGTTGTCCAAGAAAAAGGCATAGTAAATAGGTAGTATAGGTTCTATTGTGTAGGTCTGTTTAATGTAATATGTATGATAAGTATGTCTGTGTACTGAAATATTCTCAACTTTTGTCTTGATCAAGCATGTTTTCAAAATATCATTTTACATGCCTTATATTAAAATTAAACTTTTATACAAGTCAAACTGTGACAACCCAAAAAATCTGATTGTCCAGAATTTAAGATTTAAAGAATTAGTTATTAATAAAATGAATTTTTATTAATACTATTGTAAGACCCCAACTTTTATGAATAAAAATGAATTTTCTATAAATATCATTTTGAATATTATGGAATAAATTTGATATAATGTTATAGTTGTGGGTAATATTTATAAATTTTGCAAAAGTACGCAAGTTGTTATGTAATATTCGATTGGTCGAGGAATATTCGCTTTTAACAGGAATATTCGCATGCACTGCAAGACAATCATCGGTGGACCCCACAAATGTAATTATTGTTGGACCGAGAAAACGACAAAAATATTTTATTGAAAAATAACGGCGGAAGATTTACTGGTTGATCTTGCTGAACTACTCTAGTAGTAAAAGTACAATAATGCTGTGGTTGTATAGTAGCACCTGATTGATTATTGATGCTTACGTGAGAAGTCATTTAGTTTTATTCAATTATTGTCAATATTTTATATATTATTAAATCAATAATTGAGATGACAGAGTTATTAATATTATAATTTGCAATATTAACGATGTCTAGAAGTTCTGCCAAGGAGAGGTTTAGTCACCTAATTGCGCGCCAATAAGGAGAAATCTTTATTGGAAAGCCCCTCTTCCTCAGGAAACGACACGGTCGATTAATATTGTGAATTATAATAATGATGATAAATATTGTTAAAAATAATTGAGGAGATTTTTATGGAGTATTTGTTGTAAGTTTACGTATATTTGGACCCCCACTTACTCATTTTTCAAAACTAGTGTGTGTTATGAATATGATAATATATATATATATATATATATATATATATATATATATATATATATAATCATGAAAGTGGGGTGGGGGGGAAATGGGTGTTATGTGGGAATGGGAGGAAATTTAGTCAAGGGATGGGAGAATTTTTATCAAGTGGGTGGACAAATTAATTGGTAATCACGTGAGGGTATATTATTCCATTATTATATGTATGCAAGATTGAAAAGCTTGGCGAAAGAAATCAATTGAAGTCACGGGGTTTCACCCGTGATATTTGTCTACGTACAGGTTATATATATATATATAATATTATATTTTATTTTGAATATTTTATTAATACTGCATAGTAAATCAATATGGACCGTCCGTTTAGAAGTAAATCAATCTAGACCGTTCATGAATTAGTTACTATTCAGTCCATTCTCCTATAAATAAAAGCTCATTCCTTCATTATTTCTTACGAATTCATTGAAACTCTAGAGAGAGAAACTATAGAGAGAAAGAAGAAAAGTATTCTGCTACTTCACTACTTCTTTATCCAGTTCTTCTTTATACAGTAAGGGGTATTATTTCTTTTGTATTTATGAAGAGAACTTCTATTATTCCATTCTTTATTATTCTGTTGGAATATCATGTTCATGCGTTTACTGTGGGACTGGTTCCGCTTTATTAATCTGTTGGAATATCCCGTTTACGCGCTTTTACGCCTGACCGGTTCCGTCTTTATTATTACTCGCTGAATATCCTCATCAGGCATGCGTTTTACGCCGGACCGATCCGTTATTTATTATTCTCATTGAACATCCCGCTTGCAATTAATTTCGCCGACCTAGTTCCGTTATTTAGTATTCTATTGAATAACATGTCTATAATGGGCACCGCATGCACGGTGATTTCTTTTGTTATTCCATTCTTTATTATATTCATTTGGTTTAAGTTTTGACTTCTATACTCCATGAAATTAGTGGAATATCCTTGATATTTGCGCTTCATCCAAAGATTTTTTTCATGGAAATATTCTTCTGAGCATTCTTGAATTTTACTCTACAAAGAAGTATCATGTTGACAATTTGGACGCTATTAGTTCCTGAATAAATTAATTCTTGAACTTGTTTTATTGAATTCTTATATCATTGTCATCATCCTCATGTTTATATTTTTTTGAAAGTCATCTCAGGCCCCAGAGTACATAGATGGACTTGGTATGATTATGACACTGTGGATTATTCGGTGTAATCATGACCGTAATGTTACAAATGATGTAATAAAAGTCCTTATCGCCCGTAGTGCATTGATGGACGATTGTTGGCATGATCATGACCATTGATGAATACACAAATATCATCGTCCGTAGTGCATGGATAATTTGTGGTCGTGACCCTAATGAATATCCTCGGCCAGTAGTGCGGGATGGTGTGGATTATTTATTGTCGAGTCTCGGCGATAAAAGTGATGAAAAACCTTTTTAAATCATAAAAGATAGTAGATTTTATTCTCTACTTGACTCTTTTAATGGATTGCATGTTCACCGCAGCTTAAACTTGATGTCTATTATATTTTATCGGTTTAACATCGCTGAGGACTAATGATAATTTATTCGCATTATCTTAGTCATAATATTTCTTACTAGGCTAGTTGAGCTCACCCTTTCTTTCACTTTGTTCTCTTCAGAAATGAGAACGTAGGCTGGGACTAGTCGCAATCTGGAGTGACTCATCCGGATGATAGTATTAGTAGTCCTCACTATTCTCGTTAAATAAAGGTGATAATAAATGTAATGAGGACTTATTCTGAGAGTGGATATTGTCTAAAAGACAATATTTGTATTAAAACTCATAACTATCTTGTTGTATATTAAAAATTGTATTTGTATTATGTACCATGTATTTGGCGACTCAGAATAGGTGATGTATACCTATTTTTGGGGGGCGTCACAACTATTTTGTGCTATATGTTTATTAATCGTTCTAGAACCTAGGATAATTATTAATTGGGAGGATTCTGGCTACGAGCTAGACTGAACGAGTCAGAATTTTTAAAACAAAAATAAAAAAAAATTCTGGG
Organism: Panax quinquefolius; assembly: GCA_020205615.1. NCBI lineage: Eukaryota > Viridiplantae > Streptophyta > Magnoliopsida > Apiales > Araliaceae > Panax > Panax quinquefolius. Next base: position 100,755,793 of record CM035156.1, read on the forward strand.
AAAAAAATATTTTTAGGAAAAGAGACGAAATAAGCACTATTCACCCGACAAAACCCTAAGGCTTAGGGTTTGAATAACCTAAGCCTTTTCGAGAGTTCGGTATGTCGAAATGACATTCCGTCAAAAGATTTGACGATAATATATCGTGAAAAGTTAAGTAGATAAAAAAGTTTCTCAAAAACGTTGCAAAATCGTACTAAATCAAAACGATTTAAAAGTAATGTTATGTACTTTTTACTCGTTTAACTACGTTAGAGAAAAACGTGAAGAAAAATGCTTATCGTGGAAAAGTGTTTTTCAATTTTCCAGAGATCCGAAGAATACGTAAAAGTTGGTAAAGGAAAGACGAAATATCCAAAAATATTTGGATTCCACGAATCGCAATTTTTAAAACTGTCGGACGAACCCCGAAAGAAGAAACCATAAAACTTCCAAGGAAAGTTTCATGAATAGTAAGGAGGTTAGTAAGGAGGTGTGAATACTGAATCTAGGGTCGAAATGACTATTTTACCCCTAGCTTTGAAAATCTATATAAGAAAGGTGTTAGTTGATTTTTTTCAAAATTAACCAACACCTTGATCAAGGAGAATTCGGATGAGAAATAAGAAGAAAAGGAAGAGGAAAGCTTGCTCGGGAGCAAACTTTGTCCGACGGAAAGAGATTAAAGGAGAAAGGTAATCCGAAACCTAGTCTCTTATAATTTTTCTTTGAGTTTTTTATGTTTAAAATATAGCGTAATGAGAATAAGAAGTAAAAGATGTTAGAAATGATTTCATATGGTTGAAATCATGAAAAAAAGAAAAAATAAGAATTAGAAGTTTAGTTTGTAAATTTCTTAAGGAAGTGTACGATTCGTAATGAATTTGAGCGATCCGAATGAATTATATGAACGATTCGGTGAAATAAGTAAGGAATGGTGTTTTATAACATCGAATTCCAAGAAAAAGTAAAATCGTAATCAAAATATTGATTAAAAATGAAGAACGAACGAAGAACGCGAAGAACGTTACTGATGGACAAATTTAAAACCATCGTAGTGTAATTGTTGTTGATGGACAAGTTTAAAACCATCGCATATAAGTTAGATGCTTATTTCTTGGTTAGGAACGGTAGAAACGTTCATGAAGAACAGATTAAAACTTAATTATAACGAAGTTATGGGAAAAAATTTGTAAAAGACAAACAAGAATTAGAAAGTTAGTAAATGAACATGAACGTGTAGGGTTTTATAAAAATGTAAGAGAACGTAGAAAACGTGAGTCGTGGACTCATGAACGAATGAATTCCGAGTTCGGATGACCAAATTACGAATGAACGAATGAAGAACGTTAAAAACGTAAAACGAACAAAGGGTGAAGATTAAACAAATCAAATGGCATGTTAACGAATTCAGAACGACATTCTGTCAGAGGGGGATTGAAGTACGTAAGAAAAGGAAGAGAATGGCTTTAGAATGACCTCGTTCCGAGTTATAACAAAGAAGTTATGGGATCGTGAAGTAACCGTCTCAAAAATGATTAAAGACTTAGAAAAATTTTTGAGAGATTAGGGCTTCAGCCATATGCCACATACCATACTGCCTTGTGGTCTTGTCAGAAAAGCGACATCGAGGGAGTTCCATACTGGAAACTCGCGCCGTAGCATGAGTTATAACACGGAGAGTGGCGCCATGGCGCCAGTGGCGCTGCAGCGCGAGAATGAGCAAGGAGGATGGCACCGCAGCGCCAATTTCGTGATGTCCAACATCAGAGTGGCGCCGCAAAGACGAGGAACAAGAAGTGGACCTGCGTGAGTGCCAAGCAGTAGGCAAAGCCCAAAGAATGAGCTTTTAACGCTTCAAAACTCGGGGAAGTGTACCGAAAGCTAATGAACGTGTAGTTCATCGAATGTAACACTTAATCAAGTGTTTTAAACTTTTAATGAAGGTTGAACAAAAAGATTAAATGAGATTAAAAGATAAAGAATGTGAACGCGGGTTATAGAACCGATATCCAGGGACCGTAGTCGTGATAAACGAACGTGAGAGATTGCTATGATGGTGATTCCTTAGATGTTGATCCGTAGTCGCGATAAACGAACGTGAGGGATTGCTATGATGGTGATTCCTTAGACGTTGATTAACGAGGGTAATGAATAATATTTTGATGTTATGTGGTGGTAATGAAAGATAAGTGTAAAGCGTATAGACGCTGTGAACGCAACATTATTGCGATGAACGATCGGTCTTATCATACAGCAAACCGTATGGCTTCAACATTAAGAAAGAATAATGAACATGGGGTTCATGTAATGGATAAAGAAAGTGAGTAAGATATGAATTATCAAGAAAGTCGTAATGAACGGTAATAAGATTAATAAAAACCGAATATGAGTTGGATAAGAATGAATCCTGAGGTATGGCATTTAGTTGCCAGAAAGCCATAAGAAATAAGAAACTGACTTAACAAATGTTATAGTTATAGTGGTTCAGAAAAGTTAAGAGGAATTTAGGTTTTAGTACAATCGTAACCTTTGATGGTTGACATATGGGAGCTGGGCTAAATAATTCCTTCAGAGAGCAAAGGTATATACGAAACTGGCAACCGATCTAACTCACTGTGATGGCAATGTAAATGAGACGGGAACTTGTTTATTGGTTGTTTGTGGGAAACCGCTCAGAGTACCATATGGACTACTAGCAGAGAAGCGATGTGTTCTGAGTCCTAGAGAAGTTATAAGAAGAAGATAAGAATGTAAATCATCAAAGATGATGAATGTATAAGTAAGACATCTCCGTATGTCATGAAGCCGTAAACCGGTAATGAAAGTGGTCGCGTAAACTTAGGTTGCAAGAACGTGAACCCTAAGAAGTAAAGTTAAGTAAACCAATGTGTAAGTCAAGTATATGACTAATTGGTGTACGTATTTTTCCTTATGTGTTTTATAGGAATTGGAATGATCGATTCAAAACAAAGTCGTAGTCGCTGTCAGTAAGGCAAAGTTTTCTAACTTCATTCATATTTTAAATGAATGCTAGTTTCTTAAACTTCTCAGATGTTAAACTTGAGAAGTTTTGTCTATGTGTGAATGTGCGATATTTGTATAAGGTGGTAGAATGTATGAGGCCATGTGCCATAATGTGAACACTTCAGTGTTTCTATGAGATGAACTATTTTGTGATTGAATTGTTCAATAAGAGAATGTTCTGTTTATACATGAACCGTTATTGTTAAGTCTGTGTTAGTGATTCTAGCCAGACAGAATGTGCATGATAGAGAGTAGAGAATGAAAGTATTTCAAAGTGAATGTGACTAATATTTTAAAATGATAGGAATCGAGATTATTCCTATTATTCAAGCTGCTTCATAACCTTTGTTCGGTTATCGAAGTTATAAAGGAATGTTGAATTCTTAAAGTTGTTTGTTCAACTATTATGACTTGCTGGGCAATTGAATACTCACACTTGCTTTAAATAAAAAACATTTTTCAGCGTACGAGTAGAAGAACTTAAGGATCCCGTAAAGATCAAGCTAATCGGTATTCAGAAGAAGTCTCATTCATTAGATGAATGAGTGTGAAAATCAAGTGAAGACTTGTAATGTAGAAAGATGTAATTGAACTATAGAATAGTTTAATGAACGGTTATGTATCCTTGGTGGCGGATGAAAGTCACTCTTGTAATAGATAAAGAATAATGTAATTAACATTATTTGTAATGAAAGAGGTTATAAGGTTTTAGAACCTGGGAATTGAGAATGTATGTTGTTATATTTCAGTATATAATGATATATGTTTGGAATGAAGTGGGATCGTGACGTACGAAATCCGGGTATGAAGATAGATCGGATTTCGGGGCGTTACACAAACCCTTTGTATATATGTGCAAACGAGACATAACACTACTACAAAATAATGCACTTAGGCCCAATTAACTACACAGACACTTTTCAAATAATTAGGGAATTGAAAAGATGCGGTAACCGTGTTTTTACGAAAGTTGGGGGGTGCCTAACACCTTTCCCTTGCTTAATCAAGCCCCCGAACTTTATGAATCTCAGTTTCCAAGGCCTGTTAAACAGAGTCCAATAATTGGGTTTTTTGCAAAACTTTTCAAATTCGGTTGAGTTGGTACAACCATTTCATTACTACAAACTAGCGACTCTGAATTTTTAAATCGTCGACATTTTGTGTCGGACTCTTTTGTCAAACTCACCCTTTCAAGCAAAACTCAAGACACATATAGAGAACATAAAGGGTAGAAAGACTAAAAGCGGAATCCCAAAAAGGAAACTTTTCCCGCCGTCCATAGATGCCCTATTTAGGCATATTAATTTATTAGAGCTTCATTGGGTTTGATGTACTTTCTTTTTTTGGATATCACTCATTATTTGGCTTATATTTGAGATATTCATTATTGTTTCGAGATATTTATCATTTATGCGAGATTCATTTGTTTCCACTTATTATTGTGTTCTTTTAGTGCATATGATAAATATTAGTAGTTCACATAGTTATTATACATGTTGGATATGCACACACTAAATATATGTCAACAGGTTGATTGGCTCACTCACACGAGCAATCACCCTTAGCGCTTTAAAAAGTGAGCAAGGTTGAGACAGTTCATTTATTGGCCCTTTGAGTAGCGAGTTGTTGATACTTTAGATAACAATCAATTGGTGCTTAGAAGTGAGCAAAGTGAAGATGATGTCGCCTTGGCATAAGTCAAGATGAGGTTAACTTGGATTAATCAAAGATAGTATGTCCCACAATCTAATTAACCTGTACTGATAACCAGATGCGAAGTTTTAGGATTGGCACTTGGGAAAGCAAGAAATCTAGAAGTTCTAGTTAGGAGCTTATAAAGCGACTGAACAAAGATCTGTACGGCATGACCACATGACATATGCCTATGTAGATGAGATTATCTGCCGTGACATGATAACCGAACGCAAAATTTCAAATATCACGCTTTAATAAGCAAGCAATTTGAAATGTTCGAGTAAAGCACTCTAGGAGTGGCTATACTAAGGGGTCCGCACAACAAGACTACAGAATAGTATATTGTTAGACGGTTTCATGTGCTTAGCGACCATATAAAGGAGGTGAGAGAATGAATCAATGTTCCCACACCGTGTGAGTCCTGTAGGACAAGTTTTTGATCCTACATGTGTTCTTTGTTATATTTGACTATACTGCAAAGACATGGATTAATGTTGCTATTTTGGTTTCAATTCCTAAGGTCAGGATTGATGAGTGTAGACACTCAAAATTTTCTGCACGCCTATTACTGACATTGTAGGAGGGCAGATTTGTCTTTTGGAGATAACCCTAGAAGACAGCTTACATCCATTTCAGATACTACCGGAAGTTCAGTTCCAACCCAGAACACAAACCGGGAACATCATCTCAACCCGAAACACACACATCGGGAGTGTCATTTCCAATCTCGGAGATAACCCCGAGGAATGCAGATCAAAAGACCGGCAACAATACCGGAGAGGACAGTTCTGTCTCGGCGATAACACCGTAACATTCAGTTCTAGTCCCAGAGACAACACTGGGAGTAACAACCCCATCCTTGGTGATAGCCCCAAGGGATGCCATTGCAGTTCCGGCGATAACCCCGGAAATGCTTGTTTCAAACACATGCAATCAGCTTCAACCCTAGACATCCTGTCGAGGCACACATACCTCAGACCCAAAACTAACAACGGGAAGACAGGAACACCCACAGATGACAGTGAGACATACAAACAAGCAGCAGTCCAATCTCAAATGTAACCTCGAGCAACGTCTCTTTTATTACATCAAAGAATAACCCCAAAGAGGAGTCACAGCGTCATCTTACCGTCTCAACAAGATGATATCGCGGCATACCAACAAGTAGTCCAATCTCAGCTGTAACCCTGAGCAACGTCTACTTTCAACTCAAACTGGCGATAACCCCGGTGAGGAGTTAAACGTCATCTTGTCCCTTCGACAATGGCACGCCGTCTCAACACTTTATACATACATACATACATCCAACGATGTCCCACAAGAACCGAGGAGTGACAATCCCGAGTGACTATTACATTACGTGGCGATTTTGGATAGAATTTGAAGCTTGAAGACCAAGGATGGAATTCTCTTCCCCGACTTCGTCTAACCTCTAATCCATGTCATTACGTAACTTTCGACACAAGCGGTCCGAAGAAGGTCGATATACCTCGCTCGGATGCTCGATTGAAGTTCTGCAAGTTCGAAAGGACATTACAAAGGTAATGAGTGCATGTATTACGAGACAACGGACCATGAGAGGCTCGGATGCACACACGACCACCAGCAGTAGTACAATCATGCACTTGCTGTGTACTGCTGCCATCCGCTATATATACAAGCCTCTGGGTCACCCATTTAAGAAGAAGGGGAGGGAAAAAAGCGAGGAAGCCCTGGCCCATTTTACTCAGACACACATCTTTTGAGTGTTTCCTCATCTTTAAACACTAGTTAGCTCACATATAGCTATCTTTTTTATCCGGTGGGAGCCGAGTGTTTATCCATTTAAAGTCATAGAAGTCTACTTTGGCAAATACCCCACCGTAAGCCTTCTTACATTTTATAAAGCCTTCTTCTCATATAAAGCACACAATCGTTATACACATTAAGAGTCATGTCAGGTGTGCATTTGCCTTTGACTTCTGGCCTATGGTTTTCATTTCATACGTATATATATACTTATATATGTATATATTTCATATATGGACTAACATTATCGAGTTATGCCTCGATTGAGCCTGCACTTGATGCGGAGCGCTTAATTGCTTTTTTATATATATATATATATATATATATATATATATATATATATATATATATATATATACTTATATATATAACTGTGGTCGACTTCTATCTCGATGAGCCCGGATTTTACATCCTGCGTGCAATTAATTGCTTTTATATATATATATAACTATTGTCGACATAATCGATGAGCCTCGATTTACATCCAAAGTATGCTTACTCGCTTTTATATATATATATATATAATAGATGCTCTGACATATCCGATGAGCCCGGATTTACATCCATATCGCTTATTATCGCTTATATATATATATATATATATATATATATATATATATATATATATATATTTACATTTCGTCAGTTCGGAGTTCACTTCGTGGCCTTTTTACAACTTTTATTTACATTCTCATCTCCGCTCTGAGTTTACTTGTGGGCGCTTGATACTTTACGACTTTATTTACATTTAGTCCCACCGAGTTTACTTGTATGGCGGTTGATCATGTTCATATATATATATATATATATATATATATATATATATATATATAAATCTTCTTCGCTTTCCATACAAATTAAGTATCATGTGAGCCTAGGAATCATGTGATCACAGGTTCAGTCTACTGAATCTAGATTCGGTTCCCATGATCGACATTTTTCAGCTGTAAGCAACATGTGCACTATTTTACAGTGTCTGAATTTCCTTGTATGGTTGTCATGCCCATGAGGAGTTCGGCACTGTTGTATATTATTTTTCTCGAGAATGCTTCGCGTCTTGAAAATAAAAGCAAACAAGTCGAACATTTAGTAATAAAATGGAAGTATCAAAGGCCTCAATTACTATTGAGCATAGGGTTTGAAAAACCTCTTTTACAAAACGTCATTGCAATATCTTGTTTAAAACTGAATTTTTCTATAAATTCAAACACTTCGTATATAGGTGCGAACGAGGCCTCACACTACTTTCAAATAATTGCACATTGATCCACACACACACACACATTCATATAACAATTTCTTTGAAGAGTGGCGGTCACTGTGGTAACACGGATGTCGGAGGGTGCCTAACACCTTCCCTTCGCATAATCAAGCCCCCGGACCCAAAATGAATCTCGGTTTCACAAACCCATCTAGCAGTGTCAAATCACTGGGTCAATGTGCAAACCTTTTTCGGTTGCGTTGGTGCAACCAAATAAATACACCAATCAAGCGACTCTTAAAGTCAAATCGCTACACATTATACATGTCGGACCTTTTTCACTTTATTTTTTCAAACAAATCTCACATTAACATGAGAACACCAAAGAACAAGTAACGGAAAAGGACACTAAAAATTCCAACGTCGGCGGTGGGCGACTCGCTAGGACTCCAAGAAGAGGGCTTAAGCCGCTATTACAAGCTTTTCAAAATTGTTATATGCTTGTGTGCGAATATTGCATTTACATTTCTGATAAATGTGTACGAATGCATTTTTATTTACTGCACTACTAAATATCTATCTGTGATATTAGTGCTTCGCACATGTCATCATTTTGCATACATGGTGAGACATGTTGTATGTGAATGTATGTTGTGTGATTCTTCCCTCAGGAGGCTATCCTGTCGGTGTTTGATTACTAGACTCGCAGGAAGAATAATTCCAGTGGGGCTCAAGAAAGGCACCACCTAGATTCACTCCAGTTGAAAGACCGGATTAACTTCCCGTCGAGTAGATTGCGATGATCTGGGAACCTTCATGCCAAAAAGCCGTGAGAGTAACCCTAAGATAGGTCAACCTCGATAAACCAAACGCGAGAGAAAGTCTCTTCATGCTTTCCATTTTCAATTACTTGTAAAAGCATTTACTTGTAATTTTATTCCATGTTCATCCATATGTAATGGAAAATATGAAGAATATCTGTGCATGCATGACATGTTATCAATTAACAACCGGTTTTGCAGGACAAAATTCCTAAAACGGACATGTTATGATAACATTTACATTACCCTAAGACTAAACTACGTAAGTCTTTTGTAGGGAAGCAATTGGGCCTGTTACCCGCTCAAAATCAAAAAAGGCCGCGAGCCTACAACCAATCATGTCTTCTTCCGACCAGTCTAATCCTGTCTCCCGAGAAGAATTTGACGGATTGAGTAAACAAATCACAGACTTGGCTGTTCTACTAAAAGAATTACACCAGTCTACTAAGGGTACGAAGATACCTACACATAAAGAACCCTCTACAAAAGGAGGAATTCAAGGTCTGGAAAAAACAATTCCAGAACTTCAGTTGGATACGACCAACAAAGACCCTGAAAAACACCCATCTCAAAGGAGATCCAAACACCGGTGATATCAGGAAGAATGTCCTTCAAATAGGGGAAACCATTCGTGTTCTCAAAGGGATTGGAACACATGGCAGTGTTTCATATGCAGACCTTTGCATATTTCCTGGTGTTCATTATCCAGAGAAATTCAAGACCCCTGAGTTTGAGAAGTATGATGGATTAGGGGATCCTTACACACATTTAAAGGTGTTCATTGGAGAACTCAGATCTTATACTGAAAATGAAAAGCTCTGAATGCAGCTGTTTTAGAAAAATTCCATTTGAAGGCCCGCTCATAGTATACCCGATTAGACAACTCAAAGATCCATACTGGGAAGAGTCGCTCACGCCTTCCTCACTCAATACAGCTTTTCAATCTCGGATGGCTCTGGACCCAGTATCAAATTACCAAGGTTAAGAAACAATCTAATGAGTCATTCGAGATGTACGCTCGAAAGGTGGAGGCGCCTTGCGCTCAAAGTTATTCCTTCATGAAAGAATCGAAAATGGTTATGACTTTCATAGATGTACAGAAGCTCCTTTCTATGAAAGAGTTCTAGTCGGTATTGGCAAACCATTCTCCTAAATGATCAAACATGGCGAGATGGTTGAAATGGGATTGAAGTCCGGTAAAATTCAAGACCTAGCCGCTCTTAAAGCTATTCACGAGAACATCCAAATCCGGGATCTTATGGAAACAACCCCTGAGGGTCCATAAAAAGAAAGAGGAGGATGTTTCCTCGATACTACAAGGACAAAAAGGCAATCAAAGCACGCCTATGCAGAGAGAAACTACTCCCTTTTCTAGCACACAATCTTCAAACCCTCCATTGCCTAAAAGTGGAGAAGTAAAAGCGACCTCGAACATTCACACCCTTAGGGGACTCGCTCGAGAATATTCTTCCTCTTCTCGATCGCCGTAAGAAAATTACACATCTTCTTCCACCACCCAACCCTAATGGGAGGGTTTTAATGCTACTTTCGAAGTGTGCTTATCATGCCGGGCACCTTGACATGATACTCAAGATTATCGGGCCTTGAAACATAAGATTAAGGATCTCGATAGACAACGGTGAGATCGTGGTCACTAAACCGAGATCAACCTCATGTAGAAGATAACCCTCTTCCTCAACACAAAGAAGAAGAGGTCAACATGATCGATTGGAGCAATGCATAAGGTTTCAATCTAATGGTGAATCATCCCAACCCATCAAAGACGGTGTTGACAAATGGGATTATGCAAAGTTCCAATTTACCATGGAACGAAAGATGAAAGCTCTTTGCAAACAAATTGAGCAATTGGCAGAACTGGTGACCCACCAGCATCAAGTCACACGCCAATTAATCAGGCAGGAGCATACCTATCTCCTTCCATTTGTTGTGAATGCTCCATCAACACCTTCAGAAAGCGAAGCTATGGAGGATAAGGTTGCAAAGCGAGCAAATGCTAAAGCCCGTCGAGATTTTGCCAATCATAGGGAATTTACCTATCTGGACCAATCTATGGACGAGATACTTCAAATGTTGATCAACGAACACTACAAAAAATGGGCCTTTAGCAACGATTTTTAGTAACGACTTTATAAGTCGTTGCTAAAAGTATATGTTTAGCAACGAAATTTGTCCTTCGTTGCGAGTTGTATCGAAGCTTTCACTTTTTGCAACGAAATTCATAAGTCGTTGCAAAATTTCGTTGCTAATTCATTGTCGGGAAAAATTTTCGTTAAAAATTCGTTGCAAAATTTTTAGCCACTTGATTTCCCGTCATCGTGGGCAATGAAAGTATTTTTGTTGCTAAAAATGGGGTTTTAGCAACGATTTTCAGGCAAAGACTTTATAAGTCGTTGCTAAAAGTGTGTATGTTTAGCAACGAAACTTGTCATTCGTTGCATTATTATCGGTCGACTTTCACTTTTTTGCAAACGAAATTCATAAGTAGTTGCAAAATTTGGAAATAAAATTAGTTAGAAATTAGTTGCAAAATTTCTAATCACTTGATTTCTCCTCATCGTAAGCAACGAAAAGTTTTTTTGTTCTATATTTAGATTTGCCTAATATGGACCACGCTTTTCGTTGCAACAATTTTTATTTTCATTGCATATTTTATACAAACTTTTTGTAACTTATTATTAAAATGTTGCCTTAAATTAAGATAATAATAATAATAATAATAATAATAATAATAATAATAATAATAATAATAATAATAATAATAATAATAATAATAATAATAATAATAATAATAATAATAATAATAATAATAATAATAATAATAATAATAAATACTAATAATAATAATAATAATAATAGTAATAATAATAATAATAATAATAATAACAACAATAATAATAATAATAATAATAATAATAATAATAATAATAATAATAATAATAATAATAATAATAATAATAATAATAATAATAATAATAATAATAATAATAATAATAACAATAACAGTAATAATAATAATAATAATATTCATAATAATAATAGTACTAATAATAATAATAATAATAATAATAATAACAACAACAACATACGTTTGGATAAACCAGTTAAGTTAAACACAATTAAAATTCCAAATAAATTGCAACTCAGACATGACTTAACATCGGAAAATTGAAGCCTTAAAAACCAAGGAATTCTATAATGGTGGAACCATTCATCTTACATCAGACATTATAGAAAAGCCAACGGTGTTTTATTATTATTATTATTATTATTATTATTATTATTATTATTATTATTACTACTACTACTATTATTATTATTATTATTATCATCATCATCATCATCATAATTAGTTATGTACATTTATTTATGTACGTAACAGATCTAAGAAAAGGGGATCTATTTTAATTTGGGGAAATGATTTGTTTGGTTATAAATATTAATCCTTGCAAAATAATAAAGCATTAGGCCCACGTGTCTTTGGTGGTCATTGGATCTATATTCCAAACCTGGAGGTCTTGGGTTTGAATTTGTGCATCAACATATTTTTTGGGATAAAGTTCAATATTAAATCACGTCACTTTCATCCACGTGTAAAATAAAATAAAAAATGCCACGTAGATCTCTTCAGTAAGACCCCAAATTTTATGAATAAAGATTTAATTTTCTCAAATATTTTTTGAATATTATAATGTGAATTTGATATAATGTTATAGTTATAATTGTAATATTTATAAATTTTACAAAGTATGCAAGTTGTTATAAAATATTCGATTGGTTTCAAAAATATTCATTTTATTAGGAATATTCGTGACAACGACGCAATCATTGGTGGACCCTACAATTACTATCGGCTCGAGTTAAAAATGATGAAGTAACTTTTTATGAAAATAACAACGGAAGTTTTACCGTTAACTCGTTGAAATACCCGTGATTAAAAAATACAATGAATACGCGTGGTTGCATAAGTAGACACTGCAGTATTGATGATTGATGCTTACGTGAGAAGTCACTCAGCTTATACTCAATTATTATTACGATAATTCTTTGCGATAAGATTTCACGTTATTTGATTCAATTATTGTTGATATTTTATATATTATTAAATCAATAATTGAGACGATACAGTTATTCATATTATTATTTGTAATATTGACGACGTCTAGATAGTTCTGTCGAGGAGAGGTTTAGTCATCTAATTCTACGCCAATAGGGAGAAATCCTTATTGGAAAGCCCCGTCTTTCCTGGGAACGATCCGGTTGTTAAATTTTGCGAGTTATAATAATGATGATAAATGTTGTTAAAAATATTGAGGATATTTTTATGAAGTATTTGATGTAAATTTTGCTTATTTTATGAACCCCCATTTACCCATTTTTTAAATTAATCGGTAGAATTTTTTTTAGTATATATGTAATATGGTGGAACCCACCTGTGATGATGACATGTTGGTGGGAGGAGAACACGTGGGGCCCACGTGTAGAAAAAATGAAATGGGGGGAGAATAATAATAATAATAAAATAATAATAATAATAATAATAGTAATTATAATAGTAAATGCAACAATATTAATAGTAATAATTATAATAATAATAATAATAATTATTATTATTATTATAGTAATAATAACAACAAATATTCATATAAATATTTATAAATTTATGTGATATGGCTTTTCTTTCGAATTTTTTCAAAAATTATCAATAATATATATTTATTCACCTAATTTGACAACAGATGAATATTTTTAGTACTATTATTATAATATAATAATACTAATAAATAATAAAATAATAATAATAATAATAATAATAATTATAATTATAATTATAATAATAGTACTAATAATAATAATAATAATAATAATATAATAATAGTAATAGTAATAGTAATAGTAATAATGCTAATTATAATAATAATAATTATTATAATTATAATAATAATAATAATTCTTAATAATAATAGTAATTATATATTATAATAATAATAATAATAATAATAATAATAATAATAATAATAATAATAATAATAATAATAATAATAATAATAATATCTATCATCATCTCTCAGAATCTGCAAATATCAAACACGTCGAATGCGCTCTACGAAAGTGCGTTCTCTCTGAAGGTGACACATTTTTCGGACTTTGTCGTCCGCTGATCACGATATCTTCCGGGGCTCGATCACCGACATCATCGACTTCATCAGTAAGGCTATGTTTTATCTTACTTCGATATGTGTTTTTATCGTTTAGAGTCAATCCTATTTGGATCCATGTGATTCGATCTTCACAAGTTATTTCTAATTCACCAAGACAAAACTATAAAAAGACAATACTTAAAAGATGACGTTTTTATAAAAAATATTGTGATATTTTTTTACAACGCTTTTTTAACAAAACGTTTTAGATACATATGAAAAAAAATGTTATATATTTATAAGGACAATTTTTAGTTGGCTTAAATATAAATTACTACCTTAAACTATCGAATTATATTCCACTTCTAAGTATTCACCTTTCAATTTTGTCAATTAGATGATTGAACTATTAATTTTTTCCACTTCTATATAATTGGGTCTGCCACGTCAGAAATTGCTGACGTGGCTTAAATACATGGCATGTTAGTGCTTATGTGTTAAAATTGAGTCATTTTTCAAAATTTTTTTTATCATTATATACAAGTAATAAGGGTAAAATAGTAATATAACATACTAATCTTTACTATTAAATAAATTAATAATAAAACAAAACAATAAACTAAATATAACTAAACTCATCCTCTCTCTCTCCCTTCAGATTTTGATTTTTACCGAATACCCAAATCAAAATGATAAATCAGGGCTTCGAAGAAGAAGAAGAATCCCATCTTTCACAGCCCCTGAACAAATGGAATTCAACAGTGGCAGCCGCGTGAAATTGAACGTTTGCCAGAAATTCCGTCGGTGGGCTCAAGGTCATGGCATCTTTTCCTGCGAGATGACAGAAGAGGGGCTTTCTGGATGAATAAACCCGTGGTGTCGGTGCTGCTGCGGTGTTTAATAATCCTTGCTTACAATTGGAAACGGTCCCTTCCTCTCCGGTGATCGACGAGCTCCTGGACGATATCGGAGTATTTTTGGTTTTACATTCTTCAGATATTTTTGACTCGCACGATTTAGGGATTGGTTTGACCTGAATCGGTGTAAATGGTTCAGACTAAGAAGAAGGAGACGGATCTGATGGTCCACGGCGGAACCGGGCGTGGCCGGTTCGATTCACGACTTTTTTGGAGAAATCGAGTTGAATTTGTTGATGGTAAGATTGTAATATGCGAATAAGCTGTTCTTCAATAGTCTTCATCTCAGCTGAGGCTGCTGCTGCTGCTGATTCATGAATCCCAACATGATTTTCCATCTTCTGAAAGCTAACAAGGTCAACCGATTTTTGGATTTATGTATGAGGAATTGATTTCCCTTTTTTGTGATGAAGGCGTTAATGTTGGTCACTGGCGTGGGTTTGCTGGTTTGGGGATGAAGGCGTTAATCATCTTCGATTCTCCGGCGAACTCAATCTTCTCTCTCTAACGCCATCACCACGCAACCTCGATCGTAACCTCTTCAATTACCTCGTCGAGATTGTTCCACTTGTTCAGTCATTAATCGTAATCTCTCCTTTCTTTTGCATTAAATCACTTTTAGTTCATTGAATTTCATTCACTTTAATCACTTTCTCTTGTATTTTAGTTTGAGTTTAATTTATTTTTATGTATGGAATTTGTTAGGATAGGAAGGCAAACACTTCTTTTACTCATTCTTTTTTGTTCTTCTTTGAAAGTGGTGAGTTAGTAAAGAAGTTACACTGGTTTACCAAATCCACACTGTTTATGATACTCATTCATAGCTAAGGAATAAATGTTGTTATGCATCTTCTACTTGGTGCTTCTCAATTTGTTTTCCCTACATCAATTTATTTTGACATTGCTAAGTTATTGACTTGAAACATTAGACTGCATATTTTAGCATTGTAGTTTAATTGGTAAATACATTTATTGTGTTCATGGAATGACAAATTGTTGTATTTCGGATATTTCCATATAAATGGCTTAGTTTAATCTGACATTGAGATAAGCGCTAAGACTTCCAAATATTTAAGGACCACTTACAAATATTTAACATTGAGATGCAAGCAAAAATGAAGTCATATCAGATGCCCGAGCAGGTGACAAATACTTGCTGCTTCATTAGGTTGTTTTTTGGAAGTGGATTACACCCAAGTTGTTGGGCTTGGTCACCCAAGCGTCTGTATATCATTGGTCCATTGAAGGTATGAAGCCCACTATTTATCTCAGCCAGCACTGGCAACGTGTTGTCATAGGTTCCATTTTTGTTTTCACTCTACAAACTCCTAATGTGGTTTGGAATAACCTCTGTGTCTCTTCTGCAGGTTAGAGCAGTGTATGTGAAGAATTTACTCAAAAACATTACACAGGATCAGTTAAAAAATCAAATTAAGCACCATGGGAAGATCACAAAAGTGGTTCTCCCACCTGAAAAAGCAGGACAAGAAAAGAGCAGATTCAGTTTTGTCCACTTTGCAGAAAGGTCAAGTGCCATGAAGGCTCTAAAGAACACTGAGAAATATGAGATAGATGGTAATACCTGTGTCTTTTTGTATTTACATGGGGATTTTAATTCTTGACAAGAAGTAAGCCATGTTGATTTATTAGTTTCAAGTTACCCTGCTTCCCAGTATCAAATTCTCAGAAGGCAGCCCTGCTTCCAAGTTACCCACCTCGAGTTGGTTATGGTTTGGTTGGAGGTGCCTATGGTGCTATTGGTGCAGGATATGGTGGCGCAGACAAGTAAGATACTTCTCATTATTCACTTTATGCACTGTCTAGCCTCTAATATTTGTACTTCTCAGTATTCTGGATCTAATGTTTGTACTTCGCATATGTATATTATCTACTACTGTATTACCAGGAGGATTAGCCGTATATACAAACATAAATATTGTATATATAGAGAGAGTATTGAACAATATAAACATTGTCATTACAATATTGTTGTGGGTATAATGTGCAGGTAAAGCAGCTTCATGATTGGCTTGTGCGGTGGAATGAGCAGTTCTTGAATACGGGAAATAAGGGAAAGGGCAAAAACCAGATCAATTCTGGTGCTAAAAAAGTTGTACTATTAAGTGGTACACCTGGTATAGGGAAGACTACGTCAGCAAAGTTAGTTAGTCAGATGCTCAGTTATGTAACAATTGAGGTGAACATTCTTGAAACTAACTTTATTAGCTAAAATCGTTGAGTCATTGCTGAATCAAGTTATTTTATGTATCCAATAAATTTACCAACTCTGTCCCATTAATCTTCTTTAGGTAAATGCTAGTGACAGTCGTGGAAAGGCTGATGGAAAAATTGAGAAAGAAATTGGTGGAAGTACTGCAAATTCTATCAAGGAACTTGTCAGTAATGAAGCCCTCAGTGTTAATTTGGATCAGTTAGTTTTTCTTAAGTTTCTTCCTTGTATATGTTATGAATTACCTTGTGAATAATATCTAATCCAGTTCATTGTTGCCAAATTTATTACAGCTCGAAGCATCAAAAGACTGTGCTGATTATGGATGAGGTCGATGGAATGTCTGCTGGAGATAGAGGTGGAGTGGCTGATCTTATCGCTAGCATCAAGAGCTCAAAAATTCCAATAATCTGCATTTGTAATGATCGATACAGTCAGAAGCTAAAGAGTCTTGTAAACTACTGCTTACTTCTTAGCTTCCGCAAACCTACAAAGTAGCAGGTCCGCTTCTTACATATTTGTATATGTTAGTCTGCCTTTATATTGTAACCCCTACCCCCTCACTTAAATATATTATATCTGTGGGAATCAGGAACTCCTGCATATACAGATGCTATAATATGCATTTTGATCAGAACAGTTGCCTTTA
Source organism: Panax quinquefolius (assembly GCA_020205615.1). Classification (NCBI taxonomy): domain Eukaryota; kingdom Viridiplantae; phylum Streptophyta; class Magnoliopsida; order Apiales; family Araliaceae; genus Panax; species Panax quinquefolius. Next base: position 100,773,259 of record CM035156.1, read on the forward strand.
TTTAGTGCAGTAGATGTATTAAGTGTATCTCCTCTTCTTATTTTTTGACTAGTCAAGAGATGCATATATTCAAAGGGCACCAAGTGGATGGCGCCCATGGTATAAACTATAAGAAGATACTTTATTCTCTTTTATTGCAACTTTTAGACCGACTCCTGTATCAACAAATTTCGAGAAAGTGTCAACTTAACTAAGAGATTGCTATTTGGTTACTTGCATATCAAATACAGCACCTTTTTTTTTGTAACATCATCAGAGACTCTAATCATGCAGGCAGGCCATTTTCTCCCCGAGGAGGATGACAAGTTTCTTGAGAGAGTACGAGCTGCAGTTGAAGAAGAGGAGCGCCAGGCAATGGCTGCAGCTGATGCTGGTACTACTAAGGATGCCATTGCAACTACCGAGGAAGCTAGGAAAATCATCCAGTCATGGATCAATCTCAGAAGATCTAAGCAGTGGTAAAGGTGGAGATAAGGAAAGTAGGGACCATATAATTGAGAGTGAAAATCGAGGACGCTTGGATGCAGTCGCTGATAAGTAATATGGAAACCAGGGATCAGAAGGACCAGGTGCTGGCAGGGCTTGTGATTCTCTAGCAAGCTTGCCCCTAGAATTTTATCACTATTACCATGGCAGCAATACTGATATGGGGACTCTTATTGAGGTGATTTTAGCAATGTTGTGCTTAAATTCTTGGTATCTTGCTTGGTACTACCTTTTTGCTTAAAAATCTATGTGGTCACACGATTGTTACTTGTAATAAAGCAATTTTGATCACCTAATATTTAGTGGCAGCTTTTGTGTATTATTGGCACTCATATAAAATTGCAACTGCCTTCTTCTGGAATAGCATATGCATACACTTGGGTATATATGCATTAGCGCAAATTTTTCTTGGCCTAATGTTGAGTTTAATCGTTTCCCTTTATTCACTAATGTGTTTTGTGTCTGTCATAGCTCCCTGCTTACAGGTGAAGCCTTGAGAAATTGAGACTAATATGACTAATTGACTTTTCTTCAACTGATTGCTAAAATTTGTAGGATGGGAGCCAGTACATTATGTTGTTATGGGAGCAACCTGTCAATTTTGGAAGCAGCAGAGATTTTGTTATGCAATCGTGGGTAGGTTCATCACCGAATGAGATTTTAAGAAGGGAACCTTACTTGGTAGTCTCTCTGTTATTTCTTTGTTTAATTGTATTCATATATATTTTCCCCAAAGTCTTATTACACTTGAAAGCTTTGTGGGTGTCATATGGACCACATTTGAACTTGAAGATATTTGGAGAGACGAGCCAAATATTGGGACGTGTCCTTCAGATGATCGATTTAAAGAGGATTTGGACCAAGTTGAAACTATGCAAAACCAGTAACTTCCTTCGCGGTGGAAAGAATGCCCGTGTTTAGGCTTCTTCCCTGGCTTCTGTCTCGTTAGGTAAAACCTCGTTGTGTAGATCGTCATCCTAAGGTGGCCTGCAGATTTGCATCAAAGACTATATGAGAGGGTTGAGTTTCTCATATCGGAATATATATATAAAGACGACTATGAAGACCATGCTCCCCCCTCCCTCGCATCCATCAGGGTCTTCTCCCTCCCATCCGTATACATGTTATTTTCTAATCTTTTCATTTTTGTTGGCTTACAAATTCTGTCTAATTCTAAAATTTAATTACCAGTGATGATAGCTGAAGCTGCTGTAGTTTTTGAGTTGCATTTTTTTTTGTGGGAAGAGGAGGGGGGGGAGGAAGGGGAAGGAACTGTAAATTTAGGTCAGCTATCTTTTTTGTATGTTATGTTAAAATACAAATAGTGGAATATAAACATGTAGTTATTTACAAGTCGTAATTTTTGAAGAGCTACCCTCCTAGTATAATAATAACAATTGTCCGAAGCTGGTGTAATATTACCCTGCAACCATATCTTACAAACACCCTCATTCTAGACTGTTGATTATCTGAGAGAGAGCAATGAAATTTTGGTTTTGATGTATCTGGTTTGTGAAGTTAAAACCTTACGATGGTTACTTTTACTAGTAGTTGGACTTTTCTTTCCCAATGTGCATTTCCTTTAAGGAATACTATGTTCAAGTGTTCTCCTTTTTCTTTTTTGGGTCATCTGATAGAATGTTTGATTGATCCTATGGGATTTCCATTTTTGGACGAAGGTAGTATACAAAATTAAGTAACAGAGAAAATTCAGGCCTGGATTTGTTTAATTCCTACCTAGGCGTTGAGCGTGTCCTCTACTGCCTAAATTTGAAATCTGCCTAAATTTGAAATAAAAAATAAGGATTAATATATACCAACTTTTGAGGTACTCAAGCAGTTGAGTTATTATTGGTGGACTAAACCATGTGAAGGTACCAATCCCTTTTCTTCCTTTTAACATTTATAATGACATAAGCTTGCCACATAAGAAAGTTTTATATTTTGAAATGTATAGATCGATGCTAAAAGGCTGGAGTTATCTTTTATATATGAAAATTAGTCTCTATCTGTAAGACAGTAAAAGGGATCTACCATGTATTTAGTCTGATGATAAGGTTGGAAGTTTTAAAATCTATAATGAATTTATTTTGTCATATTTACATTCTGTTTTTTCTTGTAGTTGGAAGCAACAAATTCAACCTACCAATTTGTTTTCCATGTGCTATTATCTTGCTTCTAAAGTATTATGAAATAGGATCCAAGCCTTGACATTGTAGACTGTTTTACATGTCGATCTTCTGGTTATGCTATTTTTAGTGACCTGAATTTGTTAAAGAAATTGGCCATGAAGATAGATGCTCGATATATTTTCGTGGTGGAGTAGGTATGCTTCTTCATAACGTTTTTTTATATATCCTTGTTACATAAATATGTGAAAGACCCGAACCACATTATTGAGTTAGAACCGGATGAAATAACGGAAGATTTAACGTATGAAGAGGTTCATGTTCAAATCTTGGATAAGAAGGAACATATTCAACGCTCCAAGATTATACCTCAAGTCAAAGTTTTATGGAGGAACCACGATGTTGAGGAAATGATCTGGGAGTTAGAATCTGAAATGAAATCAAGGTATCCTTACCTCTTTGACATACCAGTATGTACCCTCTAATTTCGAGTAGTAAATTTCATAAGAAGGGAGATTGTAAGACCCCAACTTTTATGAATAAAATAAATTTTTATAAATATCATTTTGAATATTATGGAATAAATTTGATATAATATTATAGTTGTGGGTAATATTTATAAATTTTTCAAAGTACGCAAGTTGTTATATAATATTTGATTGGTTGGGGAATATTCGTTTTAACAGAGAATATTTCATGCACGACCAAGACAATTATCGTGACCCCACATAAATGTAATTATTGTCGGATTGAGAAAAACGACAAAAATATTTTATTGAAAATAACGGTGGAAGTTTTACACTAGATTAATCTTTGTTGAACTACTTTCGGTAGTAAAGTACAAGATAATGGCGTGGTTGCATAGTAGCACACCAGTATTGATTATCGGATCTTACGTGAGAAGTCATTCGGTTTTATTCAATTATTGTCGATATTTATATATTATTAAATCAATAATTGAGATGACGGAGTTATTAATATTATTATTTGCAATATTAACGATGTCTAGAAGTTCTGCCAATGAGAGGTTTGGTCACCTAATTGCGCGCAAATAGGAAGAAATATTTATTTGAAAGCCCTCTCTTTCCTGGAAACGACCTGGTCGATTAATAGTGTGAATAATAATAATGATGATGAAGTTTTGTTTTATTAGTATTATTAATGTAATAAAATAGAAAAGCTTTTCATATAAAACAGAATACTTTTATAATGTTATTCGTTTTATTAGGCTAATAGTAAAATCTTTTTATATAAAATAGAATACTTTTATAAAGTTATCTGCTTTATTAGACAATAATTAGAATATATTAATTTTATTATGCATAGTGTTTTGCATAATTAATACCGCATAGTGTTTGCATAATAAAATCTTTTTATATAAAATGAATACTTTTATAAAGTTATTCATTTTATTAGATTATAAATAGAATATATTATATTTTATTTAAAAGATTTTGCTTTAAATATGGATCGTCCGATTAAAAAGTAAATCAATCTGGACTGCTCATGAATTAGTTACTTATGATCCATTCTTCTATAAATAGAAGCTCATTCTTTCATTATTTCTTACGAATTCACTGAAACTCTAGAGAGAGAAATTATATAGAGAAAGAAGAAAAGTATTCTGCTACTTCACTAATTCCACATCCAATACTTTTCTTCTTAAGGTAAGGGGTATTATTTCTTTTGTATTCATGAAGAGAACTTCATTATTCTATTCTTTAATATTACATTGGAATAACTCAGATAATGCGGGCTACCCTATACTTGGTGAAATTCTTCATTTAATCCATTCTTTATTATTCATTAGAATATCATGTATACGTGTGTTTTACTGTGGGACCGGTTCCGCTTTTTTATTATTCTTGGAATGAATATTCTCATGCATGCTTTTACGCCAACCCGATTCCATCTTTATTATTTTGTTGGAATATCTTGTTTACGCTGCTTTTACGTGGGACCGGTTCCGTCTTTATTGCTCTGTTGGAACATCATGTATGCGTCAAATTTACTTTGACTCGTTCCGTTATATAGTATTCTCGTTGAATAACTCGCCTACATCTGCGCGGCACCGCATGCACGGTGATTTCTGTTGTTATTCCATTCTTTATTATTCTGCTGGAACATCCTCGGTTGCAAATTTAAATCTCGACACGGAATATCCTTGATATTTCGCGCTTCATCCAAAGATCTTTTCATGAAAATATTCTTCCGAGCATTCTTGAATTTTACTCTACAAAGAAGTATCATGTTGACAATTTGGACGTTATTAGTTCCTGAATAAATTAATTCTTGAACTTGTTTTATTGAATTCTTATATCATTGTCATCACCCTCATGTTTATTTTATTTTTTTGAAAATCATCTGTGGCCTGTAGTGCATTGATAGACTTGGTATGATTATGACCAGGGATTATTCGGTGTAATCATGATCGTAATGTTACAAATGATGTGGTAAGAGTCCTTATTGGCCCGTAGTGCATTGATGAACAGTTGTTGGCATGATCATGACAATTGATGAATACACGAATATCCTTGGCCCGTAGTGCATGTATAATTTGTGGTCGTGATACTAAATGAATTTCCTTGGCAGTAGTGCGATGATGATGTGGATTATTTATTAAAATTTGAGTCCCAAATGATAAAAGTGATGAAAAACCTTTTAAATCATAAAAGATAGTAGATTTTATTCTCTACTGACTCTTTTAATGGATTAGCTTGTTCTCTAGCAGCTTAAACTTGATGTCTATTATATTTTATCAGTTTAACATTGTTGAAGACTAATGATAATTTATTCTGCATTATCTTAGTCATAATATTTCTTACTGGGCTAGTTGAGCTCACCCTTTCTTTCACTGTTCTCTTCAAGAAATGAGAACGTAGCCGGGACTAGTCGGGGAACGGAGTGACGGTCCGAGATGGTGTCTTAGTAGTCCTCACTATTCTATAAAATAGTGTGATAATAAATGTAATGAGGACTTATTCTGAGAGTAGATATTGTCTAAAAGACAATATTTGTATTAAAACTCACAGCTCTTGTTGTATATTTAAGATTGTATTTGTATTCTGTACCATGTATTTGGCGACTCAGAATAGGCGATGTATAACTATTTTGGGGGCGCAATATTTTACGAGTTATTACCTTTACGTTCTTCGCGTTCTTGCTAAAAACTCTTATGATTTGCTTCAAGCTCACTTGATTACTTGTTTCTAGCTCTTTTCTCTCTCTCAAATAAGTTGGTTAATGTTTGTAAACAAACAAATGAAGTAGCTAAGCTTCCTTATATAGGCAATTCAAATGGAGGGTAAAATGGTCTTTTGGTAACCTCCTTACTATTCACACCTCCACAACAACTTAGCCACCAAGTAAACACTTTACTTGGCCACCATGTGGCCGGCCCACATGCCTTGTGGGTCCCCCCATGGGTTGCCCCATGGGTTTTACCCATCCGGTGACCCATCGGTTTGATCCGCGGTTCGGTTTCTTGGATCAGGCTTGATTTAACCTAACATCGGGCCTTAATAATACTCAATCTTGGGCTTCATTTCACAAAACATTGGGCTTGACATAATCCAAGTCCAATTGGATTCTACAAAATCCATAAACTCAAAGTCCAATAAGAACCAATCGTATTCTACGCTTATAACTCACGTATTCTCTTCGCATAGTATTCGTACGATATTCGTATTATACGTCATAATGTTCTTCATACTATACTCTTATACTAATTAGTATCATACTCGTATATCACACGTATATTAACTCTAATCATTATATGCATTTCATTTCCTTCACGAAAATCACTTTCCCTAACCCTTAGGTTTTAAGTCCGCAAGCGAAAACTTCATTTGCCATAACTGAAATATTATTGGATATTCCATCTCGTCTTAGAATTCTATCATTACGCATTTCTCAGAATTTCAAACTTAATTCCCGAGCTGAAACGGATGAATAGTGTTTTTACAGAAATTTCTCGGAAAACTTTTATTTTCGTCTTGGAGATTCAAAATAATTAATTCTAGCATATAGCCAGAATCCTAACCACATCCGCACATTCTAGGTCATAGAACGACCTTCATATAGCTTACTCACATAAATAATCAATTAAATTCATTTAATCCACATAATCAAATAAAAATTTAATTCATATAAAAATCCGATTTTCTCGGGCGTTACATTCTCCCCCCTTATAAGGATTTTGTCCCCAGAATCTCTCTACCATTACATAAACAAATGAGGAAAATTTTCCTTCATTTTACTCTCGAGTTTCCACATTGCTTCTTCAGCATTGTGGTTCCTCCAAATCACCTTTACCGAAGGTATTATCTTATTTATCAAGATTTGTTCCTTCTTATCAACAATCTGAACTGGAAGTTCTTAATACTTTAAGTCTTTTTCTATCTGAATAGATTCGTACTCTATTACATGTGGATAGTCCGCATTATAGGGACGCAACACTGACACGTGAAACACATTGTGTATACATTCAATCTCTGGAGGTAAAGCTACGTCATAAGCCACCTCTCATACCCTTCTTAAAATTTCAAATGGTTCTATAAACCATGGACTTAACTTCCCTTTCTTTCCAAAACGTATCTTCCATTTCCAAGGCGATACTTTCAGAAAGACATACGAACCTACTTCAAATTCTCTCTTCTCACGGTGAGGATCTGTATACTTCTTTTGTCTATGTTGAGCCGCTACCAATCGAGTACGTATTAACTTTACCTTGTCTGTCGTCTGTTATACCATCTATGGTCCCAACATCCGACGTTCCCCTACTTCATCCCAGCACAATGGAGTTCTGCACTTCCTCCCATATAATGCTTTATAAGGCGGCATGCCTATACTAGCGTGAAAACTATTATTATACGCAAATTCCACCAAAGGTATATGTTCGTCCCAACTCCCCTTAAAACCCATAATGTAAGATCTTAACATATCTTCTAGCATTTGAATTGTTCGCTCACTTTGTCCATCCATCTGAGGATGATACGTTGTACTCAACTTCAGATGCGTTCCCATTTGCTCTTGCAAACTCCTCCAAAAATTCAATGTGAATCGTGGATCACGATCTGACACAATCGAAATAGGTACTCCATGTCTAGAAATAATTTCCTTGACATACAGTTTAGCCAATTGCTCTAGGTTATACCTAACTTCTATTGGTAAGAAGTCAGCCGATTTCGTCAACCGATCCACCCAAATAGCGTCGTATCCCTTCCTTGTCGTTGGAAGTCCCACCATAAAGTCCATTGTGATATGCTCCCATTTCCACTCTAGAATCTCTACGGATTGCAATAACCCACTCAGTCGTTGGTGTTCACCCTTAACTTTCTGATAAGTTAATCACTTACTAATATATTCTGCTATCTCTCGCTTCGTGTTTGGCCACCAAAAGTTCTATCTAATGTCTTGATACATCTTAGTACTACCCGGATATATCGAGTACCTCAAATTATGGGCCTCACTCATTAATTCATATAAAAATCTGATTTTTTTGGGCATTACAGTAACTTTGGGGGCGAAATAACTATTTTGCCCCTAGCTTTGAAAATCTATAAAAGAGAAGTGTTAGTTGATTTCTTTGAAATAAACCAACACTTTGCGAGAGAGAGAGAAAGCTCTTAAGCTTGCAGAAGAAGAAGAAGAAGGAAGAGATAGAGCATGGATGCTCGGATCGGAGAAGATCAAGAAATAGAAAAGCTAGCAAATCGTCGGCTTTGTCTAGAGGAAGAAGAATAAAGAATAAAGGTATTCAAAACCTAACTACTAAGTTAAATTTTCTTTAAGTTTCATATGTTCAAAACATAGCTTAATGAGAATACAAGTAAAAAATGTTAAGAATGATTTTCATATGGTTGAAATCATGCGAAAACGAAGAAATAAGAATTAGAAGTTTAGTTTATAAATTTCTTAAGGAAGTGTGAATTTCGTAATGAATTTGAGCGATCCGAATGAATTATATGAACGATTCAGTGGAAATAGTAAGGAATGGTGTTTCATAACACCAAATTCCAAGAAAAAGTGAAATTGTAATCAAAATATCGATTAAAAATGAAGAACTAATGAAGAACACGCGAAGAACACAAAGAACGTTGTTGATGGACAAATTTAAAACCATCGTAGTATAACTTGTTGTTGATGGACAAGTTTAAAACCATAGCGTATAAGTTAGTTGCTTATTACTTGGTTAGGAACGGTTGAAACGTTCATGAAGAACGGATTAAACTTAGCTATAACGATGTTATGGCAAAAATTTCATAAAAGACGAATGAGAAATAGAAAGTGTGTAAATGAACCCGAAGGTATAGGGTTTCATAATAATGTAAGAGAATGTAGAAAACGTGAGTCGTGGATTCAAGAACGAATGAGTTCCGAGTTCGAATGACCGAATTACGGACGAACGAACGAACGAAGAACGTTAATAACGTAAAACAAACGAGTAGTTGAGTTTAAGCCAATTGAATGGCATGTTGACCGATTCAGAATAGCTTTGGAACGACCTCGTTCCGAGTTATAACGAATAAGTTATGAGATTGTAAAGTAAGCGTCTCAAACTAGTTCATGACTTAGAAATTTTTTTCAAGGTTTTAGGCTTGGCGCCGTAGTGCTAGTTATGCCTTGGGAGGCGGTGCCGCAGCTGTAACAATCCAGAATTTTAAATTATAATTTTAAATATTTATTGGATTATATAAATATTTATTTGATGTATTTATTATTGAAATTGTTGAATTAATATTTTATTTATGTGGTGGTTGTTAGTAAAAATTTATGAATTTAAATTTATTAGATAATATTCTAAATTAATTGAAATTATAATTTAGAGAGTTTTAATATAACATGAGATGTTATATTGTTGTTTTAACGTAATAATTTAAAGTGGTATATTAAATTATTAAATAAAATTATGATGAAATTATAATTTTGTGATAATTGTTAAAGTGGAATAGTTATTTAAAATAATTTATTTGATTAATGTGTATATGGAAATCCAAATAAATAATATGTAATTATAAATTATAAACTAAATTGTTTATAAACATAAATTAAAGGAATTTAATTTAGTTTTGCCAAACAAGACTTAAATATATTAAGTCTTTAAATTTTAAAGGGTTTTGCCAAACGGAGCCTTATAGCTTTTGGATTTTTGATATTTGATTTTTGAATTTTAAATAATATAAATAAATTAAATTAAATAATAAATATAATATAATTATAACATATACGTTAATAGTTTGTAACTTGTATTATATTAAGTATGCGTATTAAGGTCGTATCGGTTTATTTTAGTTTACATATACTTGGGTTATCAGTGTTTTATTTGCTAAGCGTAAGAATTACAGAGACTGAGAGGGAATTGAGAGAAACCTAAGAATTTTCACAACAATTCCAGTGGTTAGCAAGGATTTTTGAATTGTGGTGATTATATGTGTTGGTTATGTTTGAGTTGTATGTAAACAAGGAATTGGTATGCTAATTACAGTTAAAAGTAGGAAAAATAATTATAGTGAATATTTTGAATATGGCTTATGAAAGTACCAATTTTAGTGGTCAATTTATATGTTAAACTGTAAATTGAGACTTGTTTATGCTGGTTCGTTAAGAAACGAAGAGAATGTAGTTTGAACGGAGTGATTCGGTGTAGAATTGTAATCACAATGATGATTTTTTTAAAATATGTCAAAAATGGAGTTTTCATATGAAAATATGGAATTTGAGAAATTAAACTAGTTTAAGTTGTTGTTAAATTGTTCTAATTGGTTGAATATGTTGGCAAACATGTTTGTAATAGTTTTATACCAATTGTATGTGTTAATATTAATGTTTGGTGGGTGAAATTCGTGTTAGTTGGGCTAAAGTCACCATCGTTCATGTTGTCTCGGTTACGTACGTGCAGCACAGCACGATTCTTGTAAAGTGCGAAGAAGACCGTAAATTGGCCAGAATGAGGTTTGTGTATAAGCGTGTGTATGCCAGCTACGCCATACCTACTCGCTCTAAGATGGTGAGTTCTGCTGCTGCTGCAGACCTGGGATATCAACATAACTTGGTTTAAGGTTATGTTAACGTGTCAAATGTGTAATGACAAGGTTAAAACAGCATAGTGTAATATGGTTAGTGATTCTAACGTGATAAGAAGTTAGTAGACTATGAAAATGACATGTTGTGATTTATTGAGCATGAGAATTAGTAAATAAGTATTATGAAGGTTAACACTTGAAATTTCTGAAGTATATATAGTAGCATAAGACTTGTACTAAATTAACAAGTCTAAATAGAAATGAGTGTTATGTTGGAAATTGAATGTTAGTATATCTAAGAGATATTGTGGTTTTAATACTATGTGTAGGTGAATGTGAATTTTAATATTATAGCTTATTCTCGAGGCAAGTTTTCTAACTCTACACTTTCGTTGAGCTAGTTCTATTATTACATTGTGTAACCTTATCTTTTTACATTGAGCAAGTTTCTTACTTTAAACTTTCTTTAAGCGAACTCTTGTATTCCTAATCATTATTTGACCAAGCAATAACTTTAACTTTATTCGAACAAGTTTTGAATTCCAATACTTATTGATGTATTCGAACTTGTTTATTGTTAGACAAGTTTCTTTATTGTCATTCGTGTATTGTGAATGCAATTTTCTTGAATTCTAATTTCTAATGTCGAATTGTCTTATTTCAATTACTTGACACAAGTTATTCTCATAATGAGCAAATTTTATTTTCAGCTTGCTATTACTCAATGTATATTCAATAATTCATATCCCTAGCTTAATATTATTCAAGCAAGGTTTATTGTCATTCAATACTTATGCTTTGTAGTTGTTTCTAAGCATGAGTTCAATATATTGTTAGTTCGCTTACGCTTATTCATTGTTCCATATTATGTTATTATTGATCAATTGTTGTGTTATCAAACCTTATTAATTCAACTAGTCCTCTAGTTGATGATCGTTAAACTTTAAATTACCCTTGAAAGCTTATCCAAACCAAACTTTCTTTGGTGCTGACTTGTGCTCTGAAACTGAGAAGAACAACCCTATTTTAGGGGATACATTATGCGTTTAGATGTTTGTGCACAATACATGGTACAAAGGGCTGATCACCTTAAGTACGTGAAGTCCCTACAATATAACTGTTAAGGTTAAAGTTGAAAGATTACTTATAACCGTGGACATGGTTCGTGGTCTTATGACCCTCAGATATATATATATTTCATATTTCGATTCCAGTCTTTGGATATCATTGATAGAGTACTATTCAGTTTTGATGAGCCTATTCACTGGCAGTTATTATTATCTTATTGATTCATTGCTATATCTAGTGAGCATTTGTTTTGCTCACTCTTGCATGAATATAATTATTGCAGCTAAAGTTGAGAAGGTAGAGGAACCTACAACTAGCAAAGGAAAGGAAAAAATGTACAAGTGATGAAGACTTGTAATAATTTTATTGATTGTCATGATGTTGGATTTTATATTTAAGGATGTAATGTAATTATTTAAATTCCGCACTTGAGTGATGTTTAAGGTTAGACAACCTGGGAAGATTTTTATTTAATGATGTAACCCTATTTAAAGGGAGGATTTATGATTTAAATTTTATTATGATTGGGTAGATAAATATGAATGAATGGAAAGTGAATACCAAGCCTTAGGTTATGAACCTTAGGTGGGAAAAAGCCTTAGGAAGTAACCTTTGAAAAGATAGTGGTGATAAACTCTTATCGAGTTTTAAGGAAAAAGTAATAAAACACTTATGTGCTTATGTGATTATAACTTATGTGCTCGTGAGTGTCTAGTAGTAATGATTAGTAATTAAAACTTACAAATTTTGTTGTCAGGATGACTAATGTAGGAGAATCCAGTTAGGCTAGGGAGGAAGGATCCAGATGCCTAGAGAGAAGGAGCCTCGAGATATTCCAGTGGTGTGGGAACAACTACTGCCATGGGAAACAATCCCGTTGGTCACAGTGGTTGAGCAGGAAGGATTACCTGATGAGGATGATGAGATAGAGACGGACAAGGAGGACCCCGTTGAGCTGTCACAGTCAGATGAGGATGAGGAGGAAGAGATTTCACTTAACTCGATTGTCGCCCATATGTACGACAAAGTATACGACCGCAATGTGGAACTTTAGGATAGCGTCGAGTAGTTGCAAGAGATAGTAGCTGAACAACAGATCGCAATGGCGCAGAAGGACAACAAGATCCAAGATCAAGATAAACGCTTGAATAATGTCGAAGAGAAGCTGATCCACACTGAAGGAGAAAACGACCAATAACAGAGTTGGAGAACAAATTGAAAGAAGAATCTACGAAGAGGGCAAGAGCCGAAGACGCATATGAAGAAACGTTTCAACGAGCCAGGGTAGCAGAGAGAGAGGTTCAAGTAAAGAGGATAAAGATGGAAGAGATGAATAGAGTTTTCAACACCGTGATCAATAAAGCTCAAGATCGGGTCATGTGTTATCCTATTCAATTCGAGACACTGCCATCGTACATTTTAAATCGTCGAACAATGTTTCGTATTATGGAAGAGGAGCGTCGTAAGGCTATGCAACATTTTAATAGGACGTCATAAATGTAATTATTATGGGATTAGTGAGTAAATAAGATGTAAATCCCAGCTATGATAGATGGGATGTGATGATGATGAAGTTGTCCAGAAACTTTTGTAGTTCAGGAAAGTAATGTAAATAGCAGTGATGCTATTGTTTTGATGTTTCCTAAAAGATTATGAATGAATAAAAGTTATTATTTTATTCAAAGTGTTATGTGTTACGTGATAATCTTTTATAGTGTGCAAATTAAGTAGTAATACTTAAAAGGTTGAATAGAATCTAATGGGTGTATTTTAACAGAAAATGCCTCCAAGATGTCAACCACGACAAAGGACCCCTGAGAATAACAACAATGTTGAGGCTAATCCAGTTCAGCAATTCATAACACTACTGACGGGAGCATTACAGAATCAGCCACAGAATCAAGCTGCGATATTTAAGGACTTCAAGACAATTGGGCCACCAGAGTTCCGTGGGTCCATGAATCCGGTTGAAGCACAGACCTGGATCATGGAGATAGAGAAAGTTTTTGATGTTGCTAGGGTAGGGGATAACCAGAAGACTTCTTTTGCAATATTCATGTTGAAAGCAGAGGCCAGTTATTGGTGGCAAGCCAATAAAACCCGAGGAGGTCAAGGGGTAATGACTTGGGATAGGTTTAAGGAAATATTCTTCGAGACCTATTTCCCAGAAAGCTCAAAGAATCAGATGGAAGTGCAGTTTCTAGAACTGAAACAGGGTATAATGTGAGTGTCGGAGTATGCCATGAAATTCAACGAATTAGCAAGGCTTACGCCATATCAAGTGAATACAGATTAGCGTAAGGCAAGAATATTTGAGCACTGTAACACCCCGAAATCCGGTCTATCTTCACACCCAGATTCCGTACGTCACGATCCCATCTTCTTCACAACATACATCATTATATAGCTAAATATAACAACATATACTCTCAAATCCCAGGTTCTAAAAACCTTATAACCTTTTTCATTACACATAATTATAAATACATTATTCATTTCATCTTACAAGAGTGACTTTTATCCGCCACCAAGGATACATAACAGTTTCTTAAACTAGTCTATAGTTCAATTTTATATTTCTATATTATAAGTCTTCGCTCAATCTTCTCGCTCATCCACATTCTGAATGGCACTTCATTTGGATACCGTCAGCTTGATCTTTACGGGATCCTTAAGTTCTTCTAACATCGTTCACTGAAAATGTTTTTCATTTAAAGCAAGTGTGAGCATTCAAGTGCCCAGCAAGTCATCACAGTTAAACAAACATCTTCAAAAATTCAAACATTCTTTTAGGACTTCAATAACCGAACAATGGTTATGAAGCAACTTAAATAATAGGAATAATCTCGATTTCTATCATTTTAAAACAATATTCACTTTCATTTTAAAATACTTTCATTCTTCTACCTTTTCATACACATTATGTCTGGCTAGAATCATTAGCACAGACTTAACAATAACGGATCATGTATAAACAGAGCATTCTCTTATTGAACAGTTAAATCACAAAACAGTTCATCTCATAGAAACATCGAAGTGTTCACATTGTGGCTCAAGGCCTCATACGTTCTACCACCTTGTACAAAAATCGCACATTAGCACATAGACGGAACTTCTCAAGTTCAACATTTGAGAGGTTTAAGAAACTAGCATTCATTTGAAATATGAATGAAGTTAGGAAACTTTCCTTACGCCCAGCTACAGCTTATGCTGAACTACTCATCTCAATTCCTATATAACACATAAGAAAACACCACATACACTAATTAGTCATACATCTTTGACTTATGCATTAGTTTACTTAACTTTATTTCTTAGGGTTCGCGTTCTTGCAACCTAAGTTTACGCGACCACTTTCACTACCGTTCTACGGCTTCATGACATACGAAGATGTCTTACTTATACATTCATCATCTTTGATGTTTTACATTCTTATCTTCTTCTTATTACTTCTCTAAGACTCAGCACACATCGCTTCTCTGCTAGTAGTCCATATGGTACTCTGAGTGGTTTCCCACAAACAACCAACAAACAAGTTCTCGTCTCGTCTACACTGCCCATAACAGTGAGTTAGATCGGTTGCCAATTTTGTATATACCTTCGCTCTCTGAAGGGATTGTTTAGCCCAGCTCCCATATGTCAACCATCAAAGGTTACGATTGTACTACAACTTAACTTATCTTAACTTATCCGAACTATTTAAACTATAATCTTCGTTAAGTTAATTTCTCATTCCTTCTGGCTTTCTGGCAACTAAATTCCGCACCTCAGTATTCATTCTTTATCGTCTAAGTCATACAGTCTTTTGTACTACTCAGAGCGATCATTCCCTTTAATCCTTAACTCGGCTTCGTTATGTTAATACCATTCATATCTTACTTATTACTTTCGTTATCCATTACTTGAACCCCATGTTCAGTAGTCATTCTTAATGTCCAAGCCATACTGCTTAGTTGTATGCTACGATGGCTCATTTATTTATCGCAACAGCGTTGCATTTGCAAAGTCTATACGCTTTACACTTATCTCTCACTATCATGACATAACATTAAAATGTTATTCATTACCCTCGTCGCTTCAACGCTTAAGAATCACAACCATAACAATCCCTCCACGTTCGTTTATCGTAACTACGGTCCCCGGATATCGGTTCCGTAATTCGCGTTTACATTCTTTCTCTTTTACTCTCATATAACCTTTTCGTTCGACCTTCATTAAAGGTTTAATTCACTAAATTAAGTGTTACATTTGACCGAATCTTATGTTCTTTATCTTCCCATACGTTTCCCCAAGAGTTGAAGCGGTTAAAAGCTCTTCTCTGGTTTTTCCCTACACCGATCTTCTGGGCGCCACTCTCCCTTCTATCTCTCGTGTGCCATGTGCGAGTTTGTAGTACTACCGGCTCTCAGTGCAGCGCAGCTATTTCCTTACAAGGCATGGTTGGCGCCATGCGGTGCCAAGCCCTAACCCTAGAAAATTTTTCTAAGTGTTAAATCCAATTTGAGACGCTTACTTCCCGCTTCCATAACTTATTCGTTATAACTCGGAATGAGGTCATTCCAAAGTCATTCTCTTCCTTATCTTACGTACTTTAATACCCCCAGACAAAACTTTGTTATGAATCCGTTAACGTGCCATTCAATTGTCTTGATCTTTACCCTTCGTTTATTTTACGTTTTTAACGCTCTTTGTTTGTTCGTCCGTAATTCGGTCATCCGAACTCGGAATTCGTTCGTTCTTGAGTCCATGAATCACGTTTTCTACGTTCTCTTACATTCTTATGAAACCCTACATGCTCAGGTTCATTTACTAACTTTCAAATTCTCGTTCTTCTTTTACGAAATTTCGCCATAACTTCGTTATAGCTCAATTTTAATTCGTTCTTCATGAACGTTTCTAACGTTCCTAACCAAGCAATAAGCAACTAACTTATACGCGATGGTTTTAAACTTGTCCATCAATAACAATTATCCTACGATGGTTTTAAATTTGCCATCAACAACGTTCTTCGTGTTCTTCGCGTGTTCTTCGTGTTATTCGTTCGTTCTTCATTTTAATCGATATTTTGGATTACGATTTCACTTTTTATTAAAATTTGATGTTATAGAATATTATTCCTTGCTTATTTCATCTACACATTTATATAATCCACTCAGATCGTTCTAATTCTTTACGAATCTTATACTACCTTAAGAAATTTATTTACTAAACTTCAAATTCTTATTTTCATTTTTTCTCATGATTTTAACCATATGAAATCATTCCTAACTTCTTTTAGTCCTTATTATTATTAAGCTAAGTTTTGAACATAAAAACTTAGAAAAAATTAACTTAGGAGTTAGGTTTTAATACCTTTCCTCTTTATTTTTCTTCCGCTAGACAAACCGGCGATTTGCTAGCTTTTCTATTTCACGAACACTTTCGATCCGATCATTCATTCTCATGTTCTTCCTTCTCCCTCTTCATCCGACCCTCTCTCTCTCTCTAGATGTAGGATTTTCAAAATCCCATTTAAATGAATTAAGCTTACTATTTATAGATTTTCATGGCTAGGGGTATTTTAGTCATTTCACCACCCAACCTCCTTGCCTCCTTACTATTCATTACATAAGTGTTAAGTTAACTTAGCCCTTAAGTCCACTTAGCCTTTAAGTTACGTGGTTTTGTCTTTCGGGTTTTCGTCCGACAGTTTTAAAAACTGCGATTCTCGGAATCCAAATTTTTTTGGTTATTTCGTCTTTCCTTTACCGATTAACTTTTACGTATTCCTCGGATCTCCAAAAATTGAAAAACACTTTTTGGCATTGAGCGTTTTCCTTCACGTTTTATCCTAACGTAGTTAAATGAGTGAAAAGTACACAACAGTACTTTTCGTCGTTTTTATTTCGTCCGATTTCTGCACGTTTTTCGAGAAAAACTTTTATCGGCTTACTTAATTTTTCACGACATGTTATCGGCAAATCTTTCGACAGAATGTCATTTCGACATACCGAACTCTCAGAACGGCTTAGGTTATTCAAATCCTAACCCTTAGGTTTCGTCAGGTGAATAGTGCCTATTTTGTGTTTTTCCCTGAAAATATTTTGTTCCCGAAAAATTTTCATTTTCGTCTTGAAAATTCTTAATCGCTTAGTCTAGCTCGTAGCCAAAATCCTCCCGACTTATAATCATCCTAGGTTTTAGAACGATTAATAAACATATACATATAATATTATTAATAAAAATTTATTTTATTAATAACTAATTCTTTAAACTTAAATTCTGGAAAATCAATTTTAAAATTCACGTTACTGACAGGGATCAAAGCCCTAGTTATGCAAAGAGGGTTTCCTATTCCGATTAAAGACATTTGCAGCGGTGCTTCAGAAAGCAATTCTCACTGAGAGTGGAGGCGAGGCTGTAACAAAGCATAACCAAGAGCAGAGAAAGAAGAAAAATGATGGTGAAGCTAAGAATGGTGGTGGTAACTGTGGAAATGGCAACAATAATTTAAAAAGGAAATGGAATGCAAATGTGGGAGCTGGAAATCAGCAAGGTAACCAGCAGAAGAAGAAGATGAACGTATGTGCTACATGAGGAAAGTTTCACACAGGAGTGTGCTTAAGGGGGAAGCGGATATGCTTTAATTGTGGCCAGGAGGGTCACATTGCCCCAAATTGCAATCAACCCAAGAAGAATGCTTGCTACACCTACGGGTCGAAGGATCATTTTGCTCGCGAGTGTCCAAAGAAGAAATCTGGTGAGGCAAATGGAAGCAAGAGAAATGGCGGTGGAAGTACACTGACTATTGCTGGACCAACGTCAACAAATAAGCCCACAGCCAGAACCTTCAACATAACGGTGCAGGATACAGTGCAATCAAAAGATGTTGTGTCAGGTATTATCCCAATCAATGATATAAATGCATATGTATTATTTGATTCGGGTGCTACTTGCTCGTTTATATCTGATGAGTTTACTAAAAGATTAGACATGACTAGTGAAGAGTTGAATTTCCTTTTAAACATAGAAATTGCGAATAGGGAGATAATTCCTATTAAATTCATATACAAGAACTGTAGGGTGAATATTAAGGGGAATGTTATGACAGTAGATTTAATCCTGATAAAACTTGGAGAGTTTGACATTATTTTGGGAATGGATTGGCTGTTCAATTATGGAGCGATAATTGATTGCCAAAAGAAATGTTTAAACCTTATGACTCCGTCAAATGTAGTTTTCTTTGGTAGCAAATCGCTTAAACAAAGGGTGTCAGCGGTTATGCAGCCAAGAAGCTTGAGTCGAGTACGTGTAGGGTACCTAGCCTACATAGTCGATACTCAAAAGAAGAAGGAGATGAAACTGGAGGAAATAACAGTGGTTAGGGATTTTGTAGATGTGTTTTCAGAAGATTTGTCAGGACTTCCGTTAAACAGAGAAATTGAGTTCGTGATTGACTTAGCGCCAAGGACTGCTCCAATATTAAAGGCCCCGTACAGAATGGCTCCAGTAGAAATGAAGGAATTGGTGGTACAATTGCAAGAGCTGTTAGACAAGAAATATATTCAGCCTAACGTATCACCGTGAGGAGCGCCGGTGTTATTCATGAAGAAGAAGGATGGTTCAATGCGTCTTTGCATTGATTATAGGGAATTCAACAAAGTAGTCACTATTAAAAACAAGTATCCGTTGCCAAGAATAGATGACTTGTTTGATCAATTAAAGGGTGCTAGATACTTCTCGAAAATAGATTTGAGAAGTGGGTATCACCAACTAAAAGTAAGGAAGGAGGATGTACCTAAGGCGACATTCCGAACTCGGTATGGACATTATGAATTTTTGGTAATGTCTTTTGGTTTGACAAACGCCCCTGCAGCGTTCATGGATTTGATGAACAGGGTGTTTAAACCATTTTTAGATAAGTTTTTGGTGGTGTTTATCGATGATATTCTGGTGTACTCTAAATCTCAAGAAGAACACGTGGAACATTTACATTTGACGCTGGAGATGCTAAGAAAAGAAAAGTTATACGCGAAATTCTCTAAATGTGAATTTTGGCTGGAACGTGGGCATGTAATTGATAAGGATGGGATTTCAGTGGGTCCATCAAAAGTCGAAGCTGTGATAAATTGGGAACAACTAAGAACTCCATCAGAAGTGAGAAGTTTCTTGGGATTGGAAAGATATTACAGACGGTTCATTCAAGATTTTTCCAAGATTGTCACTCCATTGACAAATTTGACGAGAAAATCTGTAAAATTTGTTTGGACGAAAAAGTGCGAAGAGAGTTTTAAGGAATTGAAGAAGAGGCTCAATGTGGCACCTGTGTTGTCATTGCCAGATAATACAGGGAATATTGGGTGTATAGTGATGCTTCACACAAAGGGTTGGGTTGAGTCCTTATGTAAAATGGCAAAGTCATTGCGTATGGATCAAGGCAATTGAAAGACTACGAGAAAGGTTATCTGACTCATGATTTAGAGTTTGCGGTAGTAGTGTTTGCCTTGAAGATATGGAGACATTATCTCTATGGAGAAAACTGTGAGATCTACACAGACCATAAGAGTCTGAAGTATATTTTCACACAAAAGGACCTAAACATGCGTCAGAGGATGTAACAACCCAAAAATTTGGATTTTCCAGAATTTAAGTTTAAAGAATTAGTTATTAATAAAATGAATTTTTATTAATAATATTATGTGCTATGTGTTTATTAATCGTTCTAGAACTTAGGATGATTATAAGTCGGGAGGATTTTGGCTACGAGCTAGACTGAATGAGTAATAATTTTCAAGACAAAAATGAAAATTTTCCGGGAACAAAATATTTTCGGGAAAAAAGACGAAATAGGCACTATTTATCCGACGAATCCTAAGGGTTAGGGTTTTAAATAACGTAAGCCGTTCTGAGAGTTCGGTATGTCAAAATGACATTCCGTCGAAAGATTTGCCGATAATATGTCCTAAAAAGTTAAGTAAACCGATAAAAGTTTTTCTCAAAAAACGTGCAGAAATCGGACGAAATAAAAATGACGAAAAGTACTGTTATGTACTTTTCATTCGTTTAGCTACGTTAGGGTAAAACGTGAAGGAAAATGCTTAATGCCAAAAAGTATTTTTCAGTTTTTTCAGAAATCCGAAGAATACGTAAAAGTTAATCAGTAAAGGAAAGACGAAATATCCAAAAATATTTGAATTCCGAGAATCGCAGTTTTTAAAAGTGTCGGACGAAACCAGAAAGACGAAACCACGAAACTTACAGGCTAAGTTTCATGAATAGTAAGGAGGTTAGCTAAGGAGGTGGAAATAGTAAACTTAAGTGTTAAGTAAACTTAAGAGTTAAGCAAACTTAAAGGTTAAGTAAACTTAAGTGTTAAGTAAACTTAAGAGTTCAGCAAACTTAAAGGCTAAGTAGACTTAAGTGTTAAGTAAACTTAAGAAGTAAGTGAACTTAGTCCTTAAGCCATGAATAGTAAGGAGGTTAAGGGGGGCAAAATGACTATTTTGCCCTAGCTTTAGATTTTCTATAAATAGGAAGCTAACTTTCTTTTAAATGAGATTTTGAGAATCCTACACTTTGAAAGAGAGAGAGAGGGAGTTCGGATGGGAGGATAGGAAGGAGAAGGAAGTAGAAAAGTTTGCTCGGGAACAACCTTTGTCTGACGAAAAGAGATTAAATGAGAACGGTAATCCGAAACCTAGTCTTTTATAAATTTTCTTTAAGTTTTTATGTTTAAAAACATAACTTAAGGAGAATAAGAAGTAGATGATGTTAGGGATGATTTCATATTGTTGAAATCGTAAGAAAATGAAGAAATAAGAATTAAAAGTTTAGTTTATAAATTTCTTAAGGAAGTATAAGATTCGTAATGAATTAGAATGATCCGAGTTGATTATATCAATAAGTAAGTGTAATAAGTAAGGAATGATGTTCTATAACATCAAATTCTAATAAAAAGAGAAATCGTAATCCAAAATATCGATTAAAATGAAGAACGAACGAAGAACACGAAGAACACGCGAAGAACACGAAGAACGTTGTTGATGGACAAATTTAAAACCATCGTACGATAATTGTTGTTGATGGACAAGTTTAAAACCATCGCGTATAAGTTAGATGCTTGTTGCTTGGTTAGGAACGGTAGAAACGTTCATGAAGAATGGATTAAAACTTAGCTATATCGAAGTTATCGTGAAAATTTTGTTAAAGATAAACGAGAATTGAAAAGTTAGTAAATGAACCCGAATGTGTAGGGTTTCATAAGAATATAAGAAAATGTTGAAAATGTGAGTCGTGGACTCAAGAATGAAGGAATTCCGAGTTTGGATGACCGAATTACAGACGAATGAACAAAGAGCGTTAAAAACGTAAAACGAACAAATGGTGAAAATCAAGCCAATGGAATGGCACGTTAACGGATTTAGAATGAAGTTCCGTTCAAGGGGTATTGAAGTACGTAAGATAAGGAAGAGAATGGCTTTGGAACAACCTCGTTCTGAGTTATAACGAAAGAGTTATGAAATTGGGAAGTAGCGTCTCAAAATGAAGTTAACACTTAGAAGAAATTTTCAAGAATTAGGGCTTGGCGCCATGGCCACCCATGCCTAAATAAGGTGGTCTTGCACAGCTAGACCAAGGAGTAAGTCTCGCAAAACTCGCACTGCCACGACACGAGAGATAGAAGGAGAGTGAAAGTGCAGCCGCCGATGTGTAGGGAAAAGGCCAGAGAAGAGCTTTTAATTGCTCAACTCTTGGGGGAAACGTAAGGGAAGATAAAGAACATAATGTCCAACTAATGTAACACTTGAACAAGTAAATTAAACCTTAAATGAAGGTTGAACAGAAAGATTAACTGAGATTAAAAGACAAAGAATATAAATGTGGGTTTCATAACCGATGTCCGGGAACCGTAGTCGCAATGAACGAACGTGAGGAATTGTTATGGTTGTGATTCCTTAGACGTTGAGCGACGAGGATAATGAATAACATTTAGATGTTATGTTTGGTAGTGAGAGATAAGTGTGAAGAGTATAGACGCTATGTACGCAATGCGGTTCCAATAAACGATCAGTCTTAGCATACAATGATCTGTATGGCTTCGACACTAAGAACGAGTAATGAACATTGGGTTCATGTAATGGAAAACGAAAATATTAATAGGATATGAATTATCAAGAAAGCCGTAATGAACGATAATAAGAGTAATGAAAGCCAAAGGTGAGTCGTATTAGAATGAATCCTGAGGTATGACATTTAGTTGCCAGAAAATCGTAAGGAATAAGAAATTGACTTAACGAACATTATAGTTTAATGGTTCAGATAAGTTACGATAAGTTTAGGTTGTGGTACAATCATAATCTTTGATGGTTGACATATGGGAGCTGGGCTAAACAATTCCTTCAGAGAGCGAAGGTATATACAAAACTGGCAACCGATCTAACTCATTGTGCGGGCAATGTAGATGAGACGAGAACTTGTTTGTTGGTTGTTTATGGGAAACCACTCATAGTACCATATAGACTACTAACAGAGAAGCGATGTGTGCTGAGTCCTAGAGAAGTTATAAGAAGAAGATAAGAATGTAAAGCATCAAAGATGATGAACGTATAAGTAAGACATCTCTATATGTCATGAAGCCGTAGAACGGTAATGAAAGTGGTCGCGTAAACTTAGGTTGCAAGAACGCGAACCTTAAGAAGTAAAGTTAAGTAAACTAATGCATAAGTCAAATATATATGACTATTTGGTGTATGTGGTGTTTTCTTATGTGTTATATAGGAATTGAAATGAACAGTTCGGCGTAAGTTGTAGCTGGGCATAAGGAAAGTTTCCTAACTTCATTCATATTTTAAATGAATGCTAGTTTCTTAAACTTCTCAAATGTTGAACTTGAGAAGTTACGTACATACATGCTAATGTGCGATATTTTTGTAAAGTGGTAGAACATATGAGGCCTTGTGCCTGAATGTGAACACTTTGGTGTTTCTATGAGATGAACTGTTCTGTGATTTAACTGTTCAATAAGAGAATGCTCTGTTCATACATTTATTGTTAAGTTTGTGCTAATGATTCTAGACAGACAGAATGTGTATGAAAAAGGTAGAAGAATGAAAGTATTTTAAAATTAAAGTGAATATTGTTTTAAAATGATAGGAATCGAGATTATTCCTATTATTCAAGTACGCCTCATAACCTTTGTTCTTGGTTATTGAAGTCTTAAAAGAATATTTGAATTCTTGAAGATGTTTATTCAACTGTTATGACTTGTTGGGCAATTGAATGCTCACACTTGTTTTAAATGAAAAACATTTTCAGCGAACGATGTTAGAAGAACTTAAGGATCCCATAAAGATTAAGTTGACGGTATCCAGATGGAGTGTCATCCAGAATGGGAATGAGCGAGAAGATCAAGCGAAGACTTGTAATATAAAATAAGTTAAATGAACTTTAGATTAGTTTAATGAACTGTTATGTATCCTTAGTGGCGGATGAAAGTCACTCATATAAGATGTAAAGGATAATGTAATTATCGTTATTTGTAATGAAAGGAGTTATAAGGTTTTAGAACCTGGGAATTTAGAATGTATATTGTTATATTTCAGTAGAAAATGATGTATGTTTGGAAGAATGATGTACTCGTGAAGTACGAAATCCGGGTGTAAAGATAGATCGGATTTCGGGGCGTTACAAGTTGGTATCAGAGCTGATAGGTTATAAATCTTAGGTAAGAGTATCTAAGACTATAATCGTAGAGAGGGGGATAAGAAGATCACCACGTGATCATTGTAATAACCCGATATTTTCAATATAAAATTAATAAGAAATTTTGCATATAAATTTTTATTTATTTATTTTAATGATGAGAATATGTGTCAAGTAATGTGTATGACAAATATAAATATATTTATTATATGAAAATTATAAATAATTTTAGAATTATTGATTATTACAAATTATGTTCTTATTGTAATTAATTTTTTTTAGCGAAATGTTTTATTAATTATTTTCCATGAAAATATGATTTTATATTAATTAAATAATATACTAAATGACTATTAGAATTATGATAATAAATATTTTATTATATAAATGTGTTCAGAATATTTAAGTTAATTATTTTAACTTAATTGTTGATGTTGTATTTGGAGGATAAATCAGATATGGAATCCAAACCCTAAATTTGGATTTTGATCAAGGAATGAGAATAAAAATATAATATTAATTATATTTTAATTTTTCAGTGCTATAAATATATACAGTATATGTGTAGACTGATAATGGTCAGGCAATTATGGTGTATCACGACAAACCCTAGTAATATTGTCATAAACCATAATTGGAAACTCAAAACTGGAATTTAAGATCGGTCAGAAATTATGTGATATGAATTATGTGCATATTATAGAATTACTGTTAATTAGGAGAAGCCCTAATTAATATTCGAAAACCCTAATTTGCTAAAATTAGAAACCCTAATTACTATTTTAGTAAATTAATTTGTTAATTAGGAAACCCTAATTGTTAATTTGGGAACCCTAATAGTATTAAGGAACCCTAATTTAAAATCCCTAATTTTCTATTAAAAACCCTAATTTTAAATTAGTACGTTTAATTAAAATTTTATTACACTTTAATTTTAATTTTTCAAACCCTAGAAATTATTTGGGAAATTTTAAGATTTAAAATCTAGTGAATAAACCCTAGATTCAAGCACCTTGGACAAGAATACCCTTGAAGTTGTAAGTGAAATTACTATTTTACCCTTCTTGTCCCATTCATGCATTATTGTTAGCAAATCTTTGCAAATCTGTAGCCACCCTACCCTAGACCTACCTATGAGCCTACAATCTATAACACATCACATGACCAGCCATCCCATACATTGCATACATGATTTGCTAGATTTAAGAGAGAGAAAGTGCTCATTATTGGCCTAATTTGTTCACAAATACATAGCCATATTCTCTCAAGACCAAACCTCCGAAATTTCCTTGCTAGATCAGTCCCCAATCAAGCCCCGCGAACACTAACATCAAATCAGAAGCATAGAAATCATAATTTGATCATCAAGAGGTAAACCCTAATTTAGAAATTTAACTTTTGATCTTGTGTTAGATGTTATGATTTTGTGTTAAAAAGTGTTGTTTATAGTGTTATTAAGTGATCTGGGTTGATAGATGTTGGATCCATAACATCTATAAGCTCAGATCTAGTGATTTTCAAAATCTGGAAAAATTTCATTTTGTGTTCTGACAACGAATGTCAGAGGATGTAGATCTCAGCTTGTTAAGTGTTTTTGTTGTTTAAGTGTTTTATCATGTTGTATGTTGTGAGATCTGTGTTCTAGAACTTGTAGTAGGACCAGATCATGCATAGGTTGTAAGATAATCGTGGTCAAAGTCAGTTGACCAACCACGAAAACTGAAAATCTGGGCAGCCCAGATTTCCCAAGTTGCTCTGACATGATTTTCAAAGCCTCTGATCTTACGAATCTTTGATGTTTTGGCCAATTTGTTGTTTTTTTATTGCAGCCTGATATGAGGACTTCACATTCATGCTTTTATATTACTCAGACCATGATCAAAATAAATGTTAATCACGGTCAAATATAGGTTGACCAACTGTATGGGTTCCATTTCTGGAAAACCCAGAAAGTTTAAGAACACAGTTTTGTATGAACTTTGACCAACCTTAATCTTGTACATGTGACGTCGTTTGGTTTATTTTGAGATACTAGGTTGTTTTATGACATAAGTACTAAAATCTAATATATTTACATCACTTAAAACATGATCATAGAACAGATTAATCAAGGCTCCAAAAGAGATCCTTGACACTGCTTGAGTTTCTGGGCAGCCCAGAAACTCAAGAACACGCCTGACATGATTTTTAGAGGCTCAGATATCTTTCATTATACGTTGTTTGTTCATGTTTGTTGTTGAATCTTATAGAATTACATTAGTTCTACACACTGTGATCAATATATGGACTAGCAACCTCATGATCTGATTGTTATGCTTGGTCAAAGTGGTACCCTCGATAAGTGCATATGAATGTCTGGGTTTCATGATGAACACTCAAGAACACCTATAGCGACAGTTTTGTCGCTATAGGGCCCTTTAGCGACAATTATTTACAAAATTAATTATTTTTATTAAATAATTAGTATTAAATAGTTTTTAATTATGAAAAATAAAAAATAAATTATTAAAAATTATTTTAATGTCCAAAAATTAGTTTTTAATTATTTTTAATATATTTCATAAATATTTAATATTTATAGAATATTACATGTATTTAATTTATTTAATTATTATATTAAATAAATTAATTTAAAAATGATTTTATTACTTGAAAAATCATTTAAAATTATATTATTATATAAGAAAATATTTTAAGTTATTTTCAATGACTTTTAATATTTTGTGATAATTTCATTAATGATTTAATATTAATGATATTAATTTAACATTAATGATATTGAATTTATTTAATAATTATATTAAATAAATAGTTTAAAAATTGTTTTATTAATTTAAAAATCATTTAAAAGGGATATAAATGAATTAATAATATTTTAAGTTATAATTAATGACTTTTAATATTTGGATAAATAGTACATTAATATTTAGATATGAATGATAATTATTTAAAAATAATTTTAAATGTTTTAAAAATCATTTAAGGGTAATATTAATACTTAGAAAATATTTTGGGTTATTATAAATAACTTTAATATTTTGGCAATGGTTTCATTAATAGTTTAATATTGATTAAATATTAATGATAGTAGAATTGTTTAATATTTAAATCATTTAATTATTATTCCGGTGTTTGAAAATTATGATAAATTATAATAAGTGCTTAAAAATTATTTTAAGTCATTTAAAAATAATATGACTGATAATTACAGTTATTGAACTAACTCGATAAAGTCTTAGACTTGATTATTACCCGATAAAACTGTCGGTACACCGACATGTTTCAGAAATTGATTAGGACTTAGATATTTTGATTGTATTAATGATTGTTTGTGATTCAATGACTGTGGGATATGTGTGACAAGGTGATTAGGTTATGTGCTGACTACAATAGGTAGTATTATGTGTTATGATATGTTATTCTAATCAGTAAAACGATCTTATTACTGATAGGTGTTTACATAAAAGATAAAACTAAGTTGCATAATTATAAGCGTGCAGACAGCATAAGTATCCTACCGTTGCATTTCCTTTATCTGATGGATATGAGTAAGAAAGTTTCGAAATTATATTATTATTATGCTGACTATTAACCTCTTGTGATATATTCTATATCCCATCATTGTTTATCAACATGTTAGTATATGGTAATTCGGATATATATATTATGTTCGTTAATTTCTAAACATGGTTATACAAGTGTCCTCACTTGGATAATCATTATATTTAATCACATGTTGATATATATATATATATATATATATATATATATATATATATATATATATATACCTATTGATCCCAAAAGATGTATACGATAACAAAGAGTCGTCAAGCTATTTGATCGACCTGACACGATTTAGAAATATCGTTGAATATGATAAAACCTTTTGTATCCAATCAAATTGTTTTGGTTCGGATTCGACTAAGTATGAACATCCCAACACGGAAAAAATTTTTATCTTGGCGGACAAAGTGAATGATGATATCGTTCTTGCATGTAGTATTGATCAGTACAGGCTACAACGGGCTGATCACCCCCCGTGTCCGTAAGTTATGACGGTTTGTGGATGAAGTCCTGCTAAACCTATTCGAAAATTGAAAATAATGTTCATAATATGTCACCTTAAGCCTATTTATAGTCAATACGTAGTTTTAAAAATTTGATAGAGAGTTGTTATGTTATTATTATTGGTTCAGATTACTTCACAACTATTGACTTGTTGTAGAAAGGTAGTACAAAGAAAATATTTAACCCTTTCAGCTAATATTTATAATTGTTACACTACTACAAAATACTAAATAGACAACACTTAAACCACAATATTTTTTATAAAAACGTTGTGGTATTTTTTTTCACAACATTTTTAAAAAAAACGTTGTAGATATATATGCAAAAACGTTATCTATTTAAAAGAGCATTTTTTTGATTTTAACTAGATAACGTTTTTTTAAAAAAAACGTTATCTATGTAAGAAAACACAGAGCAAAAAACTGCACTTAAATGAAAACACGGAGAGCATACTTATGTCTTTCTCTTACTGTCTTTCGCTCAGAAAACTAAAACCCTAGTTTCTCTCTCTGCGCATTGACGAAAATGGCGGTACAATCATTTCCTTCTCACTTACTACATTTACTGGTTCACTATCCGTCTCCTTCGTCTCACTACATCCTCTTCACCAGCTATTCCTTGTTCCGGTCAACGTGGACTTCGTATATGCTCTCCTTACAGAAGAGCAATGCTTCTTTGTATCCAGTCTCGATTAAACTATCTCATAAAATCAATTGCTTGACTAAATCGACGGAGGAGAGCGAGCCGGAGACTCTAGCAAGTGATTTCGTGATGATGAGTCCGAGATGATCTTAAAGTTGAGTTAGATCGAACTCTGTTGATGCCGCCCCGTTCGGAAGTTTTGAATGGTTCGCAGAGGATTGTAGCCTCTTCGACTAGTTCTCCTAATCGTATTTTTCCCTCTCGTTCCTCTTTGATTTGTCTATTTTATGTTCTTTGTGAAATGTGAATCTATGTTTCCCGTATGCATTATCGGATTATTAATTAATTACTGTAGGTCGTTTTAAAATTAACTTATTTTATTTGCTCAAATTATCGCTGGAACGAAGTATAATTATCTCTCGGCACACAATACAATACATCACATCTTGACACAACATCTACCCTGACGATATATATATCGACTTTGGTCAGATCATCGATCGTACCTTATCTATTAATAGTTACATTTGACCAAGAATTTATTTAAAATTTTGAATTTAATTGATTTTTTTGCATTAATGTTTTTGGTAATATTAGATGTTCAATTACATGTGAATTAGAATTATTCTTATATACTTGTTTTTTGGACACAAATTTTTAATAAAAATGCTGGTTTGTGATAGGAATTTATTAAATATTTTTGTGGCTAAACAATTGTAACAGAACGTTGGAGGTTCATCATATACTATAGTTGATCATACATATGATGCGATAGTGGTAGGTGCAGGTGGTACCGAGCTCAGAGCAGCAATAGGGTTGTCTGAGCATGGATTCAACACCACATGCATTACCAAGCTCTTCCCAACTCGTTCACACTTTGTTTCTTTCTCGGTATGAAAAGTTGGTGTTTCTTATTTATGTATGTTTGGTTCGCATTACTACCTATCCTTCATATTTTTGACTGCTTGAGCATGTAAAGTTTTGAGAATCTTAGTTTCTTGTTTTCTGATATATGGTCTGCAATATATATATGGGTCTGCAATGTTGTTATGCAAGTTCATTTGTTTCTTGATCATTTAGTTAGAACCTTATTTTAACTGAAAGTTTTCTTTGAAGACTTTTCTTGTTGTTGCTGAATAATTGACGTTTCGAGCCTTGAAAACTGCAGTTATGAATTCATTTCTTATAAGGTCTTAAGAAATTAATTTTAAAACTACAATTGCAAGCGCTTCTCAAGATGGAAAAGTAATTATATGGACTATGGCCAAGGAAGGGGATCAATGGGATGGTATAGTTTTAAATGACTTTGGGACAGCTGTTTGGAGGGTCTCATGGTCACTTACGAGAATATATCTTGGTGTGGTGATGGGAATAACGATGTGACATTGTGGAAAGAAGCAGTTGATGGGGAATGGCAGCAGGTCACAACAGTTGAGCCATAAAGATAAAATCTGTTGGAATTTCTACTCTTGTAGTGCCAAATCTTGTGCTCTGTCTGTTTCTTTTCTTTTTTCCTTAAACATACATTAGATTTAGAATCATACCCTTTTTTCCCTTCAGACTCGGTTATGCTTTTTCTTCTTTTTTTTTTCCTGGTAAGTAACTCATCATAGTTGTGTAGTTATGCTGAGCCATGTTATTGACATATTTGAACTTTATCTTTTTATCTATGCTTAGATGACCATACATTAAGATTTCTATTTGCTGTTTCCATAGAAGTATATATTACAGGAACCTCCTCCAGTTTTCTTAATATATATTAACACTCGTCTGTTGTTGGCATATAAGTATATATGAGTCATATGACAGGAACAACCCCTGTATAATTTATTCTTTTCTGCTAGTTATATGCCTATTTGTAAATTTCTACAAGAATTTTTGAAGCCCCTGGTGTTGTGGATGCTTGCTGTTACATGTGAGAGAAATATTATTTGGAAAATAATAATTTTCCTTCTTCAAATATCAATTCCCAATATTATACTCTTGTGTCCTAAACAAGGAGTTGTACTTTCTTTATTGATAGTTACTCCGAATATTAAGGTTTTTATACAACACACTTGTAATCTATTGGACTCATTTAGATGTTTGGCTTCACTGATTTTTGTAGTCTACGCGTCTTAAGAAATTAATTTTATAATGGGCACAATTGCTTATTCGGTGTTCTTTATTGGTGATCCCAGGTAATGAGACTCGAGTAATGAAAAAGTTGAACCGCATATCAGAGATTGGATCGACAATAGTGATGGGTAAGAATGAGCGGTTTACACACTTCGGTCATGCTCATCGTCTTCTAAGCTGTAAGATTCATATTGGCATTCATCTAATCTTGCTTCTTTCATTTCTTAAATGCTTCTATTTCATCCCATTAACCATCACTTTGTGCTAGTACATCATCCGAACTTGATCTGATTTAAACACTTTACTTTCTATATTTCTCTTTTTAATTTAATCTGAAACTTGATGGTTTTTGTATACGCTTTTATAACAGAGAATGGAGAGATGCATACTCGATGAAGCACACACGGGAGGCTAACTAGATGCTAGCTGTAAGTTTATATATGCATCATTAGCTAAAATATCACGGAGTTTGAGTGCATAATCCACGATACTTTTGTTTGTGTTTACTAAGATACGTGTCGAGTTGTTGTGTGGTTGTAAAGAATATGCGAGAGATGAATATATACAATCCCAAATGGTTACGTGTTTTAGAATGACACAATTACAAAGCTTGAGAGAGAGGTTGAAGAGTCTAAAATTTCTCCTACAACTTTTAGCACCAAGTTGCATGTAATTTTCATAATTACATACGTATATCGATATTAGTTTTCTCGTGCGTATATCGACATATAGTCGGGCATACATTGCGATGATGGTTGAATAGATACGTGTTGGATATATGGATAGTTTGGTATATATTTTGTGGATGTAGTAATTTGAAACTATAAACGAATGGTATTATTGGGATATATTTTAAATGGTTGATACATTTTGGCTTTAAATTTAAATGAGAATTTATACCTTTTAGCTATATATAATGGCATTAGCATAATGCAGGTGCATTGGTAATGTAGGTGAACCACAAACTTTTTTTTTCTTTTTCTTTTTTAATCTACAACATTTTAAAAACGTTATGTAAATGTGCCTAAACGTTGTCTAATATATTAAACTACAACATTTTTAGCCAGAAAACATTGTGGAATCATACCTTCTACAACGTTTTTAAGCATATGCTAATTTATGAAAAACAAATCAAAAAAGTTTTTTTCTTAAAAAACGTTGTGTAATGTGCTTAACTACAACGTTTTAAAAACGTTGTGTAAGGGTGTTAAATAGATGACACCCTTAACCACGACGTTTTTCTGACTGAAACCACAACATTTTTTCCGCGTTATCTATTTTACTATTTTGTAGTAGTGTTATTACTTGCTGGGCACTCAAATGCTCACTCTTGCTTAAATTCAATGTTTTTAGTTAAGTATGATCAACCCGAAGGCTCAGGCAAGAACAAGGGGAAAGGAAAGCTGTTCGAATGAGATTTATAATATGTTGTGTAATAGTTATAGTTTATTAAGACAATGATACTTATTATCTATGATGTAATGATTGTTTAAAGGTCTCGTACCTGGGAGTAAACTTTGATGCATATGTAAATTAAGTTTGAATTTTATATTATTGTTATTATTATTAGTATTATTCATCTTATAGAAATGGTATCGTGAAGCACCGAGTTCGGGTTTCAGGTACCCGGATTTGGGGGCGTCTCAGGTTGGTATCAAAGCTTTAGGGTTAGAAACCTTAGGTGGGGTAGACCTTAGACTATAACCTTGGAACAGAGGGAAACGTTGAAAATAAAGATAACTCATATCGAGTTTAAAAGGAGATGAATTGAATAAATTCGTCATTAAAAAAAATAAAAGATAACTTTTATAAAACTATTGTTTGTTATGTGTATATACTATATGCTAATCAGGATAATTTATGTGTGTAGATGTCTGGTGAAAAAGGCTTGTTATATGCTTATAGCATGAAGGAGGATCAAATCCATACACTCGAGCTAATATCGAAGCCAATAGCTGAAATAGAGGCTCACAATGAAACCAACTCGGAGGAGGTGGTTATTATAGAAAACGTAGTACCAGATCCGGAGATGTTGGAGCTGACAGATAGTGATTCAGACACTAAAGTTGAAACTGATCAAGCATCAACGGAGGTGCAGGATCTGAGGAACAAGGTTTCTTCTCTGGAAAAGCTGTGGGAAATAGAAAAGCTGCTAAATAGTCAACTGCGTCAGGCATTAATAGAAACAATGGAAGAACAAGATAAGCTTAAAATCCAAATTGATCAGATGGAAGCCTCAAGCAACACGTCGTGTGCAGCTCATAGCAAGAAGGGGAAAAGAAAGATAGAAGACCATGACATAGGAAAACCCGATAAGAAGAAAGGGAAAAGAATATGTTACCTTTGCGGCTATGAGGGACATACCACTCTATATTATCCCGACTATAAACCAGGAGCATGTTTTATCTGTGGGATAGAAGGTCATCAGGCGAAAGGTTGTCCAAGAAAAAGGCATAGTAAATAGGTAGTATAGGTTCTATTGTGTAGGTCTGTTTAATGTAATATGTATGATAAGTATGTCTGTGTACTGAAATATTCTCAACTTTTGTCTTGATCAAGCATGTTTTCAAAATATCATTTTACATGCCTTATATTAAAATTAAACTTTTATACAAGTCAAACTGTGACAACCCAAAAAATCTAATTGTCCAGAATTTAAGATTTAAAGAATTAGTTATTAATAAAATGAATTTTTATTAATACTATTGTAAGACCCCAACTTTTATGAATAAAAATGAATTTTCTATAAATATCATTTTTGAATATTATGGAATAAATTTGATATAATGTTATAGTTGTGGGTAATATTTATAAATTTTGCAAAGTACGCAAGTTGTTATGTAATATTCGATTGGTCGAGGAATATTCGTTTTAACAGGGAATATTCGTACGACGGCACAATCATTGGTGGACCCCACAACAGAATTATTGTTGGATTGAGAAAACGACAAAAATATTTTATTGAAAATAACGGCGGAAGATTTACCGTTGATACTGTTGAACTACTCGGTAGTAAAAGTACAGTAATACGCGTGGTTGTATAGTAGCACACGGTATTGATTATTGATGCTTACGTGAGAAGTCATTTAGTTTTATTCAATTATTGTCAATATTTTATATATTATTAAATCAATAATTGAGATGACAGAGTTATTAATATTATAATTTGCAATATTAACGATGTCTAGAAGTTCTGCCAAGGAGAGGTTTAGTCACCTAATTGCGCGCCAATAAGGAGAAATCTTTATTGGAAAGCCCCCTCTTTCCTGGGAACGACCTGGTCGATTAATATTGTGAATTATAATAATGATGATAAATATTGTTAAAAATAATTGAGGAGATTTTTATGGAGTATTTGTTGTAAGTTTGGCGTATTATTTGGACCCCCCACTTACTCATTTTTCAAAACTAGTGTGTGTTATGAATATGATAATATATATATATATATATATATATATATATATATATATATATATATATATAATCATGAAAGTGGGGTGGGGGGAAAATGGGTGTTATGTGGGAATGGGAGGAAATTTAGTCAAGGGATGGGAGAATTTTTATCAAGTGGGTCGACAAATTAATTGGTAATCACGTGAGGGTGTATTATTCCATTATTATATGTATGCAAGATTGAAAAGCTTGGCGGAAGAAATCAATTGAAGTCACGGGGTTTCACCCGTGATATTTGTCTACGTACAGGTTATATATATATATATATAATATATTATATTTTATTTTGAATATTTTATTAATACTGCATAGTAAATCAATATGGACCGTCCGTTTAGAAGTAAATCAATCTAGATCGTTCATGAATTAGTTACTATTCAGTCCATTCTCCTATAAATAAAAGCTCATTCCTTCATTATTTCTTACGAATTCATTGAAACTCTAGAGAGAGAAACTATAGAGAGAAAGAAGAAAAGTATTCTGCTACTTCACTACTTCTTTATCCAGTTCTTCTTTATACAGTAAGGGGTATTATTTCTTTTGTATTTATGAAGAGAACTTCTGTTATTCCATTCTTTATTATTACATTGGAATATCATATACATGCGTTTTCTGTGGGACTGGTTAAAATCTTTATTATTACATTAGATTATCCTGTCTATCGTTTCTGGGACACTGGTTCCGTCTTTTATTATTCTCGTTGGAATATCACATGCATGCGTTTACGCCGGGACTGAATTCCGTTATTTATTATTACATTGGAACATCCCGCTTGCATGATTTACTTTGACCTAGTTCCGTTATTTAGTATTCTATTGGAATAACATGTCTATACGAAGTACCGCATGCATGGTGATTTCTTTTGTTATTCCATTCTTTATTATATTCAGTTGGTTAAAGTTTTGACTTCTATACTCCATTAAATTAGTGGAATATCCTTGATATTTGCGCTTCATCCAGTATCTTTTCATGGAAATATTCTTCTGAGCATTCTTGAATTTTACTCTACAAAGAAGTATCATGTTGACAATTTGGACGTTATTAGTTCCTGAATAAATTAATTCTTGAACTTGTTTTATTGAATTCTTATATCATTGTCATCATCCTCATGTTTATATTTTTTTGAAAGTCATCTGTGGCCTATAGTACATAGATGGACTTGGTATGATTATGACCAGGGATTATTCGGTGTAATCATGACCGTAATGTTACAAATGATGTGATAAAAGTTCTCATTGGCCCGTAGTGCATTGATGGACAGTTGTTGGCATGATCATGACCATTGATGAATACACAAATATCATTGGGCCGTAGTGCATGGATAATTTGTGGTCGTGACCCTAATGAATATCCTTGGCCGTAGTGCAGGGATGGTGTGGATTATTTATTAAGCTGAGTCTCAGCGATAAAAGTGATGAAAAACCTTTTTAAATCATAAAAGATAGTAGATTTTATTCTCTACTTGACTCTTTTAATGGATTGCATGTTCATTGCAGATTAAACTTGATGTCTATTGTATTTTATCAGTTTAACACCTGTTGAGGACTAATGATAATTTATTCTCGCATTATCTTAGTCATAATATTTCTTACTAGGCTAGTTGAGCTCACCCTTTCTTTCACTTCTCTTCAGGAAATGAGAACGTAGTTGGGACTAATCAATAGCGGAGTGATTATCCGGATGATAGTATTAGTAGTCCTCACTATTCTGTTAAATAGTGTGATAATAAATGTAATGAGGACTTATTCTGAGAGTGGATATTGTCTAGAAGACAATATTTGTTTTAAAACTCATAACTATCTTGTTGTATATTAAAAATTGTATTTGTATTATGTACCATGTATTTGGCGACTCAGAATAGGTGATGTATACCTATTTTTGGGGGCGTCACAACTATTCTGTGCTATATGTTTATTAATCGTTCTAGAACCTAGGATAATTATTAATTGGGAGGATTCTGGCTACGAGCTAGACTGAACGAGTCAGAATTTTTAAAAAGAAAATAAAAAAAATTCTGGGAAAAAAATATTTTTAGGAAAAGAGACGAAATAGGCACTATTCACCCGACAAAACCCTGGCTTAGGGTTTGAATAACCTAAGCCTTTTCGAGAGTTCGGTATGTCGAAATGACATTCCGTCAAAAGATTTGACGATAATATATCGTGAAAAGTTAAGTAGATAAAAAAGTTTCTCGAAAAACGTGCAAAAATCGGACTAAATCAAAACGACGAAAAGTAATGTTATGTACTTTTTACTCGTTTAACTACGTTAGAGGAAAACGTGAAGAAAAATGCTTATCGTGGAAAAGTGTTTTTCAATTTTTCAGAGATCCGAAGAATACGTAAAAGTTGGTAAAGGAAAGACGAAATATCCAAAAATATTTGGATTCCACGAATCGCAATTTTTAAAACTGTCGGACGAACCCCGAAAGAAGAAACCATGAAACTTCCAAGGAAAGTTTCATGAATAGTAAGGAGGTTAGTAAGGAGGTGTGAATAGTGAATCCAGGGTCGAAATGACTATTTTACCCCTAGCTTTGAAAATCTATATAAGAAAGGTGTTAGTTGATTTTTTTCAAAATTAACCAACACCTTGATCAAGGAGAATTCGGATGAGATAGAAGAAGAAAAGGAAGAGGAAAGCTAGCTCGGGAGCAAACTTTGTCCGATGGAAAGAGATTAAAGGAGAAAGGTAATCCGAAACCTAGTCTCTTATAATTTTTCTTTGAGTTTTTTATGTTTAGAATATAGCGTAATGAGAATAAGAAGTAAAAGATGTTGGAAATGATTTCATATGGTTGAAATCATGAAAAAATGAAAAAATAAGAATTAGAAGTTTAGTTTGTAAATTTCTTAAGGAAGTGTACGATTCGTAATGAATTTGAGCGATCCGAATGAATTATATGAACGATTCGGTGAAATAAGTAAGGAATGGTGTTTTATAACATCGAATTCCAAGAAAAAGTAAAATCGTAATCAAAATATTGATTAAAAATGAAGAACGAACGAAGAATGCGAAGAACGTTACTGATGGACAAATTTAAAACCATCGTAGTGTAATTGTTGTTGATGGACAAGTTTAAAACCATCGCGTATAAGTTAGATGCTTATTTCTTGGTTAGGAATGGTAGAAACGTTCATGAAGAACAGATTAAAACTTAATTATAACGAAGTTATGGCAAAAAATTTGTAAAAGACAAACAAGAATTAGAAAGTTAGTAAATGAACACGAACGTGTAGGGTTTTATAAGAATGTAAGAGAACGTAGAAAACGTGAGTCGTGGACTCATGAACGAACGAATTCCGAGTTCGGATGACCGAATTACGAACGAACGAATGAAGAACGTTAAAAACGTAAAACGAACAAAGGGTGAAGATTAAACAAATCGAATGGCATGTTAACGAATTCAGAACGACATTCTGTCAAAGGGGGATTGAAGTACTTAAGATAAGGTAGAGAATAGCTTTAGAATGACCTCGTTCCGAGTTATAACAAAAAAGTTATGGGATCGTGAAGTAACCGTCTCAAAAATGATTAAAGACTTAGAAATTTTTTTGAGAGATTAGGGCTTGGCACCGCAGCGCCAGCCATGCCTTGTAAGGTGGTGCTATAGTGCCAGACCGGGGGAGTTCCAAACTGGAAACTCACGCCGTAGCATGAGTTATAACACGGAGAGTGGCGCCATGGCGCCAGTGGCGATGCAGCGCGAGAATGAGCAAGGAGGATGGCACCGCAGCGCCAGCCCAGGATGTCCAACACTGTAGAGTGGCGCTGCAGCACGAGGAACAAGAAGTGGACCGGTGCCGTAGTGCCAGTGCAGGGCAAAGCCCAGTAATGAGCTTTTAACTGCTCAAAACCTGGGGGAAGTGTACCGAAAGCTAATGAACATGTAGTTCATCGAATGTAACACTTAATCAAGTGTTTTAAACTTTTAATGAAGGTTGAACAAAAAGATTAAATGAGATTAAAAGATAAAGAATGTGAACGCGGGTTATAGAACCGATATCCAGGGACCTTAGTCGTGATAAACGAACGTGAGAGATTGTTATGAAAGGCACCACCTAGATTCACTCCAGTTGAAAGACCGGATTAACTTCCCGTCGAGTAGATTGCGATGATCTGGGAACCTTCATGCCAAAAAGCCGTGAGAGTAACCCTAAGATAGGTCAACCTCTGATAAACCAAACGCGGAGGAAAGTCTCTTCATGCTTTCCATTTTCAATTACTTGTAAAAGCATTTACTTGTAATTTTATTCCATGTTCATCCATATGTAATGGAAAATATGAAGAATATCTGTGCATGCATGACATGTTATCAATTAACAACCGGTTTTGTAGGACAAAATTCCTAAAATGGACATGTTATGATAACATTTACATTACCCTAAGACTAAACTACGTAAGTCTTTTGTAGGGAAGCAATTGGGCCTGTTACCCGCTCAAAATCAAAAAAGGCCGCGAGCCTTTAACCAATCATGTCTTCTTCCGACCAGTCTAATCCTGTCTCCCGAGAAGAATTTGACGGATTGAGTAAACAAATCACAGACTTGGCTGTTCTACTAAAAGAAT
Source organism: Panax quinquefolius (assembly GCA_020205615.1). Taxonomy (NCBI): domain Eukaryota; kingdom Viridiplantae; phylum Streptophyta; class Magnoliopsida; order Apiales; family Araliaceae; genus Panax; species Panax quinquefolius. The sequence goes on from CM035156.1 coordinate 100,812,500, forward strand.
TACACCAGTCTACTCAGGGTACAAAGATACCTACACATAAAGAACCCTCTATAAAAGGAGGAGTTCAAGGTCTGGAAAAAACAATTCCAGAACTTCAGTTGGATACGACCAACAAAGATCCTGAAAACACCCATCTCAAAGGAGATCCAAACACCGGTGATATCAGGAAGAATGTCCTTCAAATAGGGGAAACCATTCGTGTTCTCAAAGGGATTGGAACACATGGCAGTGTTTCATATGCAGACCTTTGCATATTTCCTGGTGTTCATTATCCAGAGAAATTCAAGACCCCTGAGTTTGAGAAGTATGATGGATTAGGGGATCCTTACACACATTTAAAGGTGTTCATTGGAGAACTCGGATCTTATACGGAAAATGAAAAGCTCTGAATGCAGCTGTTTTAGAAAAATTCTGACTGGAGAAGCCCGTTCATGGTATACCAGATTAGACAACTCAAAGATCCATAGCTGGGAAGAGCTGGCTCACGCCTTCCTCACTCAATACAGTTTTCAATCTCAGATGGCTCCTGACCGGTATCAAATTACCAAGGTTAAGAAATAGTCTAATGAGTCATTCAGAGAGTACGCTCAAAGGTGGAGGCGCCTTGCTGCTCAAGTTATTCCTTCTATAAAAGAATCAGAAATGGTTATGACTTTCATAGATGTACAGGAAGCTCCTTTCTATGAAAGAGTTCTAGCTGGTATTGGCAAACCATTCTCTGAAATGATCAAACATGGCGAGATGGCTGAAATGGGATTGAAGTCTGGTAAAATTCAAGACCTAGCCGCTCTTAAAGCTATTGCTGAGAACATCCAGTCCGGATCTTATAGAAACAACCCCCGGAGGGTCCATAAAAAGAAAGAGGAGGATGTTTCCTTGATACTACAAGGACAAAAAAGGCAATCAAAGCATGCCTATGCAGAGGAGAAACTACTCCCCTTTTCTAGCACAATCTTCAAACCCTCCATTGCCTAAAAGTGGAGAAGTAAAGCGACCTCGAATGTTTACACCCTTAGGGGACTCGCTCGAGAATATTCTTCCTCTTCTGACTGCTCAGAAGAAAATTACACATCTTCTTCCACCACCCATGTAACAACCCCAAAACAGGTCCATTCCATCCAACCCATTCTGAGTCGCCAAATATATGGTACGGAAAATAACTACAACTTTATTACAACAATTGTCGTGCAAAATACAACAACACATATGCTGTGCGTTTGGATGCAAATATATACCAACTGTATCACGTCACAATGACACCTTACATAAAGGTATAGTCAAAAACTGTTTTAGAAATTAGAATCTTTGGGAAGTGCTCAAGGAAACCTTCGTACATGGGAGGCCATGCTTTTAGGTTATGGTAGATATCATATGGCCACAGAATTATCCTTGGTTGACCCAATAGACCCCAAAGAAAAATGAGAAGATTACTATCATATTCTTCCCAATGGTGAGTCTTTTCTTGACATATCATTATCTCCACTGTCTCTAATTGGGTATTATACTCCAAACAAACACCAAGATTATATAGGTAGTGCTTGTAAATATACTCAGCAAGTGGATGTGCACAACCTTGTCTTATGATAACACGAGTTTGTATGTCATTAGACATCTTGTATAATAGTGGCAAAACACCCTTCCAAAGTTAAATTCACCTCACCCTCAACATCTATAGACCACCACTCTATTCCCTCGCTATCCCTCACTCGACCCAAATACACTTTTATTACTACGAAAGGAATTGTGAAACAAAAGGTGTGAGCACAACTAGCTCGATAAAGAATATTATGACTAAAGATAAATAAATTATCAATAGTCTTCATCGATGTCAAATCGATTTAGAACATATGGTAGATGATAAAACTTTTCAACCATAGTTGCGGTGAACGAGCAATCCATTAAAAGAGTCAAATAGACTATAAAGTCTATTGTCTTCTCCACGTTAAAAGTCCACCAACAATATTTTATCCTGTAAACATCAATCAACAGTTCCTTTCCACAATCATATGAATAACTCATAATCATAATTGTGATTCTAAATTCTCTTCTCATCCAGGACGAAGATAAATTTTCATCACCTGTCTTTACCTGAAACATCAAATATCATGGTTATACCAAATCACAGTTCCTGTTCATAATCATACTAATAATTTCATCTTTGCACCACGGCCAAAGATATTCATCAACAGTTCATCTTTACACTACATGCTAAAGATATTCAACAACAGGTCATCTTTGCATTACGAGCCAAAGATATTCATCAATAATTCATCTTTGCACTACAGGCTAAAGATATTCAACAACAGGTCATCTTTGCATTACGAGCAAAAGATATTCATCAATAATTCATCTTTGCACTACAGGCTAAAGATATTCAACAACGGGTCATCTTTGCATTACAAGCCAAAGATATTCATCAATAATTCATCTTTGCACTACAGGCTAAAGATATTCAACAACAGGTCATCTTTGCATTACAAGCCAAAGATATTCATCAATAATTCATCTTTGCACTTCTGACAATTTAAAAAAGATATTAATATCTCAAAGAAATATATAATCATTTCGAATTTATATAAACAATTATAGCCATGTTGATCATTTCACCTTTGCACTTAAGCTAAAAATATTCAATTGTAAATTCAATGGTCATGATCATACCCAATCAACAATTCAACTTTTGCACTCTTCGGCCAAAGAGAACCTATGGTCACGATCATACCAATAATCTACCCATCTTTACACTCAAGTCAAAGAGAAATATCATCATTAGGGTTATAAGAATGTTATATAAAAACAATATAATCAAAACATGGTTTTAATTTCAAGAGTAAGATTCATAAATCAATGATAATTTGGTCAGAGAAGAAACCAATTTGTCGTGAATAGTACCCGTGATTCGTATATATAGTATCGTGAGTATCGTGCATAAGAACTCTCGACACGAAAAGATAAAGTTTCATAATAAAATTCATATCCATATTTAAAACACCTTAATCCAAATGTTATAAATCACTTAGAAATCTCATAATCTAATACTATTAATATTACAATAATATTTTAATCATTTCTAAAACTTATAAACAATTTAATTAAATTGTTTACACTTTACTAATTAATGCATTTAATCATCATAAAATGCCAAACTCATAAGATTTCATCACCAATAACCAAAACCCTCATCAAAAATCTGCATATACCTCATATATGATTCTCAAGCCATAAAATCATATTTTCCAATTTTCTTACTTCACATAACATATTTAATTCATTTACTCATAACTAGAACATTTTCATGAAAATACCAAATCAGTTCCAAAAATATTTATTTTCTGGGATTTAGAAGAATATAGTCCCATATTGAATATATATTTTTCTCAGAATTTTAAAATTAATTTACTATTTTTCACATGGCCAAAACCACCGAATATTTAAACATTTATCATAAATTGTACTTTTGTCCAAAAATTCTGAAATTAATACGGTATCTTGACATTATATAGATGTACTCCCAATAAAAATTTCATCAATTTTGGAGTTAATCACAAGGAGTTATAAGCGGTTACTTTTAAAATAGTCTTTTCCCCGTAAAATTCATAACTCTTAATCTATACATCCAAAAATCACCATTTTGGACACAATCAATAAAACTCATCAAAATATCATTTCAAATTTTTTCAGAATTTTCTGAAGGTCAGAAAAATTACGAAACTTAAAATCATAACAACCCTTAAAATCCCTTACTATCCCTTACCTCAAAAGAGCAGCACTTCTGACTGGATATCGGATATGACGCTGAAGGAAACTTGCACTGATGAATATCAACTCACCAAGTATCTAAATACTTACAAAATACACTCAATAATCTAGAGAGAAAAGAGAAAAAATTATGAATTACGGTGTGATTTTCAATTCTAACTTAACACTCTATTTATAGGAAAATGTTAGCACGCAAAGGCGCACTTAACTTTTGAACTGATGGCTTTACTCTACTACTATTCCTACCCACCACATTTGAAAATTCAATTGAGCACATTTCTCACCAACCAAAAGTGGGGCCCACCAATTCTAGAATTTTCCACCAAAATCATTTATAACCTAATTTACGAATCAGTCACCTCTTAAAATTCATAACAAATTATACGCTCATTTTAATTCGGTTCAAAATTTGTGAACATATACTCAACTTATATATGTATAACATATCCAAAAATCCCAACGATCCAACGGTCGATTAAAAATTATAACTCACATAATAAAGTCATAAGAACAATCGATTTGATCTTTTAATACCTCCAATCCGGCAAAATAATTGATAAAATACCTCAACATTAATTCCTTCATTTATAACCACATAAATAAATCCATCATTTATATCCACATCAAATAAATATTTCATTGTCATATAAATCAATAATTAATTATTCATAAATAATATTATAGAATCACAATAATAACAACCGACGCCTCAGGAAAGAGGGGCTTTCAATAAGAATTTCTCCTTCTTGGCGCCGCAATTAGGTGACCAAACCTCTCCTTGATGAACTTTCTAGACATTGCCAATAATGTTATCTAATAATATTATTCAAATAATATGAATTATTGATCCGATAATGGAGATCTTGTGCGATGACAATTATTGAACAACAATAATATAAAATATCAATGCATCAATTATTGAATCAATAAAATAAAATATTGAGCAATAATTACTTGTAACAATTATTGAGTAGTGCCTTCTTACGTAAGAATCAATAATTCAAAATACTTGTGTAATACCGCAGGTGTACTCTTGTGCAACAACGCGTATTACTTTATTTTACCAACCGTATTCCAACGATGTTAATTGTAACGATTACGTCGTTATTTATAAAAACTTAATTTTGTCGTTTTCTTCATCCGAAGCGGTTATTACATTATGGGGCCCACAAATAGGCTGCCGTCGTAAATAATATTCCCGACGTAAAAAGAATATTCCACGACCAAACGAATATTCCCCGACAATAATGAATACTTTATACCCCCTTGCGTATTTTGAAAAAAAATTTCATATATCACCCTTAACTTTAACTTTTATCAATTTAACCATTTACTGAATAGAAAAATTGAATACTTTTATTTCATAAAATTCGGGGTCTTACAACCCAACCCTAATGGGAGGGGTTTTAATGCTACTCGGAAGTGTGCTTATCATGCCGGGGCACCCGGACATGATACTCAAGATTATTGGGCCTTGAAACATAAGATTCAGGATCTGATAGAAAACGGTGAGATCGTGGTCACTAAACCAGATCAACCTCATGTGCAAGATATCCTTCTTCCTCAACACAAAGAAGAAGAGGTCAACATGATCAGTTGGAGCACTGTACAAGGTTTCAATTCTAATGGTGAATCATCCCAACCCATCAAAGACGGTGTTGACAAATGGGATTATGCAAAGTTCCAATTCACCATGAAACGAAAGATGAAAGCTCTTTGCAAACAAATTGAGCAATTTGCAGAACTGGTGACCCACCAGCATCAAGTCACACGCCAATTAATCAGGCAGGAGCATACCTATCTCCTTCCATTTATTGTGAATGCTCCATCAACACCTTCAGAAAGCGAAGCTATGGAGGATAAGGTTGCAAAGCGAGCAAATGCTAAAGCCCGTCGAGATTTTGCCAATCATAGGGAATTTACCTATCTGGACCAATCTATGGACGAGATACTTCAAATGTTGATCAACGAACACTACAAAAAAATGGGCCTTTAGCAACGATTTTTCGGGCAACGACTTTATAAGTCGTTGCTAAAAGTATATGTTTAGCAACGAAATTTGTCCTTCGTTGCAGATTGTGTCAGGCTTTCACTTTTTACAACGAAATTCATAAGTCGTTGCAAAATTTCGTTGCTAATTCATTGTAGGGAAAAATTTTCGTTAAAAATTCGTTGCAAAATTTTTAGCCACTTGATTTCCCGTCATCGTGGGCAACGAAAGTATTTTTGTTGCTAAAAATGGGGTTTTAGCAACGATTTTCAGGCAACGACTTTATAAGTCGTTGCTAAAAGTGTGTATGTTTAGCAACGAAACTTGTCATTCGTTGCAGATTGTGTCAGACTTTCACTTTTTGCAACGAAATTCATAAGTAGTTGCAAAATTTGGAAATAAAATTCGTTAGAAATTCGTTGCAAAATTTCTAATCACTTGATTTCTCCTCATCGTGGGCAACGAAAGTTTTTTTGTTGCTATATTTCGTTGCCTAATATGGACCACATTTATTTGCAACAATTTTTATTTTCATTGCATATTTTATACAGCTTTTTGTAACGACTATTAAAATGTTGCCTTAAATTAAGATAATAATAATAATAATAGTACTAATAATAATAATAATAACAATAATAGTAATAGTAATAATAATAATAATAATAATAATAATAATAATAATAATAATAATAATAATAATAATAATAATAATAATAACAACAACAACAATAATAATAATAATAATAATAATAATAATAATAATAATAATAATAATAATAATAATAATAATAATAATAATAATAATAATAATAATAATAATAATAATAATAATAATAATAATAATAATAATAATAATAATAATAATAATAATAATAATAATAATAATAATAATAATAATAATAATAGTACTACTACTACTAATAATAATAATAACAATAACAATAATAATAACAACATACGTTTGGATAAACCAGTTAAGTTAAACACAATTAAAATTCCAAATAAATTACAACTCAGACATGACTTAACATCGGAAAATTGGAGCCTTAGAAACCAAGGAATTCTATAATGGTGGAACCATTCATCTTACATAAGATATTATAGAAAAGCCAACGGTGTTTTATTATTATTATTATTATTATTATTATTATTATTATTATTATTATTATTATTATTATTATTATTATTATTATCACGCAATTAGTTATGTACATTTATTTATGTACGTAACAGATCTAAGAAAAGGGGATCTATTTTAATTTGGGGGAAATGCTTTGTTCAGTTATAAATATTAATCCTTGCAAAATAATAGCAACTAGGCCCATGTGCTTGGGTGGTCATTGGATCTATATTCCAAACTGGAGGTCTTGGGTTTGAATTTGTGCATCAACATATTTTTTGGGATAAAGTTCAATATTCGCCACGTTAGCTCATCCACGTGTAAAATAAAATAAAAAATGCCACGTAGATCTGCTATAAGACCCCAAATTTTATGAATAAAGATTTAATTTTCTTGAAATATTTTTTTGAATATTATAGTGTGAATTTGATATAATGTTATAGTTGTGGGTAATATTTATAAATTTTACAAAGTATGCAAGTTGTTATAAAATATTCGATTGGTCGGGAAATATTCATTTTATTAGGGAATATTCGTACAACGGCGCAATCATTGGTGGACCCCACAACGGAATTACTGTCGGAGTTAGAAAATGACAGAAGTAACTTTTTATAAAAATAACGGCGGAAGTTTTACCGTTAACTGTTAAAATACCCGGTGATTAAAGTACAGTAATATGCGTGGTTGCATAGTAGCACACGGTATTGATGATTGATGCTTACGTGAGAAGTCACTCAGTTATACTCAATTATTGTTACAGTAATTGCTGCATAGTATCTCACGTTATTTGATTCAATTATTGTCGATATTTTATATATTATTAAATCAATAATTGAGACGATACAGTTATTCATATTATTATTTGTAATATTGACGATGTCTAGATAGTTCTGTCGAGGAGAGGTTTAGTCATCTAATTCTACGCCAATAGGGAGAAATCCTTATTGAAAAGCCTCGTCTTTCCTGGGAACGATCTGGTTGTTAAATTTTGCGAGTTATAATAATGATGATAAATGTTGTTAAAAATATTGAGGAGATTTTTATGAAGTATTTGATGTAAATTTTGCTTATTTTATGAACCCCCATTTACCCATTTTTTAAATTAATCGGTAGAATTTTTTTTAGTATGTATGTAATATGGTGGAACCCACCTGTGATGATGACATGTTGGTGGGAGGGGAACACGTGGGGCCCACGTGTAGAAAAATGAAATGGGGGGAGAATAATAATAATAATAAAATAATAATAATAATAATAATAATAATAATAATAATAATAATAATAATAATAATAATAATAATAATAATAATAATAATAATAATAATAATAATAATAATAATAATAATAATAATAATAATAATAAATGCAACAATATTAATAGTAATAATTATAATAATAATAATAATAATAATTATTATTATAGTAATAATAACAACAAATATTCATATAAATATTTATAAATTTATGTGATACGGCTTCTTTGGAATTTTTTTCAAAATTATCAATAATATATATTTATTCACCTAATTTGACAACAGATGAATATTTTTAGTACTATTATTATAATATAATAATACTAATAATACTAATAATAAAAATAATAATAATAATAATAATAATAATAATAATAATAATAATAATAATAATAATAATAATAATTATAATTATAATAATAGTACTAATAATAATAATAATAATTATAATAATTGTAATAGTAATAGTAATAGTAATAATGCTAATTATAATAATAATAATAATTATAATTATAATAATAATAATTCTTAATAATAATAGTAATTATAATATTAGTAATAATAATAATAATTAATAATAATTAATAATAATAATAATAATACTAATTAATTATCTATCTATCGGCTCTCTCAGAATCAGTAACGACGTCGAATGCGCTCTACGAGTAACGTTCTCTCACGAAAGGTGACACAATTTCAAAGAACTTTGTAAATGGCGTTGATCACGATATCTTCTGGGGCTCCGATCACCTTGACATCGACTTCATTGTAAGGCTATGTTTTATCTTACTTCTGATATGTGCTTTATCGTTTAGAGTCAATCCTATTTGGATCCATGTGATTCGATCTTCACAAGTTATTTCTAATTCACCAGTACAAAACTATAAAAAGACAACATTTAAAAGATGGCGTTTTTATAAAAAACGTTGTGATGTTTTTTTTACAACGTTTTGTTAACAAAACGTTTTAGATACATATGAAAAAATGTTATATATTTATAAGGGCAATTTTTAGTTGGCTTAAATATAAATTACTACCTTAAACTATTGACCATATTCCACTTCGGTTATTCACCTTTCAATTTTGTCAATTAGATGATTGAACTATTAATTTTTTCCACTTCTATGTAATTGGGTCTGCCACGTCAGAAATTGCTGACATGGCTTGAATACATGGTATGTTAGTGCTTATGTGTTAAAATTGAGTCATTTTTCAATTTTTTTTAATCATTATATACAAGTAATAAGGGTAAAATAGTAATATAACATACTAATCTTTACTATTAAATAAATTAATAATAAAACAAAACAATAAACTATATATAACTAAACTCATCCTCTCTCTCTCCCTTCAGATTTTGATTTTTACCGAATACCCAAATCAAAATGATAAATCGAGGCTTCAAGAAGAAGAAGAATCCCATCTTTCAAATTTTGAACAAATGGAATTCAACAATGGCGTAGCGTGAAATTGAACGTTTGCACGAAATTCCGTCGGTGGGCTCAAGGTCATGGCATCTTTTCCTGCGAGATGACGTAAGAGGGCTTTCGGATGAATAAACCCGCGGTTTCGGTCTTTGCTGCGGTGTTTAATAATCCTTGCTTACAATTGAAAGCGGTCCCTTCCTCTCCGTTGATCGACGAGCTCTGGATGATATCGAAGTATTTTTGGTTTTACATTCTTCAGATATTTTTTGACTGCGTGCGATTTAGGGATTGGTTTGACCTGAATCGGTGTAAATGGTTCGATTAAGAAGAAGGAGACGGATCGATGGTCCACGGTGGAACCGGCGTGGCTTGCCTCGATTCACGACTTTTTTTTGGAGAAATCGAGTTGAATTTGTTGATGGTAAGATTGTAATATCGCGAATAAGTTGTTCTTCTTGATAGTCTTCATCTCACCGAGGTGCATGCTGCTTGATTCATGAATCCCAACATGATTTTCCATCTTCTGAAAGCTAACAAGGTCAACCGATTTTTGGATTTATGTATGAGGCTTCCTCACATTCAAGGAGCAATTGATTAACGCTCCTATTTTGGTACCTCCCAGGGATGATGTTCCATGTACCTGTCCATAAATGACAATGCCATGGGCTATATGCTGGGGCAAAAAGACAATTGAAGCCAAGAACGAGCTATCTATTACCTCAGCAAGAGATTCAGCATCAGTGAACACAAGTACACTCTGATCGAGAAGACTTGTTGTGCTTTAGCATGGGCTTCCATGAGGTTACAACATTACCTCCATGGTCACACAACCCATCTCATATCCAACGTGGATCCTCTCAAGTATGTGTTCAGCAAGCCCATACTGAATTGTCGACTGTCTAGATGGCAGTTGATCCTATAGCAATTTGACATCGTCTACGTGACGCAAAAGTCTGTCGAAGGTCAAGGAATTGCGGATCAACTTGCTGTCGTACTTGCAGGGGATTACAAACCCTTAGAAACATACTTTCCTGACGAGGGGGTAATAACAGTTCAGATACAACATCAGTATGATACATGCCGTACGTGGAGAATGTATTTTGATGGAGCTGTTAATTCAGAAGGCTCCGGAGCTGGAGCTGTTTTAATATCCGATACGGGGGAGAAGTATCCTGTTGCCGTCAAATTGTAGTTTGTCAGCACCAACAACACAGCTGAGTATGAAGGTTGTATCATGGGGCTAAAACTTGCCCGTTCAATGGGCATCAGGCGGTTAACTGTCTTTGGGGATTCTAAATTGGTAATCAAACAATCCACAGGAATCTATCAAACTAAAGAATTACATTTATTGCCTTACCATCGGCAAGTTCTACAGATGGCTTTGGAGTTTGAAGAAATCTCCTTTCATACACATTCCTCGTCATAGGAATGATTTTGCAGATGCATTAGCAACGTTGGCCTCCTTGGTTTACATATCTGACAAGGAAAACATGCCAAACATCACGTTTACTCTGCAAAAAGCCCCAGTCTATGGGAATTACATTGGAGAAGTATCGGATGAGCTACCTCCCATCCACAACCCTTGATATCAGCACATCAAGGAGTATCTACGAGATGGATCTACACCTGCTGAGGTGAGCCTAACTGAGAAGAGGCGGATTCATCGACTTGCTATGAAATTCTACCTGAGCGGAGATGCACTCTACAAAAGAGATGCAGGATTAGGTCTCCTCAGATGTCTGGATAAAGACCAAGCTTAGCGACTCATGGATGAGATCCATGGTGGAGTATGCGGCCCTCACATGGGCGGACCCCTACTTTTCAAGAAAATTCTCAGAACGGGACATTATTGGCTTACACTCAAAGCTGACTGTGATGATCACGTCAAGAGGTGCTATCAATACCAGATTCATGGGAATACTATTCACGCCTCTCCAAGGGAACTCCACAATATGAGTTCGTCATGGCCCTTCTCAATGTGGGGAATGGACGTGATCGGGCCCATCGAGCCCAAAGCCAGTAATGGACATCGATTCATATTCACCATGATCGACTACTTCACCAAATGGGTAGAAGCAGCTTCCTTCCCCAAGGTTACTAAAGAAGTCATCATTGCTTTCATCAAAAACAATGTTGTTTGTCGATATGGACAACCAGAGGTCATTGTGTCAGACAATGCTAAGAACCTCAACAACAAAATGATGGAGGAGTTATGCAGAAAATTCCACATCAAACATCTCAACTTCGTCATCTACCGACCAAAGATGAATGGTGCTGTTGAAGCGGCTAATAAAAACATTAAAAAGATCATGCAGAAAATGTCCGCCAATCACAAAGGATGGCCTGACCTCTTGCATCTGACTTTATTAGCCTACAGAACTTCTATGCGTGCTTCCACTGGGGTAACCCCCTACTCACTAGTCTATGGGATGGAAGCAGTGCTCCCCATGAAAGTGGAAAGGGAATCCCTCAGAGTATTGATGGATGCTCGGTTGGGTGAAGACCAATGGGTACAAGACAGGTATCACCAATTGTCTCTAATAGACGAAAGGCGAGCCGCGGATATCTTCCATGGTCAGTTATATCAGCAAAGGATCGCATGATCCTACAACAAAAAAAATCCAACTACTGGTAATTCAAACAACATGACTTGGTTTTGAAGAAGATCATTGACAACCAAGATCAATCTAAGGGAAAATTCGCTCCTAACTGGGAAGGCCCATTTGTTGTCAAGGAGGTATTGACAGGAGGTGCTATCAGATTGCAGGAAATGGACGGCGATGAATTTCCATAGCTTTATCAACTCGGACATCGTGAAACAATATTATGTCTGAAGTTACCATCAAACAAACATCCTGGTTTTGATCATCAAATCACCAGTCATTTTGGTTTTGAACCCTTTCCTTTTTACATACTCTTACGCCTCTCGAAACACACACACTCAAACCGGTAGAACTTTGGTATCATTTCATTTCAAATCTTTCATACAATTTTGGTTATCCTGAAGACGGGATTGAACCTTTCTCAATTTCGGTTATCCTGAAGACGGGATTGAACCTTTCTCAATTTCGATTATCCTGAAGACGGGATTTAACCTTTCACACTTGCAGTTTATCCTCAAGACGGGATTAAACTTTTCTACGCTTGCAGTTTATCCTGAAGACTGGATCAAACTTTTTCCACAATTGAAGTTTATCCCCATTATGGGATTAAACTTTCTTCTCCCCACAGTATAGCCTGCACATGGGATTTAGGCTTCTCTTCAGCTGCGATTCGTCCTGAGGGGCGAACTACGTCGACCTGATCTCGCTGATACCCGGGGGTACGTAGGCAACCATATTCTATATGGCCCTGTCTCAATAACGAAAAACAACAAAAACATTTCTGCCATTTCTTCACAAAAACAAAAACAACAAAAATACTTCTACACCCTTCTGCCTTTCACATTTAGCGTTGAACCTCTTACACCAGGTTCGAACTACATAGACTTGATCTCCTCTTCAATAGGAGTACGTAGGCAGCCATTCACAGTGCAGTCTAACCCTTACCAGAACAAACATACTTGTCACACGGTACTGGGATCAACCTTCAATTTGCCCCATTTCATCGGTTTCAGATCAAAGGGATGGAATTACCCAACCTCTTCTCACAAATAGAAGATTCGGTGACCATCTAAGCTGTGATCATGCCTCAAAGAGCAATACTAACCCATAAGAGATGGAATTAACTAGGCTTCTCACAAATAGAAGTACTGGAGACCATCTGTGGTGCAGTCAATCTCAGAGAGGAAGAAACCACCCTCCTCTCCACTTTTCCACACAGATACCAGTCCCAAGACACCAAAGATGGTAGGGATTTACAGAAATTAATGATCCATTCTGAGAGATCTTGCGACGTCTCAATGTCCATCTATCAAGGATAAGTTCAGTATGCATCAAGATCACAAGGCCCTGGAGAAACAGGCAAATATCAAGCAAGTATCAAGGCATAACTAAAAGGGAAGTGAATCAAAATATATTTCCCTGCCATATATAATACTATTTGATATATACATATGTGTTGTACATGACAAAATGGATAAGCTAGTCTTTGCAGGAAAATACAAACCTATCTACAGATCTGTGTGTATGCGGACTATCAGATCTAACATAGCATCCCTCTCTAATGACGGAGGTAACGCTGCAAGCTCCTGCCCAATGGTATCTACACGAGCTAACAGATCAGAGGCTAACTGCATGGTGGCATAATGCTCATCAATCTAGGCACTCATGTCGACAAGATTGACAGTCATCTGGGATCTAATGGAAGTGCTATCTGCAATGGCCACATCCCTAGCAGATAATGCAGCATCCCGCTCCCCAATCAATGCATCCCTGGCTGATCTAGCCTCATCCCTCTCTAACAGAGCGGTATCTCTCTCATCAAGACACATCGACATCGCGGCCTATCCTCGATCTCTCTCATAGATCATCGGATGTAAGCTCTGCTCCAAATGTTGTCTTAGAATCTTGAGTAATGTGATGGCACTTTCGGGGTGGGAGAATCCATCACAAATGATGGCGACCAAATGATCAAATCATCGATGGGAATAATGACCTCCTCTATAGGCTCCTCATCGTCGAAATCAGTCCCACCTTTGTGGATATTGCCGCAATGATGCGATCTCTGTCTCCATCCATGCGGAATACTCTGCAGAAACAACCCCGGATGGTGACGAAAAACTCGGCCGACTCTTCGGCCGATCCCAACAGAGCATACAACTGGGATCATCCTCCGTGACAAATGGTGTGACGCGAAGCGCTGACTCACTGCCCCCTCAAAAGGATGGAAATCCTGAAACTAGTCAAAATGACACATAACGGCCAAAGGGTGGTAAGTGATCATGCCCCTCAAACCAGCCAGAGGGAGATAATCCATGCCCGGAGCATGAGTAATGAAGTTGTAGGGTGAGCTAAGCCCTGAACATGATAATATAGCAAACGAATCTTCAATCCCTGCCAAAAAACTGACCAAGATGCAGCATCTGTACACTCCGCAGGCTGGAAGGAATACATCATGGCTTTGTCATGGGTGAAACAAAATTCATGCCGTCTAAATGTGCCAATCGGTCTCAAGTGTGACATAAACCACACATACAGCATGATGGAAACTACTGTGAACACTCTCTGCTTGGATAAGTGCAACAAGATATAGTGCGACCTCAAAGTCTCTGTAACAATCAGCGGTATGATGGTATGACCCTCCCTGAGAGCTCTCACTGCCATGATAACGCCGATATCTAGCTCATCCATGTATCTTGACATGAAGGCGTATGACAATCGCGCAAGCGATACATCTACATCTACTCTGGCTGAACGCCAATGGTCCTCCGGTGTGGTGAAATCCCCGGAATGCCTTGCATAGCTATCCTCAGAGCCAAACCTGTCAAATAGGAAACGCTGGGCTATCACATGGCCGGATGTAATCGCATCCTGTACCACTTTGCTCCACAATCCTGTGAGGGTCATGAACTGTCTGCTCATATCTCCCATCACCATGTGCACGCAAGGTCTGTCAAGCGATAGCATCGTCAATCGTGCATACTCCTCCAAAGTAGGAGTTAACTCACGGGTCCCAAAGAGGAATACCTGTCTATCTGGTACCCAGTGCTCTAGCATGCCCTCTACAAATCCGGGGAACCTGAAACATCAACAGGGTCATAGTATGCTGCAGCAAATCATCTACGATCACTATGTCTGATGGTGATATACTATCATACCATGAGCGCATACCAGCTACCACCACAAATGGTGGGGTATGATCAATACAGCTAACTGTCGAAGAAAACATCTATACGGGCCATGTCATAAGACCATCCAGGGGTCAATGCTGAATATCTCTGGACATACATACATATGCATAACATAATAATATGCATGATACAATAGATGGCAATATGATATAGGGAATGGAAAACTGTACATACATTCCTAAGTATATCAATCATCTAATACATCTCTGTACAACTAAAATACAGGGAAATGGGACGAAGCTATCCAATAACTAACAGAGGCCTATCAAAAGATATAGCGAGAATGGGGCGAAGCTACCCAGCAGCTAACAGAGGCATATCAAAAGAGATAACGAGAAATACATCAGAAAAAGTCAATAGTGTGGATGTCTACATCATCGATCCTGTCCACCTGATGTAACTCCTCCTGAGTCACTGGATCTCGATCTACTGGGGATGTCGGTACGTCTGAGGAGGATCTGCTACGACAAAACCATATGGGTCACACGAGGGACCCGCCATGAGCTGGAAGGATCAAAAGTATCTACCTCTGCAGGATCTCTGCCCAAATGCCGAATGAAAAGATGTGACCGGTCCAGCTGCCGAGTCAATCTGTCAATCTGTGTCACATGAGTCGGATCTTTGACACAGGCTAGCCAATCCGTCATCATCACGGATGTTGGAACCATATCCCCCATAAACTGTGTGGCGCGGGTCTGAGCTCCAATGGTACGAGGGATCCACCAATGATGGAATATCTCCTGTGAACAGGGGCCCTTTGACAATGTAAAACCGTCAATCCCCATCAATGGGATGTCAATGATGGGTGATTGGGAAACAGGCCAATAACGCCTGGCAGGAGGCAAGATCGGCATACGGATCTCTCCTGTAGTGCTCCTAATAGCACGCTCTCCTAAATAGAGCTCCCATCCTCCATCTGTAAAGAGAGGAATCTTGCGGGTGGAAATGACGTACTCTACTCCAGTCGGGTACCCATCCTCAAAACCAACTCCCAAATGCTCTCCAGAGTAGGGAATCCATGTGATGACATCAGCTGTCAATATCTCCACATTGTAGGAGACAATGAGTGAAACCCTAAGCAACAGGGACCTCCGCTAGTATGGAATGATGCCTTCTCCGTCCTCGTGGATAGGTATCTAAACCTAACACGCTCATAGGATGCAAATAGGGAAGCCTCTCGTAGGCCCAAAACTGCCAGCACAAAGGCAACATCTGCTGTCAGTCAACACTCTTAACCTATACATGGGAAAAGACAAGAGAAACACTCACCATCAAAAATGGGTAGAATCCTAACCACGCCTCGGTCAAGCCCTGCGATCGCATGCCCATTCCCCTGAGGAAGTAGGCAAAGGTGTAGGAACCCCAATCATACTCTTTTATACTGTCCACGTGTCGAGTGGCGCTGATCAAAACGAAGAACACCGTAGAAGAGTTATCTGCTATGAAGCAGCCCCTAATGATCATCAGGAACAATCGCCGAAGAATGCGATCCCTGACTCTTACATCATCGGGTATGGGCTCACTCAACAGCCCGCTCATAGCATCTACACTCAAAGGACTGTCTGAAACAGTCCACGCCCTTGGCGCCTCATTGGAACTCCCAACAAGGATCGGCGGCGGTGGGGGTGATATCCGCCGTGCAAGGCACCGGCTCCCCTCTAAACTCCATACTTGTGATAAACCGTCAATCCATCGGCGTCATCATCACCTCACAATCCAACAAATGGAGTGACTGAGTCTGGTGGAACCACCGCTCAGACAATGGCTTGAGGTAACCCCAGGGACAGCGACGGGGTAGAATGGAGAAAAACATCCCGAATCCCCAGCCATGGACGATCGCTCTGTAGTCATCATGCAAAGCCTGATACATAGAGTGGATGCTAAACCAGTTCCCTCGAGGCTGTGTGAAGCCGGGAACCTACATCAAATGCAGATCAACATCAGACTCCTTGACTCCTCATCAATAGGAAATAAGGAAGATTAAAGATCTAACTTCATACCTCGTTTGCGTGCAGGTATACTGAAGGATGCCTACTCAAGTCACCTAGAAGATCTGGGTTCGCCACTTGAATACCTGGCAATTCCCTACGGGGAACACGTACAGCAGGAGCAGGAACCTCAATCGGTACATCCTCCTCCTCGTCTTCAACATTCGGCACCTCAACCTGAATAGGACGTATCACTGCCTCCGCCAAACGATGAGGCTGTCTAACAGAACGACGTTGAGGCTCTTCAAAAGCCCTTCTCCGTACACCAGAAGTGGTCCTGCGGGAACTACTCGGCTGATCCAGATCCATAATATCTGGACAACAAGTCTCTAAATCACCTCAGAAAGGGTGTGGTAATTTCTTACATGGAGTCTTTTCAAAATGCATTCTATGATTACATGCATACATGCATTGTTTTAATATACATCTATAGTAGAGTTAAAAATGCATAACTACCCAATGCCTACATTTTGGAAAATTTTTGCCATAGCCCCCTTTGTGAATGGGACTATCCGCATGCACATAGGCATGACTAGGTGGCCATTCAGTAGCACACCTATACACAGTCATATACATCCTGTATGCATTAATTACATCACAGTAAAAATCCGTAAGTGTAGTCTAATTACCAGGATTATTTTACTTTATGCCTTTACTCATTTGTCCTCAAATAGGATAAGAAATGACAGTAAAAGGTGCCAATTTGACTGTTTCAAAAGTCAAATTTTTTCACATCATTATGTTCAGCATGGTTTAATACTAACATTTATTATGTTGAATATTTTTTATCAAGTCATATCAGCATGCATATTCACTACTATGTGTTTAAATGCATTTCATGTGATAAGTCATTTTTCAACGGTTAGAAACTGGAAAAAAAATACATGCATACGTTACCAGGACAGTGAAGAAAGCTTGCGGTGATGGAATATGCGAAAAGTTGCCCGAACTTCAATGATCACTGAAAAAAGAGCTCTCAGATTTCCTTCATTTGTGCAACTTGAAAATGACTTATAAAGCAACCAAATACCTTATACATAAGCACGATTGGTAGCGAGCTAACTCAACGGCTCCTGCTAACCTGCGGCTCCTATGCCCCTACATGGGTCCCACACCTCTGGCTCACTCCCGTTAGAGTTTCAAAGGAGGTCTCACAAGCTGAAAAGGCTAAATCAGGAATAAAAATGCTACGCGATTGAGCGGAATAGCCTGAAATCTTGGTTTCTCGTCGGTCAGAGTTAAACTCCCTTCGTCTCAATGGTATTCGCCTGAATGCAGGGTATACTATACCAATGAGCTCAGCTTTCACAAACCATGCTCGGCAATACCTCACAAAGGTCCGATGCCATCATTTGCAGGGTCATAACCCTAAACCTCCTTGGCGGGGGTTACAACGCAAAACCACAATATATCAAACCTCCCCGTGAAATTTACAATCTTAAAATTATCAATCGATAAAGTATCCCGTGAGGTCACAACGCACATCCTTCAAAAATATATGCTCCCCAGCGGGGGTCACAACGCACATCATTCAAACATCTACGTGTCCCCGACGGGGGTTACAATGCAATGCAACCATTGATACACAAATCAATGAAGGTCAAGCAACCTTGACGTCATGTCAACCGATGGCAAGTAAACCCATCGAAGCAACTCAGCTACGTATCCCCGGAGGGGATTACAACGCAATGCTACCATTGACACATACATCAATGAAGGTCAAGCAACCTTGACAATACACCCAGCAGAGATCTATCCGATGATTCACACATCAGCGAAGATTAGGCAACCCTAATAACAACCAACTGTTGGTAGTAACTCCGACAGTATGAAGGAATATGTTATACACATCCTCAAACAGACAAAGCTTTATCCCCACAAATCTCTTACACACAAGAGGTACCACTATGGAATATAAGCTAGTGTCTAGGATTCAAGATTTTGGTGATAGCCCCAACGTCAACATCCTTGAAGACTTGGATCGCATGTCCAAGCCATCATTGATTGTCCACCTAACAAGATTACCAGGGAACCAACAATCATTCATGCATTCTACATGCATTTGCTTCATATTGCTGCATATAGCATCATGTTTATCTTGCTTGCATTTCAAGTGTCTAGGATTCTTTATCCTATCCATGCCTTGCATTGCATGAATATGATAAAGAGGGGCATCTGTAGACACTCAAAATTTTTTGTACACCTATTACTGACATTGCAGGAGGGTAGATTCGTCTTTTGGAGATAACCCTAGAAGACAGCTTACATCCATTCCGGATACTATCGGAAGTTCAGTTCCAACCCAGAACACAAACCGGGAACATCATCTCAACCCGGAACACACATCGGGAGTGTCATTTCCAATCTCGGAGATAACCCCGAGATATGCGAGATCAAAAGCCCGTGGCCAACAACAACACCGGAGAGGGCGATTACTGTCTTGATAATAACACCATGACGCTCGGTTCCGGTCCAGAGACAACACTGGGAGTAGCAACCCCATCCTTGGTGATAGCCCCAAGGGATGCCATTGCAGTTCCGGCGATAACCCCGAAAATGCTTGTTTCAAACAAATGCCATCAGCTTTAACCCCAGACATCCTGTCGAGGCACACATACCTCAGACCCGGAACTAACAACGGGCAGACAGGAACACCCACAGATGATAGTGAGACATACAAACAAGCAGCAGTCCAATCTCAGATGTAACCTTGAGCAACGCCTGCTTTCCACTTAAACCGACAATAACCCTAATGAGGAGTCACAACGTCATCTTACCGTCTCAACAAGATGATATCGCGGCATACCAACAAGTTGTCCAATCTCAGCTGTAACCCTGAGCAACGTCTACTTTCAACTCAAACCGATGATAACCTCGGTGAGGAGTCAAACGTCATCTTGTCCCTTCGATAATGGCACGCCGTCTCAACACTTTATACATACATACATCCAACGATATCCCACAAGAATCGAGGAGTGACAATCCTGAGTGACTATTACGTGTGGCAGTACTTTGGATAGAATTTGAAGCTTGAAGACCATGGGGATAGACCCCTCTCCCTGACTTCGTACAACCTCTAATCCATGTCATTACGTAACTCTCGACACAAGCGGTCCGAAAAAGGTCAAATATACTTCGTTCGGATGCTCATATTGAAGTTCTGCAAGTTCGAGCGGACATTACAGTGCATGAGTGCACGTACTACGAGACGACGGGACCCGCGAGGCTCGAATACACCACGACCGACCCAGCGAGTACAATCTGTGGTCTGCTGCTGCGTAGTGTGTACCTGACCATCCGTCTATATATATATGAAGCCTTGGGGTTGACCATTTGAGAAGAAGAGGGAGGGAAAAAGGCGAGGAAGCCCTATCCATTTTACTCTGTATACACATCTTTTGAGTGTTTCCTCATCTTTAAACACTAGTTAGCTCACATATAGTCTTTTATCCGGCGGGAGCTGAGTGTTTATCCATTTAAAGTCATAGAAGTCTACTTTGGCGTACCTTGTAAGCCTTCTTACATTTTATAAAGCCTTCTTCTCATATTATTACACACACCGTTATACACATTAAGAGTCGTGTTGTGTGCATTTTCCTTGACTTGATCATGTGGTTTTCATTTACATACGTATATATATATACTATATATGTATATATTTCATATATGGACTAACATTATCGAGTTATGCCTCGATTGAGCTTGAACTTTAGTGCAGGCGTTTAATTGCTTTTATATACATATATATATATATATATATATATATATATATATATATATATTGTGGTCGAGACTACATACGATGAGCACAGATTTTACATCCGGTGCGTTTAATTGCTTATATATATATAATGTTGTTGCATATATCGATGAGCTGGATTTACATCCAATTGCTTTACTCACTTTTATATATATATATATATATATATATATAATAGTATTATCGGACATATCAGATGAGCACGGATTTACATCCGGTCGTTTTCGCTTTATATATATATATATATATATATATATATATATATTACATTTATGGAGTTCAGGAGTTCACTTACGTGGCCTTTTACGACTTTATTTACATTCCGTCACTTTGAGTTTACTTATTGGCGATTGATCGCTTTTGACTTTATTTACATTTAGTTCCGCTTTTGAGTTTACTTCGTGGCGGTTGATCATATTCATATATATATATATATATATATATATATATATATATATATTTATATATATATATAATCGCTATCGCTTTCCATATAAATTACGATATCATGTGAGCCTAGGAATCATGTGATCACATGAGTTCGATCTCTTGAATCTAGATTCGGTTCCCATGATGGACATTTTTAGTTTATATGGCGACTTGTACATTATTTTACAGTGTCTGAATTTCCTTGGATGACTGTCATGCCCGTGAGGAGTTCGACACTGCTGTATATTATTTTTCTCGAGAATGCTTCGCATCTCAAAAATAAAAGCAAACAAGCCGAACATTTAGTAATAAAATAGAAGTATCAAAGGCCTCAATTACTATTGAGCACAGGGTTTGAAAAACCTCTTTTACAAAACGTCATTGCAATATCTTGTTTAAAACTGAATTTTTCTATAAATTCAAACCCTTTGTATATAGGTGCGAACGTGGCCTCGCTCTACTTTCAAATAATTGCACATTGATCCACACACACACACATTCATATAACAATTTCTTTGAAGAGTGGTGGTCACCATGGTAACACGGATGTGGGAAGGTGCCTAACACTTTCCCTCCGCATAATCAAGCCCCCGGACCCAAAATGAATCTCGGTTTCACAGACCCGTCTAGCAGTGTCAAATCACTAGGTCAATGTGCAAAACTTTTTTTGTTGCGTTGGTGAAACCAGTTAAATACACCAACTGGCGACTCTTAAAGTCAAATCGTTGACATTATACATGTCAGACCTTTTTCACTTTTTTTTCAAACAAATCTCACATTAACATGAGAACACCAAAGAACAAGTAACGAAAAGGGACACTCAAAAATCCCGACATTGACAGGTGGCGACTCTGCTGGGGACTCCAATAAGAGGGCTTAAGCCGCTATTACAAGCTTTTCAAAATTGTTATATGCTTGTGTGTGAATGTTGCATTTACATTTCTGATAAATGTGTACAAATGCATTTTTATTTACTGCACTGCTAAATATTTATCTGTGATATTAATGCTTTGCACATGTCATCATTTTGCATAAACGGTGAGACACGCTGTATGTGAATGTATGTTGTGTGGTTCCTCCCTCAGGAGGCTATCCTGTCGGTGTATGATTACTGGACTCGCAGGAAGAATAATTCCAGCGGGGCTCAGGAAAGGCACCACCCAGATTCACTCCAGTTGAAAGACCAGATTAACTTCCCGTCGAGTAGATTGCAATGATCTAGGAACCTTCATGCCAAAAAGCTGCGAGAGTAACCCTAAGATAGGTCAACCTCTGATAAACCAAACGCAGAGGAAAGTCTCTTCATGCTTTCCATTTTCAATTACTTGTATAAGCATTTACTTGTAATTTTATTCCATGTTCATCCATATGTAATGGAAAATATGAAGAATATCTGTGCATGCATGACATGTTTATCAATTAACAACTGGTTTTACAGGACAAAATTCCTAAAACGGAGATGTTATAATAACATTTACATTACCCTAAGACTAAACTACGTAAGTCTTTTGTAGGGAAGCAATTGGGCCTGTTACCCGCTCAAAATCAAAAAAGGCCGCGAGCCTACAGCCAATCATGTCTTCTTCCGACCAGTCTAATCCTGTCTCCCGGGAAGAATTTGACGGATTGAGTAAACAAATCACAGCCTTGGTTGTTCTACTAAAAGAATTACACGAGTCTACTCAGGGTACGAAGATACCTACACATATAGAACCCTCTACACAAGGAGGAGTTCAAGATCTGGAAAAAATAATTTCAGAACCTCAGTTGGATACGACCAACAAAGACCCTAAAAACACCCATCTCAAAGGAGATTCAGACACCGGTGATATCAGGAAGAAGGTCCTTCAAATAGAGGAAACCATTCGTGTTCTCAAAGGGATTGGAACACATGGCAGTGTTTCATATGCAGACCTTTGCATATTTCCCGGTGTTCATTATCCAGAGAAATTTAAGACCCTTGATTTTGAGAAGTATGACAGATTAGGGGATCCTTAGACACATTTAAAGGTGTTCATTGGAGAATTCGGATCTTATGCAGAAAATAAAAAGCTCTTAATGCAGCTGTTTCAGAAAAGTCTTACTGGAGAAGCCCATTCATGGTATACCAGATTAGACAAATCAAAGATCCAATGCTAGGAAGAGCTGGCTCACGCCTTCCTCACTCAATACATTTTTTAATCTCAAATGGCTCCTGACCGGTATCAAATTACCAAGGTCAAGAAATGATCTAATAGAGTCATTCGAGAAATGCGCTCAAAGGTGGAGGCGCTTCTTTGCTTAAGTTATTCCTTCCATGACAGAATCAGAAATGGTCATGACTTTCATAGATGTACAGGAAGCTCATTTCTATGAAAGAGTTCTAGCTGGTATTGGCAAACCATTCTCTGAAATGATCAAACACGGCGAGATGGCTGAAATGGGATTGAAGTCTGGTAAAATTCAAGACCTAGCTGCTCTTAAAGCTGTTGCTGAGCACATCTAGTCCGGATCTTATGGAAACAACCCCTGGATGGTCCATAAAAAGAAAGAGGAGGATGTTTCTTTGATACTACAAGGACAAAAAGGCAATCAAAGCATGCCTATGCACGGAGAGAAACTACTCCCTTTTCCAAGGCAATCTTCAAACCCTCCATTGCCTAAAAGTGGAGAAGTAAAGCGACCTCGAACGTTCACACCCTTAGGGGAATCGCTCGAGAATATTCTTGCTCTTCCGATTTTCGTAAGAAAATTACACATCTTCTTCCACCGTACCAACCCTAATGGGAGGGGTTTTAATGCTACTCGGAAGTGTGCTTATCATGCCGGGGCACCCGGACATGATACTCAAGATTGTTGGGCCTTGAAACAGAAGATTCAAGATCTGATAGACAACGATGAGATCATGGTCACTAAACCAGATCAACCTCATGTGCAAGACAACCCTCTTCCTCAACACAAAGAAGAAGAGGTCAACATGATCAGTTGGAGCATTGTACAAGGTTCCAATTCTAATGGCGAATCATCCCAACCCATCAAAGACGTTGTTGACAAATGGGATTACGCAAAGTTCTAGTTTACCATGGAACGAAAGATGAAAGCTCTTTGCAAACAAATTGAGCAATTGGCAGAACTGGCACCAGCATCAAGTCACACGCCAATTAATCAGGCAGGAGCATGCCTATCTCCTTCCATTTGTTGTGAATGCTCCATCAACACCTTCAAAAAGCGAAGCTATGGAGGATAAGGTTGCAAAGCGAGCAAATGCTAAAGCCCGTCGAGATTTTGCCAATCAGAGGGAAGTTACCTATCTGGGCCAATCTATGGAGGAGATACTTCAAATGTTGATCAACGAAGGAAGAATTACATTCCTTCTCCCTCCAATCAATCCCCGCTCAGGGTGGTTCAATCTTGATGAAATGTGTTAATATCATTCACATTCTCACGGTCACCGCTCAGAAGAATGTTGGGCACTCCGCCATCTCATTCAGAATCTTATTGATAACGGTGTCCTGCAAATAGCAGATGATTACACTGTGCAACTCAAAGGTGGGAATGCATGTCCTACCAAATAGAAGGGATCAGTAGAAGTTATATCCGAAGTGGATGATAAAACTGTCAAAGTATTTCCCATACAACCAATTCAACTCAAAGGAGCTGACAATCCTTTGAAAGTGGCCGCACCAGAGCCAATTCCTTTACCTTTCAGACCACAACATCCTGTTGTCAGCTTACACATAGTTCTATGGAATTATGGAGAAGCTGAAGGATCCACCTCTTATACTACTGCTACAGTGTTGAAAGAGAATCCACTGTACCTTCCTCAACGGGTTATCAAGCCTACTTGCGAAGCAAAGGGGAAGTTGCCCATGGAGAAGATTGAAAAATTCCTCCGCACTATGGGTCACAATGAAGCTAAAGTGGTTTTAAGCTTGCGAGAAGCTCCACACCAGATTTCAATACTAGACTTGGTTTTCTCTTCCGAGGATCATCGGAAGATCTTATTGAAGGTTTTAGAGGAAGCCTACTTGCCAAAATCAGTGGATGTGGAAAAATTTCAACATTTTGTTGATCACATTTTCAACAATAATATGATATCCTTCACTGATGACGACATACCTCCGAAGGGACCGGTCATTGTAAGCTATGGTACATCGTAGTTTTATCTTCTGGGTACATGCTAGCAGGAGTATTGATAGATGGAGGCTCATCTCTAAATATCTGTGCTTATGCCACCTTGGTAAAGATGAATATCAATCTCAAGCGGATCCAAAGCAGCCATATGGTCATCCGAGCTTTTGATGGATCCCGACGAAATGCCATTTAGAAAGATTGAATTGCCAATTAAGATTGGTCCAAATACATTCAATGTATCCTTCCACGTCCTCAAGATAGACTCAGGATACAACCTGCTATTGGGGAGACCATGGATACACATTGCTGGAGCTGTTCCCTCTACCTTACATCAACAACTCAAATACATTATCAACAACAGTCTAGTCACTGTTAATGCTGAGCCGGAATGTCCTAAACAAGGAACTCTACCAATTATCAGCTTCAATTCATAAGTTGAACTGGCCGGTTTCCATACTCTAGAAGTGAGTAACATGCAATATCATTCTATTGGAGCGCCACTTCCCATACCCAAGATTTCTGATGAGGTTATGTCAGCCACTCAAGAAATGATGTTATTGGGTCATCAACCTGGACAAGGGCTTGGTAGGGATCAACATGGTATTAAGCACCCTATCCAAATGTCCAGTCAAATTGGAAAAGCTGGACTAGGCTATTCTGCCAGTTCCAAACACAGGAACCCTTATAAGTAGAATCAGGTTCCTCAAGCTTCCGCCGCACGGCGATTTTCTATACCTTTACCTCATGAGTTAATACAATCTGCAGTAAAGGTTCCAGCCCATGTGCTGGCTATGTTGTTTCCGAAACTAGTGCCAATCAAAGCTAAGTTGATTCCTGATCCTGAGGCGAAAGAAAAGAAACGAAAACATAAACATGACCTTGCCTTGATGATGGCAGGCATCCGCGTCATTGTTCATGATGAACATACAAATTGATACACCCCAGACGATGATTGCCCAGATGTCATGGTTATCATTCGGGAGAAGGAGGACAATGACAATCCTTCCATCACTGCAGTCCTTCAGGACTTTTCCCTCTACAATTGGAGCAGCACTCCATGCATTGGTCGACGAGGGTAAAATGGGCTGAAAAATCCCTCTGCCCTGTAGATAACTTTAATTACTTACTTTCCTTTACAGCATTAGCAGTTATTTTATTAAGTACATGCTAACACTTTTGTATGATCGAACAGTTGCATATATTAAGTGAAAACATATTTTGTTTCAGGACTCTGAATTTAGATGTGCCTGTACTTGCTGATGACATGCCTTCTCTCCACAAGGGCTGTAACTTTGATGCAAAGTTGGACTCAGACTTGATGGATATACAAGAGGACATTGAGACACCTCAAGAGATTAAGGAATGAGTCACAGACAAACCAAAACTCAATCTTAATCAAACCACTTCTTTCAATCTTGGAACCTTAGACAACCCTAAGCTAATCCAGATTGGTTCAGATGTGACGCCCCCAAATTCGGGTATCTTCCAACTCGATAGATGGTGCTACACGGTACTCATAATTATACATTCATTCTATTGAAATGACATCAAAATGTGTATATCAACGACATTCTTATTACATTAATAACATTACATCCCGTCCCCAGGTTCTAAAACCAATACATTCTTTGTTCATCATTCTATAATATATATAACTTACTAGTTTATTATAAGGTAAACTAATCGTTCAGCTTTGTCCTGTCTCTATCCTTGTCAGATCCCTCGATTCGTTCGGTCCTAGCTGCATTCATATGGTTCAAGCAAGAGTGAGCATATCAAGCTCAGCAAGTACAATAATTTCTTTTAAATAACATGCTTGAAACATAGGAATCGTATATCTTCAATAACTGAACAATAGTTACGAAGTACTACCGATAATTCAAAATAGCACTTCTTTTCATTTAAAACATTTTCCAACAACAATATTCAGTAGAATATCAACTAAGGCTCAAGACTGTGAGCAGTTTATAATTTCTTTTGAAAAGGACAACCCGGCACTAAGTCCGTAAGTCCGGCATAACTTATGAGCACTTCTGGGTGATCAGCTCATAGTACTCTATGTTGATCAACACTATATCCATTAAACGTGTGTACGTTTAAGTTTTGGCAACCTCCCGTGCCCATCGAATAATCGATGAAAATACATTTGTTTATTCATACACAGGCTTACCTTGAATCCGTACCAAACAATTGGCGTAGGATAGCGTTAAAAATTCTATATTGAAAGACTTGTAAATAAATCAATCAATCTTCAAGATTTGTCTAGCCGAGTTAAAACTGGCATCGACATTTTCGTAAAACAATTCATGCATCTCATAACATGAATCACAGAAAACTTGGCTAACATGAAGGTTAGACAAGCATTTAAAAAAAACTTGCCTTCAACGTCTGCTATAGTAAAAATAACTTTTCCTTTCAGTCTTTACGGTCTCTACAATACATAACCACATAACATACTACATTAAGTCATGAATGAACATACATGGTTCTTAATGAATCTTACCCTTCATTTCAATCTAATCATATATTAGATTTGTTACTATTGGTTTCGACTTGCCATTATATTTTACATTATTCTTACCAACTTTTTCTCTTCTATATCTTACGTAGATTTACTTCATTAGTCCAACTCGTTTTGAGTTAATCATCCTTCCTCACGGATTACTAACATCCTTACGTTATTAATCGAAACTCGATCGTCATTTGTTAAGTACACTTTATTGCATATCGTTTACGTTCACGTATTACTTAACAACTTTTAGTTGTAACTCTTAATGTTATAGGCCTTATCATTATTGAATACAGTTCACTTTCCTTATACTTTACGTTCGTCGTTTAACTACTCATTAAACAACATTAAATTCCTAAAGTAATCACTATAACAGTGATTTAGGAAAGGTCTTATCATTATTCATTAAGTAATTACATAATTCATACTGGTGTTGCAAACCATTGGATTCATAATCAACTTGGTCAATAAATTTCTACAGCCGGCTTAGCACATTACGTTGTTCTCATTACGTTCATCTTCAATTGATTATTAACCTTTAATCATCATACATTAAGTGTCTAATAATGCCTTAACAATGTTATATTAACACCTTAGTTCATTACTAAAGAGTTATCTTTCATTCTATACTTGTAAACATTCTCATGCTGTCCGAAACCCTAGGATGGCGTGTATTTCACACTTAGCTCTTCATCTCGAGCCACGACACGAGTTAGCAGTATACCTTGACACTGTTACGGCGCTGCGGCACCACCATTTGGCCTTGGGTTGGTGCCACAGCGCCAACTCTGTGCCTTAGAAAAATTTTGCAGATTTTAAATTTTGTGAACTTCCCGGACGCATAACTTCTTCGTTATAAGTCCGAATTGGCTCGTTCAAAAGCCTACGGTTCACAAATTAACTACTCTATGCATTCATGCAAGAATTTTATCTATTTGACTTTGTTTTCTAAAATTTCACCTATTAGTTCATTTTAACGAAAATGATAAACGTTCGTGAACGTTCAACGCTCGTTTCTTCGATCTAAGTCGGAATTCGGTCATTTTCGAGTCCGCGACTCTATAATGCCAAATATGACTTGTCTCCATTGAAAACCAATGTTTCCAAGCTCAAACACAAAATACGACTTCCATTCCAAGAATTTCACGAATTCGACGCTTAATGTCCAATCGTGTGAATTCCGGCATAACTTCTTTACTAACGATTTGATCATTGCTCTAAATGGATTCTAACCATCAAATAAACATTTCAAACTACTTATTACATTAACTTATTTTCAAATTAGGTTTTGACTTATTCTTCATAAGTTCATGGCTTATTAACTTATAACTTTCATGATTTCATTTACTTATGACTTATTATTGATTTAAGTCCTTTACTCAATGTTCTCATATCATATCCAACATACTAACATCTTGACATATTAACTTATTGACATGATAAGTTATTACTTGTTATTCATTAGTCTATAATTTGTAAAAGTATGAACTACTTATGAATTCACTTTGCATGACTTCTCATAGCTTAAATCTTTTAACCATCATCCTTGCTTCTTATTATCATACAATCTTATTAAAGTAAACATATGAGAAGTTCATCTAAGCTCCTCATGAGTTCACAACTTAATTAAGTTTGAATTACTTATTCATGACTTATACGGCTTATTAAGACTTAAGCTCTTTGATTACTCATTTCTATCATTCCTTAGCATACATGTTCTACCACTACCCATCTCCCTACCAATGGAAGAGAAAGAGATTCATGGTTTAAGTTCTTACCCTTGAATATCACTTGACTAAGCTTTACTCTCCTTCTTGCTTCTTAAAAATCTCATAATGGAAGTTTAACTTATAAGTGCTTATTCTCTCTAACCAATAAGTTGCTTAACTTGAGAGGAGTTGGGAGAAATTTTAATCAAGCAATCAAATGAATTGAGAGCTCTTTATTTATAGGCAATCCAAAGTGAGGGTATAATGGACATTAGGACATCCCACCTCCTTAACTATTCATAACCTTGGCTCTAAGTTAACTTGCTAGCCACTTCCCTTTCTTGCTCATCACAACACTTGATCACCACACAAAGTTCTTGCCCATCAAGTCTACCCACATTAACATGGTTTGCTCCATGGATCCTCCTAACCCAATGGATTCTTACTTTGGGCTTAAGGTTTAATTAACTTAGCTTATTCATTTTAGGCTTGCATGAAGTTACTTTGGGCTTCTCATTAATCAACCACTTAGGCTTACACATTAATTCTTATTGGACTTATCCATTCTTACATTTGGGCCTTACCAATTCTTATTGGACTTTATTGTTATCCTAATTGGACATTACAATTTCCTACACAATTCAACAAATTCTATACCTTTGGCTTAAAGTCTTATATCATATAATCTACGTATAATTCTCGTATTCCAACTCGTATACTGTAACAATCCAGAATTTTATTTATAATTTCAAATATTTATTGAATTAAATAAATATTTTAAATTAATGTGTTTGTTGTTTAGTAGATATTTGTTGGATTATTTATTAGTAAGTAAATAATCCGTGAGTTATAGAAATTAACTTAATTAAGATAAAGAGTGATGAATTAAATTTATGAGATAATACTCTAATTTAACTCAATAACTAAATTAGATAGTTATTAAGGATTATATGGTTTGTTATAATGTTATTTAATTTGATTTTTGTAATTAAAGTGATGTGTTAATTTATTAAATAAAATTATAATGAAAATGAAAATTATAATTTTATTGTATTTGTTTATGTGATAAATGGATTTAATAAATTGTTATTAGATTTAATATAATTTGAGTATGAGAATTTATTTAAATAAACTGTGACAATAAATATGACTTATGAAAATAGATTAAAAGAGTTTTAATTTGGTTTTACCAAACAAAGCCTTAGAGTTTTTTTTTTAAAAAAATTCTTATTTTAATCTTGTTTTGCCAAATAAGGCTTAAGGAATGATTAAGTCATTATTTTAATATGTTTTGCCAAACAAGGCCTTATGGCTTTTAAGTTTAAAATAAAAAAAAATAACTGATAGGTATTTAGTATCCTTATTATTATACGTCAGTTTATTTTTTTATGTTAGCGTATGTTTTAGTTTTACGTTGTCTTAAGCCTAAGAAAGAACAGAAGGAAGAAAGAAGAGAGGAAGAGAAGAAGTTCTCTGTAAATTGAGAGAAGGAATTTGTGAGGGTTATGGAAGGAAGAAACAAGAAGATTGTTCGAAATTTTATAGCTAATCAAAGGTAATAATCTAATTTTGAGTTTTTAGTATTATACTTCTTGAGTTTTCTTTGAAAAGTTGGATTTCTATAGTTAGATTGTTAAGAGATTTATCGTATATGTTAATTAGTATGTATAATTTGTTATACGTAATCTATAATAGATTTTCATGTAATCAAGTTCATGGAAACAAGTGTTAGATGAAGAAATTTGGTTTATGGCTTAGTATATGTATTTTGGTCTATTTTGAGGCTTAAATTGATGGTTAGATCATGTTTATAATCTGAATTTGATAATAGATGTTGTTAGTACGTTGAAAAACGAAAAGAACAAAACTTGAACGAACCAATTTGGTTGAGAAACGAATTTGTAGTGAATGAATTCGCTAAATTTGTCAAACATGAACAATTAGTATGAACATAAGTTATAAATCCATTTGGGTTAGTTAATGTTTATGTTAGTTGATGGGTAATTGGTATGTTGTAGCTTTATGAGTTACGAACCCATAGAATCGAAAACGGACTAATTTGGATGTATATAACTCAAGTTATGAAGGTTAGAAGGAATATTTGGCATGATAGTTCATAACAGAGAAAAAATCCGAGTTCGCAGCAGCTATGCCCACCTCGGCGGGCTATTTTTAAGGCATAACCCCCGCCCCGGCGGGGAGTGTGTGTTCTGCAATGACTGATTTGACCTATTTTGGTAAAACAACTATAACTTTTTCATACGAACTCCGATTGAGGTGATTCAAGATGATTCGGAACGAGGACGAATAGACCTACAACTTTTGTTCTTTAAGTGTTTCAATTTGAGGTCTTTAGAAAGGGTCAAAATAGTCATCTTTGTGACTGTTACGTATTCGGAGGCGATCGGAGGGCGTCGATCGAGCACATCGCAAGTATAGTGCTCCCGACGATGGAATATGTTATTCTAAGTGATATAACATGAAAATTCATGATGTTATACATGAAATATAAGATTACCTTACTTATAAGGAATTTCCTTAGCATGATTGAGTATGTTTTTTAAAGAAACTTTAGATTTTAAAAACAAGTTTAGACGAACTTTGAGTCTTTTGAATTCTGATATTTGTAGCATATGTAAAGGGTTTAGTCATGCATATACATAGGTATGACACATGGCCTTGAGTACCTTTTGTATACTATGAGTTGCCTAGATGGTTATTTTTCGAAGATAACTAAAGATTTTGAAAACAAACATTGACGAACTTAAAGTAACTTGTGGACTTAAAGTTCTAATCATGATAACTTATATACATGGCCTAGTTAGCTATGAAATGAGATTAAAAGTTGTACCTAGTTTCTTTAACTTGCCCTAGAATGACTTTTAAAAGTGAACTTGACCGCCTTATGCCCCTAGACATGACGAATATGTTCATCATCTAGCTAAGCATGAATTGGACCTTTCAAGTGTGGTTTAAAATAAGTCTTCAAATAATGAACTATGCTATGTCTATGTGAAGCATACTAGTGGAGGCTTATTAGTACCAATATATGGTTTAAAATATTATATCAACGAATCTTGTTAAAGAAAGTTGTTAAGCTTTATTGATTGAAATAAATTATTATGGAACTAAGTAGTTTGAATATGAACGATGTAGATGTATCTATAAACTTTAAATATGTGTCGAACACATAGCGAGTCAAGTGTGTGATGAATGTGGACTTAAAAATAGACCACAACCTATTTGATGTCAAGTATGGATGGTTAAGGTATAATTATACATATCTAGCTATTCTAAGAGTATGATGAGAAAGTGAAATAAATGTTTTACAAACCTAGTTAGGAAACAATGTAACATTGTTCTTATATTAAAAGTGCATGAAATATGTTCCTGATGGATATGAATCCATGATTATATAATTGTGTAGGGATACACGAAGTGAAATTAGCGATACACAGTTAAGTTGTAGTTGATAAACTAGGAATCAGGCAAGTCTTTCAGTTCCTATTTGATATATGAATTTGATAACTGTTAGTTAAATTATATTATGCTATGAGAATGTTGATATATATATATGAAATGCATATGAGATATGTATGAAATTGAAAGTTGATATTTGATGATATGCCTGTGAAGTACATCTCAATGCCTGTTATGTGAGAAGTAATATGCATAGTAAATATTAATTGATTATAAATGCATAAACTGAATATGCTATTATATGCTACGTGTTGCATGAAAACTGTTAGAATTGTTGGGCTGTCGAGCTCAACCTTGCAAATAACCACTTTTGCAGGTTCAAGATTCAAGGTAAAGTTATGTGTTACTTGAAAGACATGAATCAGATGTGATACTTGAAGATTTACACACTTAGGTTGTGTTATTATCATTTGAACCATGTTTAAGGTTTCGAATAATGTATTAATGTCAAATTGTAATATCGTTTTGCGATGTAAACTATTGTAGTATTAAAATGATTCTGAGATATTTAGATGTAAAGGTTGAAGGTTTTGGGAACGAAGATAGTTTGTAATAGAAAATTTTAATTATTCCGCAAATTTCAATAGTTGTATTATCGTTTAATGATGTAAAATTAGAGGTTGAATATGTTTTTAACGACCGAAGTTGAGAATTAAATTGTATGAATTTTGGGGTTGTTACATATACTTACTTAATATACGACATTCCATCATTCATATATACTCGTATAATACCTCGTATTATACTCATATTCATTACCTCGTACAATACTTATATATAATACAATCATTACTTTAATTCATTAATCGCATTTAAATTCCTTCTCGGAATTCACTTTCCCTAACCGTTAGGTTTTAAGTCCGCAGGCGAAAAACTGCATTTGCCATAACTGAAATATTATTGGATATTCCATCTTGTCTTAGAATTCTATCATTACGTATTTTTCTAAGTTCAAAATAATTCCGGCGGTAAATGCGTGAATAGTGTTTTTCAAAAATTTCTCGAAAAGTTTTTATTTTCGTCTTGGAATTTCAAACACTTTAATTCTATCACGTAGCCAAAATACTACGACGTTCCGATATGTCTAGGTCATAGAACAACCCTCGAATAGCTTACTCCCATAAATAATGGATTAAACTCATTTAATCCACATAATAAAAATAAAAATTTAATTCTCAAAAATCCAAATTTTCTGGGGCGTTACATTCTTCCCCCCTTATAAGGGTTCTGTCCCCAGAATCACACTAACACTACATCCACCATTTGAGGAAACCTTTTCCTTTATTTTAATCTCAAGTTCCCACAATGCTTCTTCGACATTGTAGTTCTTTCATTTTACCTTTAACGAAGGTATTATCTTAATTCACATAACTGGCCACTTCCTATCAATAATATGAGTTGGAAGTTAAACACTTATTAACACATTACGTTACCCTTTCATTAGCTTTTAACTTAGAATTATTTGGAACTCAAATTCCTCCTTCAAAACAAGATTATACTTGATCTTCTCTTCATCATGCATCCTCTTCTTCATTCGCGTGCATTCCTCATTACCTAGTTGTAGTTACTTAACTCGTTCAAGTATCGTGCATTGAGTCTATGCTGTGAATAACATTTCTACCACTTCATTCCGCAATTTAACCTCTAACTATGTTTTCGCCATTTCCGTTATTAACTCATTTTGAGTTGTTAACATCGATAGCTTTTCCCTATCCTTCCTACTTAACGCGTCGACTTCTACGTTAACTTTCCCAGATTGATATAACATATCAACGTCAAAATCTCTTATCCATTCTAGTTACCTTCTCTACCTCATATTCAACTCCTTTTGTGTGAAGATATATTTCAGACTCCTAGAGTCCATGTATATCTCACATTTCTCACCGTATAAATACTATCTTCAATTTTTTTTTTAATTAAAAAACTAAGTTGCCAATTATAGATCATAAGTAGGATAGACATTCTCATAATCCATTAACTGGCGTGATGCATACCTAATGACTTTGCCAAGCTACATGAGCACGCAATCTCGTCATTTCTGCGAAACATCGAGATACACTACAAAATTCCCCGTATCATCTGCTAGAGACAATACAGGTACCTCACTTAACTTCCCTTTTTAGTTCCTGAAAACTATTTTTTCTCACTTCCCATTTCGACAATACCAACCTGTGACACTAATGGTACTTTTAATCTTAGCACCTCATAAGGGTACCTATCAATTACCCCTGACTTGCTCAGCGCCTCTTACGAAAAATCTAGCTTCCATACATTAGTCCACCCAATTGACATAACCAGAAACTTGTCATAACTATAATGAGTTCTGAATGTCATCTTAGGTATGTGACGCCCCCAAAATAGGTATACATCACCCATTCTGAGTTGTCAATACATGGTACAGAAACAACTACAACTTTATTATTACAACAGTAAAACTGTGAGTTTAAATACAAATATTGTCTTCTAGACAAAATATCTATACTCAAATAAATCCTCATCACATTTATTGATACATTATTTTACAAAAATGGTGAGGACTACTAAACAACTCTCTCTAGAACTTTCATTCCATACCCCAACTCGTACTCGCTATATTCTCGCCTCCTGAGAAGAAAAATGGAACAAAAAGGAAAAGGGTGAGCTCAACTAGTCCAGTAAAGAATATTATGACTAAGATAATATACAACAAATTATCGTTAGTCTTTAACGAGGAAAAATCTAATAGAATACAATAGACAACAAATTTTAAATCAATATTCGCAATGAAAATAATAATTCATTAGAAGAGTTAAGTAGAGAATGCAAACTACTATTTTCTATGTATGAATTTAAAAGTTCATCGTCTATCTTTTATCCCCTGTAACATCAATCAATATATATCGGAATCAAATATTCATCTTTGCACTACGGGCCAAAGATATTCATCGATTAGTCATGTTCATCTAAACACCTATTCATCTTTTACACTACTGACCAAAGATATTCTTGAAAATCATTCATCTTTTACTACAGGGCCAAAGATATTCCATAATATCATCATTTAAGACTAAATATGATGAAAAATATTTTTAAAGAAACGAATCCAGTGAAACAAAATGACAAGGATTAAGGATTAAGGATTAAGGATTAAGGATTCGTATTTTGTTTTATCCATGTCCAAAAATACCTCAAAAATAATCATAGTGGTGTAAAATTCAAGAATGATCAAAACATGGATACAATCAAAGCTAGTATCTACAATAGATATTTTAGACGAAAAGGAAAATTTTCATTTTTCGATGAATAGTGCCGTATTCGTGAATAGTGTCGTATACGTGAATAATTAATCGTATCGTGAATAAAGTCAGATATCGTGAATAGTAACTCAGACACCAAAAGTTCCAAATTTGATAAAAACTTGGATCAATATTTCAAAGATAATGATATTGAAGAAATAATATCATTACTGAAAATAATAATATCCCTTACCTCACAAAGACAAGTACTTCT
Source organism: Panax quinquefolius (assembly GCA_020205615.1). Lineage (NCBI taxonomy): Eukaryota > Viridiplantae > Streptophyta > Magnoliopsida > Apiales > Araliaceae > Panax > Panax quinquefolius. The sequence goes on from CM035156.1 coordinate 100,849,317, forward strand.
AGTTGAAACAGGATATAGGCTATGACTTGAACTTGCATCAGTATAGCAATACTCAAAGTATACTCAAAATACTCACAAGAATACGCTCGATAATATAGAGAGAAACTTCATTTTCGATGTGATTTTTAATTCTAACCTAAGCACCTATTTATAGGAAATTGCTTAGAACACCAAAGCGAAAAATTTAATAAAATATTAATATATATAAAAATTTTCTACGTTACTCATACCAACTGATTTCCAACTCTTAACACATGCCTACAAATAACAAAAACGTTTTTCTAACTAAAATATTTTAAACTTCCAAAAATCAATTATTTGAACTTGAACTTCAATAATTCATAATAAATAGCCCTTTTACCGAAAAAATTGAATCTCACGACTTTGTATAGGAAATTCAATTCTCTACAACTTTGCAAAAGAAAGTTTTTCCAAATTCCAAACAAAATTGGCCCGAAATCCACAAATCGAGGCGATTTTACAAGCTATAATCAAATTTCAACCAATAAATGGGGTCCACCGACATGTTTAACATGTTTTAAACATTTATTGCAACAAAAATACTCTTCCTCCTCAGATACTCATATATCCCACATTACGTTGTAAAAATATCACCATTATTATATTATTAAAATATAATAATATATTTAAATGAATTATCGAAAAAGATAAAATTTCAATTTTCAACAATTGTCACATAAAAATTTTCTCCATCTATATCCACATAAAATCAATATTTTTCTTATCATATGAATCAATAATTAATTATTCACAAATAATATTACGAGAATCACAATATTGACAACCAGGCGTTCCTAGGAAGAGGGGCTTCGATAAAGATTTCTCCTTCTTGGCGGCGCAATTAGGGTAGGTGACCAAACCTCTCCTTAGATGAGAACTTTCTAGACATTGCCAATAATGTTATCCAATAATATTATTCAGATAATATGAATTATTGCTCAGATAATAGAAAATATCGTAAATGACAATTTATTGAAACGACGGTAATATAAAATATCAATGCGTGATTTATTGAATCAATAAAATAAAATCTTTGAGCGATAATTCAGTAACCATTATTGAGTAGTGCCTTCTTACGTAAGAATCAATAATTGGTGCAATACTGGTAAATACTTCTTGTGTTTTAACCACATAGAGTATTTTAACGATGATAATTGTGAATAACTACTTCTGTTGTTATTTTAAACAACTTATATTTGTCGTTTTCTTCATCCAATCGCTTTCCGCTTTTGGGGCCCACATATGGGCTGCTTGGCAGTCGTCATGCGAATATTCCCGAAGCAGATCTGAATATTCCACGACCAAACGAATATTCCCAAACAACAATGAATATTTTATAACCACTTGCTTATTTTGAAATATTTATGTATCTTACCCTAACTATCCACATTAATCAAATCAACCCTTACTATTTCAAAATAATAAATAAAGAAAATTAAATTTCATTAACAATAAGTTGGGGTCTTACAACCTCTCCTCCTTATGAAATTTCGTCCTCGAAATTGACATACGATACTGGTGTTTTGAAAAGGTGAGGATACCTCGCTTTCATTTCCGTTTCCAATTCCCGGTCATTTCCTCTATAGCATGATTCCTCCACAAAACTTTAACTTGTGGTATGACCTTTCTTGCGTAGGGACATGCTCCTTCCTATCCAAGATCTTGGCAGTACCTCCTCATACGTTAAGTCTTGGCTATCTCGTCCGGTTCTAACTCAATAACGTGGTTCGGGTCTTTCACATATTTACTGAAATGAGGATATGTGAAACACATTATGAACACGAGACATACTCGGAGGTAACGCAAGTCTATAGGCTACATTTCCTACTCGGTCAAGAATTTGAAATGGACCAATAAATCGTGGATTGAGCTTTCCTCTCTTCCCAAATCTTGTAACTCCCTTCCATGGAGCAACTCGCAACAATACATGATCCCCTATACTAAATTCCACGTCCTTTCGATGAAGATCCGCATAACTCTTTTGTCGATCTTGTGCCGTTTGTATACGTTGTCGAATCATTTGGATCTTTTCGGTAGTTATACGTACTAACTCGGGTCCCAACAATGTTGCTTCACCCACCTCATCCCAACATATTGGAGAGCGACACTTTCGTCCATATAATGCTTCAAATGGAGCCACACCTATACTTGCACGATAAGCTTTGTTGTTGTAGGAGAATTCCACCAATGGTAAATACTTATCCTAACCCCTTGAAGTCTAGGACACGAGTCTTAATAGATCTTCAAGAGTTTGAATAGTCCTCTCGATTGTCCGTCTGGTTTGGGGATGGTATGCAAACTAAATCGCAAATCTGTGCCCATAGCTTTTTGCAAGCTAACCCAAAATCTTGAAGTGAATCTTGGGTCACGATCCAAAACTATGGATCTTGGCATGCCATGCAACCTCACAATCTCATTCACGTACATACTAGCAAGGCGTTCAAGGGAATAAGTCTCCGTGTCGGCAAGAAATGAGCGAGACTTGGTTAATCTATCAACAATAACCCAAATAGCATTGATGCCTTGAGAAATCGTGGAAGACCCGTGCTTGAAATCCATGGTAATGTGTTCCCACTTCCATTTCAGAATCTCAAGTGGTTGCAACGGACCCTTAGGTACTAGATACTCGCCTTTACACGTTGACAAGTTAAACACATTGAGATAAACTTTGCAATCTCTCTCTTATTGTTCCACCAAAATGTATGTTGAAGATCACGATACATTTTAGTACTTCCGAGATGGATTGCAAATGGTGTATTGTGTGCCTCCATCATAATCTTGTACTTCAAATCGAGTCGTTAGGGACACAAAGTCAGGTGGACTCAAGTATTCCTTCTTCATCAATTCTCGCTTAGAATAGCTCCTTCTTGTACTTTCTTCTTCATACGCGTCATTTCCGGGTTGGTTGGCTTGAGCAACCTTAACTTTTTCTATTAAAGTTGGCTCTGTCGTATACTTGACATCATCGCACTCATTCCGCGTATATGATCTACTACTCAACGCGTCGCCGGCTACCACGTTCACTTTTCGGGGATGGTATTGAATAGTGTGGTCGTAGTCTTTCAATAGCTCGAGCCAACGTCATTGCCAAGCGTGTTGAGTTCTTTTTGAGTGAAGAAATATTTAAGGCTTTTATGGTGCGAATATATCTCCACTTTCTCCCCATATAGATAGTGCCTCCATATCTTTAGGCGGCTAAACGATTGCGCTGACTCTAGATCATGAGTAGGATAATTCCTCTCATACTCTTTAAGTTATCGCGAGGCATAGGCTATGACTTTCCCACGTTGCATGAGAACACATCCTAACCCTTTGCACTCAAGCATCGGCATGAGATAACAAATCCATCCGAACGGATGGTATTGTTAGAGCAGTCTGCGAAATAAGTCTCCTCTTAAGCTCTTGGAAACTCTTCTCGCATTCTTCGCTCCAAACAAATTTTGTATCCTTCCGAGTTAAATTTGGGTTAATGGAGTAGCGATTAGAAAAACCCTTCCACGAATCTCCGATAATAACCAATTAAACCCGAGCTTACGTGTCTTGGTCCACCGACTTGGTTGCTCCCAACTTTGTATTGCTTCAATCTTGGCAGGGTCCACGGATACTCCATGTTTTGACACCACGTGACCAAGAAATGCTACTTCCTCGCCGAACTCGCATTTCTTCAATTTGGCATATAGTTTGTTTTCACGAAGCCTTTGGAGTACCGACTTCAAATGGTGCTCGTGATCTTCACGACTTTTGGAATATATGAGGATGTCATCAATAAAGACAACAACAAAGCGATCCAAATATTCCTTGAATACTCGGTTCATCATATCCATGAAAGCCGCGGGAGCATTAGTCAATCCGAAAGACATGACTAAGAATTCATAATGCCCGTCTCGAAGTTCGAAAGGCGCCTTTGGAATATCCTTAGTTCTAATCTTGGTGATGATATCCGAGCGAAGATCGATTTTGAAAAGAATTGTGCCCCTACAATCGGTCAAACAAGTCATCAATACGAGGTAGAGGATACCTATTCTTGATGGTGACATGGTTCAATTCCGATAGTCAATACAAAAGTCGCATACTCCCGTCTTTCTTCTTTACTGAATAAAACAGAGCACCCCAAGGAGATGTACTAGGGCGAATGAAACCGATGTCCAACAATTCCACAGTAGTTAGACCTTTAACTCCTAAAGTTCAATAGGAGCCATTCGATATGGGGTTTTAGAAATGGGCTTTGTACGGGTTCAAGATCAATAAAGAATTCAACTTCACGTTACGGGGTAGGCCAGGAAGTTCTTGAGAAATATGTCGAGAAAGTCAATAACAACGGAATATTATTCAAATTTGACGTGTCTTTATTCAAATCCATAACATGGGCTAAGAAAGCTTGACATCCGTTTTTCAATAAGCGAATAGCTTTATGATTAGATATGATAGTGATTGATTTTAATGGTTTAGTTGCTTGAATTACATACAACAGGTTTGGTTAGGAATATGAAAACTAACAACCTTACGAAAACAATCAATTTTGGCATGATGAGTAGTTAACCAATCAATCCCTAAAATCACATCAAAAGCAAGTATTTTTAAAGAGATAAGGTCAACGGTAAGGTGATGGTGCCAACTTGAATCAAACAAGATTTATAAGCGATAGATGTGATGAAAGTTTCTCTAACGGAGTTTCCACAGATAGGTCAAAGTCTAATTTCTCCGGAGTCAAGTTTAAACGTTGAGCACATGCAGGAGAGATAATATGAATAGGTAGCACCGGTATCAAGTAAGGTATAAACTTCGCAAGAATTTATAAATAGCTTACCCGTGATCACCTCGTTTGAATTCCTCGCATTTTGACCGATCCACAACAAACGCTCATCCGGAATCGTTGACTTTGACTTTTACGGGAGACGATCTTTTGAGTCACCGTCCCCATTGAACTAGGTTTCGTTCTGCGTCTGATCTCGGCGATATGTCCTTCCTTTCCACAATTATAGCATACCTTGAACTGTTGTGGGCGCTTTGAATGATATGTCCCTCTTTTCGCATTTGTAGCATATGACCAAATTGGTCGTTCTCCTCCCTTAGAACCGATTCTTTGCTTAGACTTTGCTGCCGTCTTCACATGGTCGTTGTTAAATCTCCTCTTTTAAAATCTCCTCCTCGACTCGCTTCTTCTATTTTCATGGCCATGATTACCACCGGAGTGGTTACCATTTTGTCCGTCTGTTTCTTTCTCTGCTTTGGTTATCATTATTACATTGGCTCGCTATCTTTGATACGATCCTGGTTATGGTCCCTCGGTTGAACATACTCGTTATCTCGCTTCTAACAATTGAGCCCTGTTAACAACATCTGAATAGAGAAAAATTTATGAGAAATGAGATATTGTCGTATCTTGGGTTTCAAACCTCTCGAAACATCCGCGTCATCGTTCCTCATTCTCCACCAAATGAGGTGCAAACACGGATAACTCGCAAACTTTGCCTCGTCTTTGAGACAAATCATGTTGTTTTGTTCTAATCGATGAACTCCACTTCCTTCATATAGCGAACACTTTCGGGAAAGTATTTGTTATTAAATAATTTACGAAATGTCTCCCAAGACATCTTTGAGTCTTGTTTGGATGTATACACGCTTCTGAGACTCCCACCGATGTCTGCCTCCATACGGAACATAAAGGTGGCGAATGGAACCTTCTGTTCCTCCGTGCATCCCAAGACATCGAATATCTTGGTAATTTGCTTGACCCATGTTTCCGCTATGATCGGATCTGGCTTTCCTTAAATTACGGTTGTCCCAACTCTTTGAACTGCTTGGTGTGACAATCAAGTGAATTGCTATCATTTCCTCCTCAGTATTTTGAACACGAGTCTCCTCGTCTGATTTTGCATGAACCGCAAAAAGCTTCTAAACATCCCCTCGTTCATCATCGCGCTCGATGGTGTTGTTCACGGAAGAAACATTACCACTGTTGCACGTTCTCCTCGTTGGTGAGTACAGGCGTCTCCACGATCTCATTTCCATTGTTAATATTCTCAGTCGACATTCTCAAATACTGTCATAAAACAAGGGTTAATTAAGGAAATCAATATATCACATAATATCCTTATATCTTGACCAACTAACAAATAAGCTTAGGTAGGACACACTAGCGAAGGATTTACTCGTCTCTCCCCTCCTAATTCTATTCCCGATCTCATGAGATCATATCCCTAAGCTCGATACCAACCGTGACGTACCCAAAATAGGTATACATCACCCATTCCGAGTTGTCAATACATGGCATGCAAACAACTACAACTTTATTATTACAACAATGAAAACGTGAGTTTGAATACAAATATTATCTTCTAGACAATATCTATACTCAAATAAATCCTCATCACATTTATTGATACATTATTTTACAAAATGGTGAGGACTACTAAACAACTCTCTCTAGAACTTTCATTCCATACCCCACTGCGTACTTTCGCTATATTCTCGCCTCCACGAGAAGAAAAATGGAACAAAAAGGAAAAGGGTGAGCTCAACTAGTCCAAGAAAGAATATTATGACTAAGATAATATACAACAAATTATCGTTAGTCTTTAACGAGGAAAAATCTAATAGAATACAATAGACAACAAATTTTAAATCAATATTCGCAGTGAAATAATAATTCATTAGAAGAGTTAAGTAGAGAATGCAAACTACTATCTTCTATGTATGAATTTAAAAGTTCATCGTCTCATCTTTTATCCATGTAACATCAATCAATATATATACTGAATCAAATATTCATCTTTTCACTACAGCCAAAGATATTCATCGATTAGTCATGTTCATCTACACACACATTCATCTTTTGCACTACTACCAAAGATATTCTTCAGAATCATTCATCTTTGCACTACTGAGCCAAAGATATTCAATAATATCATCATTTAAGGTGAAGATGATGAAAAATATTTTTAAAGAAACGAATCCAATTGAAACAAAATGACAAGGATTAAGGATTAAGGATTCGTATTTTGTTTTATCCATGTCCAAAATACCTCAAAAATAATCATAGTGGTGTAAAATTCAAGAATGATCAAAACATGGATACAATCAAAGCTAGTATCCACAATAGATATTTTAGACGAAAAGAAAATTTTCATTTTTCGATGAATAGTGCATAGATTCGTGAATAATGTCGTATCGTGAATAGTCATTATCGTGAATAGTAACTCACACACCAAAAGTTCCAATTTGATAAAAACTTGGATCAATATTTCAACATAATGATATTGAAGAAATAATATCATTACTGAAAAATAATAATATCCCTTACCTCACAAAGACAAGATTTTAGTTGAAACACCGGATATAGGTTATGACTTGAACTTGCAATCGTATAGCAATACTCAAAGTATACTCAAAATACTCACAAGAATAAACTCGATAATATAGATAGAAAACTTGAGTTTACGGTATGATTTTCAATTCTAACCTAAGCACCCTATTTATAGGAAATTGCTTAGAACACCAAAACAGAAAATTTAATAAAATATTAATATATATATAAAAATTTTCTACGTACTCATACCAGCTGATTTCCAACTCTTAACACATGCCTACAAATAACAAAAACGTTTTTCTAACTAAAAATATTTTAAACTTCCAAAAATCAATTATTTGAGCTTCGGAGATTCAATAATTCATAATAAATAGCCCTTTTGCTAGAAAATTCGAATCTCATGACTTTTTATAGAAAATTCAATTCTCTACAACTTTGCGGAAGAAAGTTTTCCAAATTCCAAACAAAAATTGACCAAATCCACAAACGAGGCGATTTTACAGTGCTATAATCAAATTTTAGTCAATAAATGGGGTCCACGACATGTTTAACATGTTTTAAACATTTATTGCAACAAAAAAACTACTCTTCCTCCTCGTATACTCATATATCCCACATTCGTTGTAAAAATATCACCATTATTATATTATTAAAATATAATAATATATTTAAATGAATTATCGAGAAAAGATAAAATTTCAATTTTCAACAATTGTCACATAAAAATTTTCTCCATCTATATCCACATAAAATCAATATTTTTCTTATCATATGAATCAATAATTAATTATTCACAAATAATATTACGAGAATCACAATATTGACAACCAGGCGGGTTCGGAAAAGAGGGGGCTTCAATAAAGATTTCTCCTTCTTGATGCGCAATTAGGTGACCAAACCTCTCCTTAACGAACTTTCTAGACATTGCCAATAATGTTATCCAATAATATTATTCAGATAATATGAATTATTGCTCTGATAATAGAAAATCTTGTGTAATGACAATTTATTGAAACGACAAAGTAATATAAAATATCAATGCGTGAAATTATTGAATCAATAAAATAAAATCTTTGAACAAGAATTCTCAGTAATCATTATTGAGTAGTGCCTTCTTACGTAAGAATCAATAATTGGTGCAATACTGTAAGTCTTCTTGTGTTTTAACCAATTTATATTTTAACAATTATTAATTGGTAAATAACTACTGTTTGTTATTTTTAAACAACTTATATTTGTCGCTTTCTTCATCCAATCGCTTTCCGCTTTTGGGGCCCACACATGGTCGCTACTGTCGTAAAATATTCCCCGACAAAGATTTAATATTCCACGACCAAACGAATATTCCCAGACAACAATGAATATTTTATAACCACTTGCTTATTTTGAAATATTTGCGTATCTTACCCCTAACTATCCACATTAATCAAATCAACCCTTACTATTTCAAAATAATAAATAGAGAAAATTAAATTTCATTAACAATAAGTTGGGGTCTTACAAGGTACCTCCTCCTTCCTTACTTTCAACAAACTGTACCCCGTACGTAAATCTATCTTAGAAAAATTCTTTGCCCTCTTTAACTGATCAAATAGATCATCGATCTTGGGCCATGGGTATTTATTCTTAACTGCTAACTTACTCCTATTACGAGTCGATACGCAACTGTAACGACTCATCCTCTTCCTTAAAATCCTCCTAACTTGCTTCATCGATAGACAACAAGAGCGTCGCGGTATTTTATTACCATAAAATACTACCTCGGGTTACTTAGAAAACCGAAGATTCAAACTTTTATTCTAACAATTTATTAAAGTTCTATAGTTAATCAACTCATTCATACCGAGAATTACTTCAAATTCTCTCAACTTTATCGGTACTTATCTACTGATACTTGCTTACATTCCTTATTCATGAAGCCATTTCCACGAATATAATTAACGAAAGTTATTTCCCCATTCTCTACCTTAACATATAAAGGTATTTATAATCCCATTCGAGAATGAACTTAATCACTTAGCAAACTCTCATGCTATAAAAGAAAAGTAGCACTCCAATCAAACAGCACATAAGCATTTATTGTATTGACCCGAATGATACCTACTACTAAATCCACTGATGCAACTGCATCATGGCTAACTTACCACTACTAACACCTTTACTTTCCTCTGACCCCTTCTTTGGGCAATTTCTTGCCATGTGGTCCAACGATCCACATACAAAACAACCATGGTTTTTCTTAGGATTAAGACAATTGGGTAATATATCACCCTCATGTCCACAGTTATAACAAAATGATTTCTTTTTTAGACAGGCTTCTAGATGAGTCTTTCCACATGCCTTTCATACGTCATCCTATGCTTAGGATCCCCTTGTTTCCCCCTCCAGTATTTTCGGAGTTAAAATTCTTTCTTTTTGGCATACTATCACTACCACTGGCACTCTCTGCCTTGGTTCCTCCCTCTCCCTTGCTCTTATTCTTCCTCTCTTTGTGGTATTGAGTCAACGCCTCACTACCACCCTCTGCTATAATCACCTTTTCCAGAATGGCCCCATAGGAAACAATCTGAAACACCGAAATCCTATTATAGAGCCAGGGTTTCAGGCCCTGCTCAAACCTACGAGCTTTCCTTTCCTTAGTGTCCACTTGATGTGGAGCAAACTTTGCCAATTCATTGAATCTGGCCGCGTATTGGGGAACCGTCATGTCCCCTAGTTTAAGTTCTAACAACGTAATCTCCATCCTCCCTTACATGCTTGTAGGGAAATAATTCTCACAAAAAACCTTCTTTAATTGTTCCCACATTACCGCATTTGTTCTAGCCCCACCCTGGTGAGCCTCCCACCAAAAGTTAGCTTCCCCTTTTATCAAGTAAGTCGCAAAAGAAGTCTTTTGCGCCTCACCTACGTTTGTAATAACAAATGCCTTCTTTATTTCCTTTACCCATGTCTGGGCTGCTAATGGGCCCGTCGTTCATTTGAACTCCGGCGGACCTACACTTTTAAATTCTTTAAAGGTAGTCATTCTGGCTAACCTAGGTTCCGTAGGTACTCTACCCCCGGTCTAGTTAAATACAGCCGTTAATAAATTAATGAACTCTTGCATAGGGTTAATTTAACCCCCCCTTGATTATCATTACTTGATTCGGCTTCCAAATTACGTTGTCTTCTCCTTGACAGCATTTTCTTATTAAATAAATAGAATTTCATTATTATCTATTTACTTACTTCATTATTATTCGTCTCATAACAACTCATACCATAACAAAGCATATTAAATGAAAACTTCATTATATTCATATGCTTCTTCATAGTCAAAACTATTTACAATTTGCTTCCATAGCCAAAGGCTATTATATTTCTATCCCGCAATTGAACTTCACAAAAGTTGGGGTTTACAAAGAGATTACCCTTTTATACAAAAGAGGGCTTTTACGTCACTACACACGTATTTATAACTCTAGAGTTCTAATAATGTATAACAACGTCCTCATGTTTCTCATTCGCAATCTTCGCTATAGTATCCCGACTAATAGTATGTCGAGTTTGTCCTGACTCCATGGGATAACAAGCAACTTTAAACTTGAAATCTCTATGAGCACTCTCATGGATGTAAGATATCCGCGCTATCTTCCGGTCTCTCTTAATTAGCTTCTTACGAAGCTTATCGGTCTCCTTCTTATAGTCCCTAGCCTGCTCTATCATAAGCACATGTCTATCGTGTTCTAACTCAAAATCTGCTTCTGCAGACACCTTAGCTTCATAGAGATAATTAATCTCTTCACTCTGATTCTGCACGAATGTACTTAGTTGCACATTCCTGTCAAGCACTGCCAGATACAATACTCTCATTGCATCTGGAGGTATTGACTCTAGTGTAGGTGCCACCGTATTAACCGATGTTACCTCAATTTCCTCCTCCTTATAGACCATCATATTAAGATATGACGCTATATCCATATCTCCCTCAGAGTAGTTCTCCTCAGAAAAGTACTCCACTGTCTCCGACTCCTCTAAAATCACTAATGGTACCTCCGCCACCGGCATAGGTACATGCTCTACTCTGTTCACAACTTCTTCGCTCACCGCGTGTATATCTCTATATATCAAGCTATCGATTAACATCCTACAATAATACATAACATGTTGATTAGTACATAACACTGGTATAAGCACAAATCACATTTAATTCATTTAGGGTTACTTTCCATCTTTTAAATCTTTCGGTACTGAGTTTCCTCAATAACTTATTAACTCATTCGACTGAAGTAAAGCTTGAGTTTACTTCCTTCAAACTTTCCTTCCTTAACGAGGTTATTAGCCTAAGGTTCTTTCCCCCTTAAGTTTTATAACCTAATGCTTTGATACCAACCTGTGACGTCCCCAAATCTGGGTATCTTCCAACCTGATAGATACTAGTTTATTACCAATACGATAAACTTCTACACTTGAACGTCTTGCTCGTATATACATAAATGAGATTGTAAGACTGCATGGTATGCCAGTATCCATAGTTTCTGATCGAGACCCAAGATTCACTTCATGATTTTGGGTTAGTTTGCAAAAAGCTATGGGCACGGATTTATGATTTAGTTCGGCATATCATCCTTAGATGGATGGACAATTAGAGAGGACTATTCAAACTCTGGAAGATTTATTAAGACTCTGTGTCCTTGACTTCAAGGGAAGTTAGGATAAGTTCTTACCATTGATGGAGTTTTCCTACCACAACAGTTATCAAGCAAGTATTGGCATGGCTCCATTTGAGGCGTTGTTTGGAAGAAAGTATCGTTCTCCAGTATGCTGAGATGAGGTGGGTGAAGTAACGTTGTTGGGACGAGAGTTGGTACGTATGACTACGGAAAAGATTCAAACGATCCGACAACGTATACAAACCTCATAAGATCGGCAAAAGAGTTATGCTTATCTTCATCGAAAGGACGTGGAATTCGATATTGGAGATCATGTGTTGTTACGTGTTGCTCTATGGAAAGGAGTTACAAGATTTGGAAAGAGAGGAAAGCTCAATCCTCAATTCATTGGCCCATTTTTAATCCTCGATCAAGTAGGAACTGTGGCCTATAGACTCGCTTTACCGCCAAGTATGTCTCGTGTTCATAATGTTTTTCACAAATCCATGTTACGTAAGTATGTGGAAGACCCGAACCACATTATTGAGTTAGAACCGAACGAAATAGCGGATGATTTAACGTATGAAGAGGTTCCTGTTAAAATCTTGGATAAGAAGGAGCATATTCTACGCTCCAAGGTTATACCTCAAGTCAAAGTTTTGTGGAGGAACCACGATGTTGAGGAAATGACCTGGGAGTTAGAATCTGAAGTGAAATCAAGGTATCCTTACCTCTTCGACATACTAGGTACGTACCCTAATTTCGAGGGCCAAATTTCAAAAGGAGGGGAGGTTGTAAGACCCCAAATTTTATGAATAAAGATTTAAATTTCTCGAAATATTTTTTTGAATATTATGGTGTGGATTTGATATAATGTTATAGTTGTGGGTAATATTTATAAATTTTGCAAAGTACGCAAGTTGTTATATAATATTCGATTGGTCGGGGAATATTCGTTTTAACAGGGAATATTCGTACAACGGCATAATCATTGGTGGACCCCACAAAAGAATCATTGTCGGATTGAGAAAACGATAAAAATATTTTTATGAAAATAACAGCGGAAGTTTTTACCGTTAACTGTTGAAACACCCGATGTTAAAGAAATGCGATGTCTGGCGTGGTTGCATAGTAGCACTACCAGGTATTGATTATTGATGCTTACGTGAGAAGTCACTCGCTTATACTCAATTATTTCTCTGATGAATTGTTGCATAATATCTCTCATATTATTGATTCGATTATTGTTACAGTATCATCTGCATAATATGATATATTATTAAATCAATAATTGAGGCGACAAAGTTATTCATATTATTAAATTGCAATATTTAAAATGTCTAGAAGTTCTGTCAAGGAGAGGTTTGGTCACCTAATTGCGCGCCAATAGGGAGAAATCCTTATTTGAAAGCCCCCTCTTTCCTGGGAACGACCGGGTTATTAAATATTGTGAATTATAATATTAATGATGAATGAGTTTATGTTGATTAAAGATGAAATTGATAGTTCTATTGTGTTGAAATTATTTGTGTTAGTGGAAATCGACATTTATTTCGATAATAATTGATGTCTGGAGGTTATATTGTTCAATCGGGTATTAGGGGTACTTTTCGTGTCGGAGTACTATTCACGAGTTACTATTCACGGGTTACTATTCACCCAAATTACTATTCCCCCGAATATTATTCACTCGGGTATTTGGGGTATTTTTCATGTCAGGGTACTATTCACGGGGTACTATTCCCGTAGCCCTATTCATGGGGTACTATTCACCCGAAAAATATATTTCTTTTCGGTCCAAATCATTTTTGGGTATAAATTTATTCCATGAGGAGATGTGCTAATTTTTCAGACCGTTGGTTGAAATTATAATAGTAAATCAATATGGATCGTTAGTTTAAAGTTTTTAATAGTAACTTGTCCTTTCAGTTTTCCAAGAGTTATTTGTCTCTTCGGTTTTCCAAGAGTTACTTGTCCCTTCAGTTTTCCAAAAGTTACTTGTCTCTTCGGTGTTCCAAGAGTTAATTGCTCCTTCGCAAATAGTAGTTGTCTCTTCAATATTACCAAGAGTCATTTTGACCCTTCTTTAAGACCAAGAGCCACTTTCAGTTCTTCTTTAAATGCTCATTCCTTCATTATTTCTTATGAATTCACTGAAACTCTAGAGAGAGAAACTATGGAGAGAAACTATAAAGAGAAAGAAGAAAAAAAGTCTGCTACCTCACTTTTCCAATATCCAATTTTTCTAAGGTAAGGGGTATTATTTCTTTCGTATTCATGAAGAGAACTTCTGTTATTCCATTCTTTATTATTCTGTTGGAATAACTTGTATACGCGGGCTACCCTATACTTGGTGAAATTCTTCTGTTATTCCATTCTTTATCATTATGTTGGAATAACCTGTCTATGCGAAGTACCACATACATGGTGAAATTCTTCTGTTATTCCATTCTTTATTATTTTGTTGGAACATCCTGTCTGTGCATTTATGCATGACCTGGTTCCGTTATTTATTATCCTGTTGGAATATCCTTTCTATGCGTTTACGCATGACCTGGTTCCATTATTTATTATTCTGTTGGAATATCATGTCTGTGCGTTTACGCATGACCTGGTTCCGTTATTTATTATTCTGTTGAAATAACCTGTCTGTGCGGTCTATCGCATGCCTGGTGATTTCTTTTGTGACACCCCAAAATAGGTATACAACAGCTATTCTGAGTTGCCAAATACATGGTACAGAAAGTAAACTACAACTTCAATAATACAATTGTCGTGCAAAATACGACAACACATACTGTGAGTTTAAATACAAATATTGTCTTCTAGACAATATCCACACTCAAATAAGTCCTCGGTACAATTATTCAAACACTATTTTACGTAAATAGTGAGGATCAAGCTAAAACATCTTTCTAGAACCATCACTCCATACCCCGACTAGATCTGCTGCATGTTCTCACCTCCCGAGAAGAAAAATGGAACAAAAAGCGAAAAGGAGAGCTCAACTAGCCCAATAAAGAATATTATGACTAAGATAATATACAACAAATTATCGTTAGTCCTCAACGAGGAAAAATCGATAGAATATAATGACAACAAGTTTTAGATCAATATTCTGCAGTAAAGCAAAGAATCCATTAGAAGAGTCCAATAGAGAATGAGTTCTACTATCTTCTAAGATTTAAAAGTCCATCATCAATATTTTATCCCTGTAGCAACAATCAATATACATCTTTAATCAAATATTCATCTTTGCACTACAGGCCAAAGATATTCATTTATATCACCAGTTGGTCATGTTCATCTCAACATATGTTCATCCCAACATATGTTCATCTTTGCACTACGGGCCAAAGATATTCATCAATTAATCATTCATCTTTGCACTATAGGCCAAAGATATTCAGTAATATCTTCATTTAGGACTGAGGATGATGAAAAATATTTTAAAGAAAACGAATCCAGTGAGACAGAAGGACAAATATTAGGGATTCGTATTACAGTTTATCCAAGATCAATAATACTTCATAATAATCTATTTTGAAGCAGAATTCAAAAATAAAGACCAAAACATGGATACAATCAAAGATAGTAACCATAATAGACATCTTGGACAAAAAGAAGAAAATTTCATTTTTCGGTGAATAGTGTCGTATTTGTGAATAGTGTCATATACGTGAATAGTGTCGTATACATAAATAGTAACCCCGACACAAAAAGTTCCAAATTTGATTAAAAGTTCAGATCAATACTTCGGCATAATGATATTGAAAGAAATAATATCATATATGAAGAAAATAACATCCCTTACCTCAAAGAAACAGTACTTCAGAATGAAATATCGGATATGATGCTAAATAAAACTTGTACTGAATAGAAACTCTCAAAGTATCTAAATACTCACAAAATACGCTCGATAATATAGAGAGTGAAAGAGAAAAAACTTATTTCTGGTGTGATTTTTAATTCTAACTTAGCCCTCTATTTATAGGAAAATGTTAGCATGCCGAAGCAGACTTGACCTGCTACCTGATGGCTTTACCTACTACTATTATCACCCACCACATTTGAAATTCAATTGAGCACATTTCTCACCAACCAATTCTAGAATTTTCCAAAATGTTTTATCATTTAAACAATAATCAGAAACTTTAATAATTCATATAAAATAGCCCGTTTATCAGAAAAATACGAATTTTATGTCCATTCCACATGAAATCGAATTCTCTACAACTTTGCAGAAGAAAGGTTTTCCAAATTCCAAACAGAAAATATCCGAAATCCACAAACGGGTGATTTTTAATACCTCCAATCTGACGAAATACTGATAAAATATCTCAGCATTAAATCTTTCATTAATAACCATATAAAATAAATAAATCCATCATTTATATCCACATCAAATAAATATTTTCTTATCATATAAATCAATAATTAATTATTCCCAAATAATATTACAGAATCACAATTATGACAACTAGGTCGTTCCTAGGAAAGAGGGGGCTTTCCGATAAGGATTTCTCCTTACTGGCGCGCAATTAGATGACCAAACCTCTCCTTGACAGAACTTTCTAGACATTGCCAATAATGCTATCTAATAATATTATTCAAATAATATGAATTATTGATCTGATAATGGAAAATATTGTGCAGCGACAATTATTAAAACAACAATAATATAAACTATCAACGCAACAATTATTGAATCAATAAAATAAAATATTGAACAGTAACTGTAATAACCGTAAATTTTATGAGTTAATATTAATATTTATAAATAGAGCCTGTGATTTTTTTTTTATTTTATAAATGCTTACATGGCATGAGGTGAGTAACTCAATTGAATTAAAATTGAGCTTTTAATAATTGATAAGATGTGGAGAATGATGATAGGTTATGTAATGTCTTGTGTGACACAATGATGGAATTAGTGAGGAATAATTAAGTATTACATGTTTATAATCCAAATAATAAATTGGGAGTCTAGCCCAATAAATTAATTGATGTACTTTTGAGTTAGCCCAATAAACTTGGGTTATTTAGAATCCAATTCGGAACCCAACAAAATAGTTAACTGATGGTACAAGGTGTTGGTTAAATAAATGTGGCGTGGGGCAATGGGCCCGACTGACTAGCCCCTTGTCTATGTAAAGATCTATTCTCTTGTCCCAAATTAAGGGTCTCCAAGTACAAGGAACGATAGCCTCAAACTCTCTTTACGCAAGAAACTTTCAACCTGCTAATCCTAGGCATGCAGGGCTAGCTAAGTGGCTGGTATGGAGTGGTTAAACAACTCCTTAAGTAACCATTGTTCATTTCTATTGCACCATGAATCCCAACATTGTGTAAAACAAGTGTCTAGTCCATGCTTTTCTCTTTAAATACAAGCCACCATGGCAGTCTGTTATAGTGATAAGAGTGTTGGAGAAATCTGAGTAAAGAATTCTTAGTTGCTAAGCATTACCAAATCAGTGTGTGAGACTAACCAGAATTTCCCCCAACTAGATTATTTTTATATTATTCTTATTATATAGTTTTCATGTCACACCATTAATTTAGTTAATTAAATAACTTTAGTTTAGCTAATTTAAATAACTTATAATAATAATAAAATTCTTATTATCATTATACCTTATAATTAATAAGTAATTATATATCTAATTTAATTAATAAATTAGAAACATCACTTTATTTAATTTATTCATTTAATATTAAACAATTCACTTAATTTAATTATCTTTTTAAATATTAAGCAATTGATTTAATTTAATTATTTTCTTAAATTAAATCCTTCAAATAAAATTATCATTATTCAACTCAATTAACATTAATTAATTTAGTTACTAAATTAATTCACCACAATTCATCAATTATTTATTTTCCTCAATAAATAAATTATTTAAAATATTTATTTAATTCAATAAATATTTAAATTAAATTACAAATTTCTCGATCGTTACATGGGAGCAATATAAAGTTGGACGTATTTGGTTTATCAGTTACAGAATTTTGGGATTCTGCAACTGGAAATTGACTTAGTGGATGTAGGATAGTCAGTACCTCATGTTCGTTCTTTGAAGAGGAGTTATTTGTGAATAACATCTTGGCAAAATTGAAACTGCATGGGAATCCATGAGTTAGCACAGAGATGGCTGGAAATTCTTTGAAGCTCCAAAACATGTGATTCCAGGAGTTTAGAATTTGAGCTTGATGGAAAGGCATCATGGGTAGATAGGAGAACATCTGCTCGTAGTTAGCTCTTCTGTACCCATTAATGCCTACAGCTATAACCTCAACCTCGTCCTCTTCTTTGTCTTCGTTCGAAGAGTCCACTATATCAATTTCTTCATTTTGTTCTTGCTCTGGTTCGCCCTCATTTTTTGCAGGAACCTCTTCTTCTGTCATGGGGATATCATGAGCCTCCTCCTCAACATGATCATCCTCTATCTTTGGGTGTCGGAGTTACTATTCACGTATACGGCACTATTCACGTATACGACACTATTCACCGAAAAATAAAATTTCTTCTTTTTGTCCAAAATATCTATTCTGGATACTAGCTTTGATTGTATCCATGTTTTGATCATTCTTGAATTTTACACCACTATGATTATTTTTGAGGTATTTTTGAACATGGATAAAACAAAGTACGAATCCTTAATCCTTAATCCTTGTCATTTTGTTTCACTTGGATTCGTTTCTTTAAAATATTTTCATCATCCTCGATCTTAAATGATGATATTATTGAATATCTTTGGCTGTAGTGCAAAGATGAATGATTTCTGAAGAATATCTTTGGTAGTAGTGCAAAGATGAGCAGTGTTTAGATGAACATGACCAATCGATGAATATCTTTGGCACAGTAGTGCAAAGATGAATATTTGATTCCGGATGTATATTGATTGATGTTACAGGGGATAAAAGATAGACGATGAACTTTTAAATTCGCATATAGAAGATAGTAGTTTGCATTCTCTACTTAACTCTTCTAATGAATTATTATTTCATTGCGAATATTGATTTAAAATTTGTTGTCTATTGTATTCTATTAGATTTTCCTGTTGAAGACTAACGGTAATTTGTTGTATATTATCTTAGTCATAATATTCTTTCTTTGGGCTAGTTGAGCTCACCCTTTTCCTTTTGTTCCATTTTTCTTCTCGGGAGGCGAGAATATAGCGAGAGCAGTCGGGGTATGGAATGAAGGTTTTAGAAAGAATTGTTTAGTAGTCCTCACCATTTTTTGTAAAATAATGTATCAATAAATGTGATGAGGATTTATTTGAGTATAGATATTGTCTAGAAGATAATATTTGTATTCAAACTCACAGTTTTACGGTTGTAATAATAAAGTTGTAGTTGTTTCTGTACCATGTATTGACAACTCAGAATAGGTGATGTATACCTATTTTGGGGGCGTCACAGTCGTAGTGTCTTGAAGCACTATTTTGTCTAAGTCTGTCTCATCAAAGAAGATGTGAATCGAGACTTCAACACTCAGTGGCTTCTTTTTAAACACTCTGTAGGCCTTACTGTCTGTGGCATATCCAAGAAAGATTCCTTCGTCTGACTTTGGTTGAAACTTTGTCAAGTACTATTTTCCATTATTGAGGATGTAACATGCACAACCGAAAATATGAAAGTAGCTGACACTTGGCTTTCTTCCTTTCCATAGTTCATAAGGAGTCTTCTTAATTGTAGAGTGTATGAGTGATCTGTTCTAAGTGTAGCATGCAGTGTTGATGCCTTACGCCTGAAGTATTCAGCGAGATGGGTCACGCTAGTAGAGTTCTTCCATCCTCTATCAATGTTCTGTTCTTTCTCTTAGCTACTCCATTTTGTTGGGGAGTTCATGGAGCTGAGAAGTTGTGACTAATGCCATGATCACTCCTTATTGCCTTGATTTTTTTCCCTTTCTCGTTCATCACCAGTTTGAACATCTTGATCAGTTGGGAGCTTGTTTCATCCTTTGAGGTTAGAAAGAACACCCATGTAAATCTGGTGTAGTCGTCGACTACGACCAATGAGTATCTCTTTCCTCCAAGGCTCGTCATTGGAATTGGCCCAAAAAGATCCATATGTAGCAACTGCAGAGGCTTGTCAATTGAGTTGACAATTTTGCTTTTGAATGAGCTTCTGGTCTGCTTTCCAAGTTGACAGGCATTGCACGGCCTTTCTTTGACGAAGTTGAACTTGGGTAAGCCTGTAACTAGATATTTTGAAGCTAATTTGGACATGCTTTTGAAGTTGAGATGAGATAATCTTCGATGTCATAGCCAGCTTATTTCTTCAGATGCTTTAGCCAGAAAGCATATAGTCTCATCTGAGCTCAATTGTCCAAGGTTTACTGTGTAGACATTTCCTTCTCTTGTTCCTGTTAGCTTTACAACAGATGTCTTCAGGTCTCGGACTTGACATTGATTATTGAGGAATGTTACTTGATGACCCTTGTCGCAGAGTTGGCTAATGATTAGAAGATTGTGCTGTATTCCTTCCACATAGGCCACTTTGCTGAAAGATACTGCAACGTTTCCAACTGAGCCATATCCTCTTGTCTTGCCAGAGCCATTGTCTCCAAAGATGACCGAGGGACCCTCCTTCTGTATGTAGTTAGACAGAAGGGCTTTGTTCCCAGTCATGTGCCTTGAGCATCCACTGTCCATATACCAGGTTGTGATCGTGGAGCTCTTTTATTGTAGTAACATTAAACCTTCATTTTGGTACCCATATTTGCATGGGTCCTACTTTGTTAGTGCCCTTGGGGACCCAAACCTGCTTAATTTTGGGTCTCATATGCATGGAATTATAATGACATTTTGATGCCTTGTGGCCAACTTTGTAGTACACAAAACATCTAATATGATGCATGTTTGTGTGTGTGTGAATGTAACGCCCCAGAAAATCGAATATTTTGTAATTACTTTTAATAATGAATAAAATAATATTATTTATTATTATTGCGTGTTGAGAAGATGAAGGTCGTTCTATAACCTAGAAACGTCAAAACGTCATAGTATTTTAACTACGTGGGAGAATTAAAGTGTTTGAATTTCTAAAACGGAAATAAATGTTTTCTGAGAAATTTTTCAAAAAACACTATTCATCGATTTCTGCTCAGGAATTATTTTTGAACTTCCGAGAAATACTTAACGTTATAATATCGAGGTGAGATCGATTATGTAATAATAACCTAAGTATGGAAAACATAATATTTTGCATGCGGACTTAATTTGGGAACGTTAGGTTATTAAGCGTTAAAGGAAGAGAGTTGTGATTATATAATGTGTATACATTATATGAAAGTAAAGAATATAAGTATAATACCATGTATTGTACTATTATGTATGAAGAATGAGGTAACGTATATTATGAATTAATATACGAGTAAGTATATGAAGATTATACGTGGGGTATAAAGGTTAAGTTATATAATTTAAGGTAATGGACTTGTAGGATTGATAGTCTAATATAGAAGTCCAATGTATGAGATCATCAAGCCAAAGTGTTTGATTATCATAAGCCCAAACTATTGTAGCATGGGCCCATTAAGAGAGAAGCTAGATTAATTATCAAAGCCCAATGATTTAGCCATGATCCATGGGTCAAACCAAGTAGGAAATGGGTAAGCTTGATGGGCAAACATAATGTGTGGTGAGCAAGTGAAGTGATGAGCACACAATGAATAGTAAGGAGGTGGATGATTGAGGAGGTGGAAATGAGGAGGTGTAATAAGGAGGTGGGTGATTTAATGTCTAAAATGCCCTAACCTTAGTTACCTATAAATACAAGAGCTTCATTTCATTTTGAGGGTTATTATTTTCATCCAACTTTCCTCTCAAATATAAGCCACTTATTTGGTAGAGCAAATAAGCACTTTTAAGCCAAAGCTTCTTTTGTTAGATTTCCAAGAAGAAGAAGTTAGACTTCAAAGGTATTGATCTTGTGTTCAATATTCTTTCATCTCTATTAGAATAGGTTGATAAGGGATGTGTTATTAATGAACATGTATGATAAGATCATGTAATAAGTTAATAAGGAATGAACTTAAGCCGAATAAGTTGAATAAGCAACTTGAACATTAATAAGTTGCTAGAGCCATGAAGAACTTATTATAAGTTGTCATATGATGATTAGTATGTTGATTATAGCATGAGAACTTTGATTGAAGGACTTAAGTTGTTCATAAGCCATGAACATGTAGATTTTTAGTTCATAAGTTGTATAAGTTAATGACTTATGAGAATGAGTCAAAACCTACCTTGTTTATGAGACGGGTTAATAAGTAACTTGTAATGATCTTATGTTGGTTGAAATCCATTTAGAATCATTAAGAATGTAGCTTTACTAGAATTCACACGATTGGACGATTATCGTCGAATTCGTGAAATTCTTGGAATGGAAGTCGTATTTTGTGTTCGAAGTCAGAAATGTTGGTTTTCGATGGAGACAAGTCATATTGGTCATTATAGAGTTGCGGACTCGAAAATGATCGGATTCCGACTTGAAACGAAGAAACGAGCGTTGAACGTTCACGAACATTTATCGTTTTCGATAAAAATGAACTCATACGTGAAATTTTAGCAAACGAAGTCAAATAGATAAAATTCTTACATGAACGAGTAGATTATGAAAATTTTGAACCGTAGGCTTTTGAACGGACCAATTCGGACTTAAAACGAAGAAGTTATGCGTCCGGGAAGTTCGTAAAATTTTAAAAACTACATAATTGTTTGAGGCACAGAGTCCGCGTCGCGGCGCAACTCCAAGCCTAAGAGGCTCGGTGCAAAGCATAAAGGTAGAAACCTTACTGCACTCGCTAACTCGCATGCCTTGTGATGAGACACGAGAATAATTGGTGGCCATGCATGGCTGATCCTGAGAAATTGATAGTGAAGAATAGTTTCAAGTGTAGAAGAAAAGAGAACTTGTTAGTTATGAATTAAGATGTAATCATAACATGATTAAGACATTGTAAGGTACTTGTAAGACACTAATGCATGTTGATTAAGAGTTAATAATCAATCAAAGATGAGCGAAATGTGAATGACGTAATGAAAGCTGGAAACCCTAAATAACGAATCTAAGTTAGGATTTACATTGAGATGAAGGGTAAGATATAATAGTAAACATACTTGATTATGTAGGACCTAATGTGGTACGTTATATGATTATGTATTATAGAATCATAGAGACTTAAAGTGTACGTGTGTTAATCAGTAAGCAGACGCTATGATAAAAACATTCATATCATTACTCCTCGACGCTATCCTGAAGTTCCACATTACGGTCGTACACTTTGTCATAGGGCATCGATCGAGTTAAGTGGAATCTCTTCCTCCTCGTCCTCCCCATCCTCATTCGACTGGGGCAGCTCAACAGAGTCCTCCTCGTCCGTCTCTATCTCATCATCCTCATTAGGTAACCCCTCCTGCTCAACTACTATGACCAACGGAGTTGTTTCCCGTGGGAGTAGTTGTTCCCAAACCGCCTGAATATCTCGAGGCTTCTCCTCTCTAGGCATCTGGGATCCTTCCTCCCTAGCCTGACTAGATTCTCCTATATTAGCCATCCTGACAACAACATTTTATGTTTTAATTACTACTCGACACTCACGAGCACATAAGGTTCATAACCTAAGGCTTTGATACCAACTTGTGACACCCCCAAATCTGGGTACTTCATTTCCCCCAGATTTGGTACTCACTTGATAAAAACATTCATATCTAACTACCCAAACATAATAAAGTTTAATAATAAACCATCCCATTTAAGGGTTACATCAATAAGTTCAACAAAATCTCTCAGGTTATCTAACCTTTAAATATAAACATCATATGCAAAAAATTAAATAATTACATCATAAGATTTAAAATAAAGTCCAACAACATAAAAGCTAATGGTTTTACAAGTCTTCAATACTTGCTTATCTTCCCTTTCCCTTTACTGGTTGTAGGTTCATCAACCTTCTCAACTTTAGCTGTAATATTAATATAAGCAAGAGTGAGCAAACAATGCTCACTTGAAATGACAATGAATAAACATCATATCAACCGCCAAATGAATAGGCTCAATAGAAATGAATAAGGTACTTCATCAATAATAATCAAGAACAGGATGTGAAATATATTATTGAGGGTTAAAAGACCACGAACTATGTCCATAGTTTAAGTATTCTTTCAACCTAAAGTTTAACAGTCATAAGACTATAGGGACTCCTCATACTTAGGGGGATCAGCCCTTCGTACAATGTATTGTGCACAAACATTTCAACGCTATGCGTAATTTATCCCCTGTAATAGGGTTGTTCATCTCAATATTTAGAATACAAGTCCGCAATAAAGTAAGTTTGGTTTGGATAAGTTTCAAGGTAATTTAGAGTTTATCGAACATCAACTAAGGATTAGTTGAATAAAATGTAATAATAATGTGCTATGTAATAAGTCATAAATGATTAAACATTACATAGTAAGGTCATGCTTTAGGAATGAACTAAAAGAATAAGCATTGAATAACATAGCATACCTTGCTTGAAAAATATTAAGCTAAGGTTAAAATCTTATCCATAATTGAGTATTGAGCATGCATAACAAATAGTAAATTGAATGACAAAACTTGTTCAAGATTAGTGTATAAAAATTTAGAAACTTGCATGCTAAATAATAAGTTAAATATTAGAAAAACAACTGGCTTAATATCAAAAGGTAAGATTTAGGAGCTCGCACGATATAATTAGGGTTAAGAAACTTGCACAAAGAGAGTTTAGGTTAGAAAAACTTTCCTTGTTTGTAAGCTAGACCGTAACAATTTGATTCACAATATCCTAACCACATGTCATTAGGACACAATTAGTCACTGCAGATACTCTGTTTATAAATAAGTACATATTTCATGTATGGCCTGATTTTTAACCACATAGTCAAGTTACATTAGTAACAAAACTCGTTAAGTGTTAATTATATGCTCATTCTTAGCACTATAATATCACAATAACTAAATCACATTTTTAATAGTCATAATATTGCATCATACCAACTATTACATACTCTGTGTTCAAGAAAAATTTTTGGGGCCATATTGCTAACCGGTGCTGTGGCGCCAAAGTTAGAACTGAGGTTGGCGTTGCTGGCCGCAGCAAGCGTTATTGACGTGACACACAGCTAGACAATGGAGTACGTGGCGAGAGATGGCGTTCTGGCGCTGGATTTTTTTAGTGCCATGACATGAGGCTTTAGGCTTTCATGCGCCGAATTACAATTTTGAGCACAATGAACAAAACAAAGCAAATTTTGACTTTTTAAAAACTTCTAGCACCTAAATTAACACATATAACTTATGTAAATTACACATAACTATTACCCATCATACATATACTAATTTTAAACAACTAAACAACAACTCCAAAAATCCTTGAATACCATGGTTTCAACTCAAAACTCCATTGTCGACATTATTTGATAAAATTAACACTGTATCCATGATTATACACCAAATCACCTCATTTGAACTACATTTTCTCCATTTCTTAATATATTAACATATTCAAGGTTCAATTTATCTATTAATTCACAATCACATATCAATTTTGGTACTCCTACAATTCATGTTCATACATATGTTCACTGTAAATCTATTTTCTTATTTTTGAACGTAAAGAAATCAATTTGGCACACTAAATCCCTATCTAGATGTTAGTTCTAACATCACAAATACATATAATCATCAAAACAAGTTGTATATCAATAATTCCAGAAAACTTGATTCACAAAGCTTGAAAAAAAATTCATGTCGTAGAACATATATATATATATATATATATATATATATATATATATAATTATGATCATACCTTCTTTTGCTTAAAAATCCTTGATCACCACTGAAATCTAACACAAGTCGCTCTCAAACTCTCTGCTTTTCTTCTTAGGCTTAGCAAATAACTAAAATGTGTAACCCCAAAACTGATAGCCAAGCCAATTAACAATATGCGTACACTAAAACTGATATGCCATAATAAGCGTACTTAATATAATATCAGTTACTAATAATAACGTATAGGTCATAAATATATTTTATTTATTATTTGATTTATTTTATTTATATTATTAAAATTTCAAAATTCAAAAATCCAAAAGCCATAAGGCTTTGTTTGGAAAAAACTAATTAAAAATTAAAGACTTAATATCTTTAAGCCTTGTTTGGCAAACTAAATTAATCTCCTTTAATTTATTTTAATAACCCATTTATAGCATAGTTTATTATCACACTTTTATTACCAAATTAAATTGAAATATTATAATAATCCATTTAATCCTATCAACTCTCTAATTTAATTATTAAATTAAATTAGAATATTATCTCATAATAATTAATTTCTTTCACTCATTAATTATTTATTTAACAAATAATTAATCAAATCAAATCAAATTAACAAATATTTATTCAACAATAACACATCAATTAAATATTTATATAATTCAATAAATATTTAAAATTATAATTTAAAATTCTGGATTGTTACAACGTATAAGTTCAATGCTTATTGCTTAGTTAGGAACGGTAGAAACGTTCATGAAGAACGGATTAAAACTGAGTTATAACGAAGTTATGGCGAAAACGAACAAAAATTAGAAATCGTGTAAATGAACCCGAAGGCCTAGGGTTTCATAAGAAAGTAAGAGAACGTTGAAAACGTGAGTCGTGAACTCAAGAATGAATGAGTTCCGAGTTCGGATGACCGAATTACGGACGAACGAATGAAGAACGTTAACAACGTAAAAATAAACGAATGATGAAGATCAAGCCAATCGAATGGCACGTTAACAAATTCAGAACGAAGTTCTGTCTGAGGGGGATTGAAGTACGTAAGATAAGGAGGATAATGGCTTTGGAACGACCTCATTCCGAGTTTTAACGAAGGTGTTATGAGATCGGAAAGTAACCGTCTCAAACTAGTGTAAACACTTAGAAAATTTTTCAAAAATTAGGGCTTGGCGCCGCAGCTGACCATGCCTTATAAGGTGGTGACTGCGGCTGCATCCAGGAGCTAGTACTAGAGACTCGCACCGCGACATGGGAGATAGAAGGGAGAGTGGCGCCGCAATTTCGGTGTAGGGAAAAAGCCAGAGAAGAGCTTTAACTGCTCAAGTCTTGGGGGAAACGTAAGGGAGGATAAAGAACATAATGTTCAACCAATGTAACACTTAATCAAGTGATTTGAACCTTTAGTAAAGGTTGAATGGAAAGATTAAATGACAAAGAATGTAGATGTGGGTTACAAAATTGATATCTGGGGACCGTAGTCGCGATAAACGAATGTGGGGCATTGCTATTTTGACGCCCCCAAATCTGGGTATCTTCCAACCCGACAGATGGTGCTCCACGGTGCTACAGTTCACACAAACATTCAATTAAAATGCCTCAAAAGAACGAACATGTCTTATATATAATGCAAATCAATATTACCATTCCCCAAGTTCTTTATAACTGTTATATTTGTTCTTGTCATAATATCAAATATTATCATTACAAACCTATACTATTACATAACTAGTCCTTAGGTTTGCCTTAGCCTTTCCTTTATCCTTCCCGGATCCTTCGGTCCGTTCGGTCTTAGCTGCATTCATATGGTTCAAGCAAGAGTGAGCATAACTAGCTCAACAAGTAAAACAATTCCATTTAACAATATGCTTGAATCATACAAATTATATATCTTCAATAACTTAACAATAGTTATGAAGTACTATCGATAATTCAATATAGCACTTCTCTTTTCTTAAAAATGTTTTACAATGATAATATTCAGTAAAACATCAACTCTGGTCTAAGACCTTGAGCATTTCATACTTTCTTTAAAAAGTACATCCCGACACTAAGTTTGTAAGTCAGGCATTACTTACGAGCATGTCTAGGTGATCAGCTTATAGTACTCTATGTTGATCAACACTACATTCATTAAACGTCTGTACGTTTAAGTTGTGGCAACCTCATGTGCCTGTCGTTTGACGACAAAACATTCTAGCATACTCAGTCTTCATTTGAAAACCATACCAATATAGTTTGGCAAAACATTGACCATACTTCAATAGATTATAAGAAATCCAACATATCATAGGTCTAGCCGAAAGAATTGGCTTTAACTTCAACATACATCAATTCATGTGTAGGAATATATGAATCACAAAGCTTGTCTAGATTGAACGTATACAAGGGTTAAAATTCTCGCCTTCAGCGTTTGCTACTGTTATTACACGTTCACTTTAAGTCTTTATGGTCTCTACAATATATGATCACATAACGTAACACATTAGGTCATGAATAAACATACATGGTTCTTAAAAAATCTTACCCTTCTTCTTAATTTAATCATGTATTAGATTTGTTACTATTGGTTCCGGCTTTTCGATATAGTTTACATCGTCATTACATTCATGTTCAATTAATTATCCTCAACCTTTAGTTATCATACTTATGGTTTAACAATATTTTATCAATGTTATATTTAGGTTTTAGTTCATTGTTAATCAATTAACATCTTTGCTCTACTTACAAACATTCTTTATTGTGCAATCCCTAAATTTTGGCTGCATGCTAAGCTTTCCTTCATTAATGTCCTTGTTGCATTGCTTGCTTAACGATGGCAGGCAAGGGTAAGGGCTCGGCGTTGCGACGCGAGTCCTTGTGTAGTGGGTCGCGTTGTGGTGCCACTCTTCAGTGCTTAAGTTCCCGACTCGGCGCTGCGGCGCGAGTCTCAATACAATATGTCGCGCTGTGGCGTGACTCCTCAGTAGGTCTGGACACTTCATATGTTGCTACAGCGCCACCATTATGCCTTGGGCTGGCGCCGCGGTGCCAGCTCTGTGCACCAGACAGTTAGAAATTTTATTTTACATAACGAACTTCTTGGACTCCAAATTCTATCATTTTAAGTCCGAATTGGCTCGTTCAAAAGCCATTAGCTCATAAATCATATACTCTATGTGTTCATGCATGAATTTTATATTTTTGATTTTGTTAACTCAAAAGTCACCTATTGGTTCATTTTTAACGAACATTTCACGAATTCGACGATTGGTTCATGAATGTTCAACGCTCGTTTCTTCGTTCTAAGTCGGAATTTGGCTATTTTTCAGTTTGCAACTCTATAATGCCAAATAAGACTTGTTCTCATCAAAAACCAACATTTCCGAGCTCGATATCAAAATTTTACTTCTAATCCGAGAATTTCACGAATTCGACGATTATCGTCCAATCGTGAATTCTGGCATAACTTCGTTACTTATGATTTGTTTATTGCTTAAAATGGATTTTATCCATCATATTAACATCCTAACCTACATATTACATCAACTTATTTACATGATAAGTTATTACTTGTGCTTTATGAGTTTATAACTTATAAAAGTGTAAACTACTTATGTTTTCATTTCTCATGACTTATAATGATTTAAGTCTTCTAACCAACATTCTTACATCCTTTTATCATACTAACTTCATTCATGTAAACATGTTACAAGTCTTACAAGTTCTTCCTTAGTTCATAGCTTATCTATTAGTAAAGTGCTTATTTACGGCTTATTAAGACTTAAGTACTTAGCTTATTCATTCTTATCCTTTCTTAGCATACATGTCCATTAATCCACACTTCTCTTATCAACCTACAATTATAGAGATTGAAGACTAATGACGTAAGAGGCTTACCCTTGATGAACAAGCTTTCATCTTCTTTTCTAACAAATGAAAGTCTAGTTTATTCTTGCTTATTCTATCTAACAATTAAGTTAAAAGTGTTGGATGAAAGTTAACAACCAACAAATGAAAACCATCCTCTCTTATTTATAGGAAAACCAAGCTTAGGCTATTTTAGTCCATAGCCAAATCCCACCTCCTTAGTAACCTCCATACTATTCATTACCTAACTATTATGTAAACTTGCTTACTACACAATTTACTTGGCCATCACATTAATACTTGGTCACCAAGATTAACCATATTATCATGGGTTGCCCCATGGGTCATCCTAACCAATTGGATCTATAGATTGGGCTTAGATTTAATTAACTTAACTTAAGCTTTTGGGCTTACATTAATTCCCTTTGGACTTTACTTTAATAACCACTTGGGCTTTAACATTACTCCCACTTGAGCTTGCACATTAATTTACTTCTATTGGACTTTACAAATTCCACATAATCCTATAAGTGCATTTCATTTGGTTTAAGCTTTATAACGTATTGTTTACGTATTATTCTTGTATTCTA
Organism: Panax quinquefolius; assembly: GCA_020205615.1. NCBI lineage: Eukaryota > Viridiplantae > Streptophyta > Magnoliopsida > Apiales > Araliaceae > Panax > Panax quinquefolius. The sequence continues at coordinate 100,879,538 of CM035156.1, forward strand.
ACTTGTATACTCATTCATAATATACGATATCCCATCATTCACATATACTCGTATAATACATCGTATCATACTCATATTCATTACCTCGTACAATACCTACGTATCATACGATCATTACATTAACTTCTTAACGCTTTATTTTCCCTAACGTTCTCAAATTAAGTCCACAAGCGAAAAATTATGTTTTCCATACTCGAATTATTATTACATAATCTGTCTCACCTCGATATTCTATCGTTACGTAATTCTCAAAAGTTCAAAAATAATTTCCGAGCAGAAATTGATAAATAGTGTTTTTCAAAAAATTTCTCAAAAAACTTTTATTTTCGTCTTGGAAATTCAAACACTTTAATTCCTTCACATAGTCGAAATACTACGACGTTTCGATGTTTCTAGGTTATAGAATGACATTCATCTTTCTAACACGTAGTAATAACAAATAATATAATTTTATTCATTATTTTATTAAATAAAACAATTTTACAATGGATCCGAATTTCTCGGCCGTTATATTCTTCCCTCCTTATAAAGATTCTGTCCCCAGAATCTCGTCTCACACAATGCAAAAAATTGTGGGTAATCATTCCTTATCTTTTCTTCCAATTCCCATGTTGCTTCTTCTGCATCGTGGTTCTTCCATAACACATTCACGAAAGGTATAACTTTGTTCCGCAGAACTTGCTCTTTTCTATCGATAATTTGAGTCAGCATATCCTTGTATGTTAAGTCTTTTTCCATATGAATAGGCTCATACTCTATTACGTGCTTATAATCTGGCTTATAAGGACGTAACACAGATATGTGAAACACGTTATGTATTCATTCTAGGTCTAGAGGTAATGCTATCATATAAGCTGCCTCACATACCCATTTTAATACTTCAAAAGGTCCTATAAACCTTGGTCTTAACTTTCCCTTCTTTCGAAAGCATATCTTTCCTTTCCAAGGAGATACCTTTAGAAATACGTAAGAGCCTACTTCAAACTCCATATTTTCTCGATGCGAGTCAGCATACTTCTTCTGTCTATCGTGAGCTGCTACGAGACATATTCGTATCAACTTCACTACATTCGCTATTTGATGCACCAATTCTGGCCCTAGCATTCGGCGTTCTCCCAATTCGTCCCAACACAATGGTGTTCTGCACTTTCTTCCATATAGAGCTTTGTAAGGTGGCATACCTATGCTTGCATGATAACTATTGTTATACGTAAACTATACTAATGGTAGATGATCATCCCAAGTACCCTTAAAATCAATGACGCAAGATCTTAACATATCTTCTAACGTCTGAATTGTCCTCTCGCTATGTCCATTAGTTTGTGGATGGTGCGCCGTACTCAGCTTCAACTGCATTTTGAACTGCTCCTGCAGACTCCTCCAAAAGTTCGATGTGAATCGTGGATCACGATCTGACACAATCAAAACTGGTACTCCATGACTGGAATTTATTTCCTTAACATAAAGTTTAGTTAACTGTTCCAAGTTATACTTGACCCTAATTGGAAAGAAGTGAGCCGACTTCATTAACCGGTCCACTATTACCCAAATTGCATCATACCCTTTCATTGTAGTCGAAAGTCCCACCACAAAGTCCATCGTGATATGCTCCCACTTCCACTCCGAAATCTCCAATGACTGTAACAAGCCACTTGGTCGTTGATGTTTGGGCTTAACTTTCTGACAAGTCAAGCACCTACTCACATACTTGGCGATTTCTCTATTCATGTTCGGCCACCAAAAACTCTGTCGAATGTCTTGATACATCTTAGTACTAGCAGGATGAATCGAGAACCTCGAACTATGAGCCTCTTGTAATAACTGCTCCTTTAATTCTGTCTCATTCAAAACCCAAATTCTTCCTTCAAATCTTAATAATCCATCATTATCAAGATTGTACTTTAAATCATTTTCATTGGTTAACCACTTCTTCATCTGGTCACACTCATTAGTTTAAGTTGCACCTCCCTGATTCTCTCTACGATGGTAGATTGAATCTCTGTCACAAACAGTCTCTGCCTCGATTCACTCGGCAACTTCACTTCTATTTCCATCCTAGCCATCTCTGTTATTAACTGAGTTTGAGTCGTTAACATAGATAACTTCTCTCAACCCTTCCTACTTAAGGCATCGACAACTACATTGGCTTTTCTAGGGTGATACATGATTTCAAAGTCGTAATCCTTTATCAACTTCAACCATCTCCTCTGTCTCATATTCAACTCCTTTTGTGTGAAGATATATTTTAGACTCTTATGGTCTGTGTATATCTCACATTTTTCTCTGTAAAGATAATGTCTCCATATCTTTAAGGCAAAAACTACTGCAGCCAGTTCCAGATCATTAGTAGGGTAAACTTTCTCATAATCCTTCAATTGCCTTGATGCATACGCAATGACCTTGTCATGCTGCATGAGCACGCAACCAAGTCCTCTATGCCAAGCATCGTTATAAACTACAAAATTTCTTGTGTCATCGGGTAATGACAAAACAGGCGCTTCACTCAACCTCTTCTTAAGTTCTTGAAAACTATCCTCGCATTTCTCGGTCCACACATAATTCACCGTCTTCCTTGTCAAGTTAGTCAACGGAGTAGCTATATTCGAAAAATCCTGGACGAATCTTTGGTAGTATCCCGTTAACCCTAGGAAACTCCGCACCTCAGTTGACGATTGTGGATGTTCCCAATTCATCACAACTTCTACGTTCCCAATACATTAGTGAATTCTTTAACTATAGGTATTTATTCCATGGTTGCTACCACTCTCTGGGAATCAACAATATGGCACATATAACCTACACATCCCTTCCTCAAAAATTTCCTAGTTTGTGTCATAGTAAGACAACACGAATGCCCCGATGATCTATTCCCATAAAACACTACCTGAGGTTGTCTCAACGTTCTAATGTTCACACATTTCCTCTGACAATCTATAATTTCTCCATGGTTAACCAACCAATACATTCTGAGAATTATATTGAATTCTCCTAACTTTATCGGTATTAAATCTACCAATAATTTACAACCCCGTATGTCTACACAACAACACCTACGAATATCTTCAACATGAATTATCTCTTCTTTTGCTACCTTAATATTTAAAGGTATAAACAACCTTTCGGGAAGTAATCCTAATTGTCAAGCAAAACCACATGCAATAAATGAACAAGTAGCACCCGAATCGAACAACACGTAAGCATATATGTCGTCGATCGAAAAAATACTTGCGACTACGTCCCCTAATATAACTGCATCTCCGACTGTCATGTTAAAGGTGCGGGCCATTAGCCTACCCGGCTGTGCTGTACCACTAATAGCTAACTTACCGCTATTAGCGCCCTTATTCCCATCCGTCCCCTTCTTCAGGCAGTTCTTTGCTATATGGTCAGTTGACCCACATACAAAGCATCCGTGGTTTTTCTTCAGACTTGGACAGTTAGGCAAAATGTGCCCCCTCCTGTCCACAATTATAGCATACCGCCTTCCCCTTGAGACAAACTCCTAAATGAGTCTTCCCAAAGGTTTTGCACGCCTCTATCCTTCTCTTCAGATCTCCCTGTTTCACTCCGATATTCCCAGAGTTAAACACTTTCCTCTTTAGTCCTTCGCCACTCCCGATGGCTCCTTCAATCTTCACTCCCCCCTCAACCTTTTCCTTATTCTTCTTGTCCTTGTGGTACTGGCTTAAAGCCTCGCTCCCACCTTTGGCGATTATCGCCTTCTCTAGAATGGTCCCAAATGAAGTACTTTGGAACATATATATACGGTTATAGAGCCAGGGTTTCAAGCCCTACTTGAACCGTCGAGATTTCCTAACCTCAGTGTCCACTTGGTGTGGAGAAAACCTTACTAGTTCACTAATCAAGATAATATATTGGGGAACCGTCATGTACCCTTGTTTCAAATCAAGAAACCACATCTCTATCCTTCCCTACATACTCGTGGGAAAGTAGTTATCAAAGAATATCTCCTTGAACCTTGCCCATGCTACATTCTAAATATCAGCCCTAGCCTGGTTAGCCTCCCACCAAAAATTGGCTTCTCCTTTCATCATATAGGTTGCAAAGGCAACCTTTTGACCCTCATCGACATTTGCAATAACATATGTCTTCTCAATTTCTTTCACCCAAATTTGGGATTCTATGGGGTTCGTAGTTCCTTTGAACTCCGACGGACCGACACTTTTAAAATCCTTGAAAGTAGTAGCTCGTACTACTCCCAGATTTACAAGGATATTAGCCCCATTTCTATTAAATGCGGCTGTTAATAAGTTAACAAATTCCTGCATTAGGTTAACCAGACCTCCCTCCGGTTGATTAGCGTCTTGATTACGTTGTCTCCTTCTTGGCGGCATTTTGCTGTTACAATAAACAACACATTTCATTATTACTCTTTTCATATTACTTGGTTATTATTTACGCTTAAATAATAACTTCAACATTCATTACTCAACATGTTCCGTAAAAAGGCTTATATTGATTCGTTCCTTGTAGTATAATACTACATCGTTCCTTTACACAACCTAAGCTGATTACATTACCATCCCATAATTGCTTTCCAAAAATTGGGATTTACAAAAGACTACACTTTGTTATACAAAAGAGGGTTTTACGTCACTACTAGATACACAATATTTACATATCTAAAACTACTCTAGCTACTACTAGATTACATTTTCCGTAAGGCATTATCAAAATCTGCAGTGGCAAGATTGGTGATAACATCACGACTGATAGTATGCCGAGTCTGCCCTGCATCTATTGGATATCCAGCTACCTGCTGCTAGAAATCCTTATGAGAACTCCTATGAATATAGGACATTCTCCCTATCTTTTGCTTCTTGGTCTTTAGCTCTCCCATGAGCTCAAAGACCTCCTATTTTAGCTCATGGACCTTGTCCTTGGCTAAAAATAATTCGTCATGTTCCTGCTCGCACATCGATTCTATATCTGTCTTATCTTGTAAGACAGCATGAAGCGCTACCTTTAACTCCTTCACCTCCTGACAGTAGTGGAGGTTTCTTTCCAGCAATGTCATAAACAGTGACATCATAGATTCTCCCTGGGGTATCTCTTCGACGAGTGTTATCAGGTGGAATGACACTACCTCCACCTCTTCTTCTGACATGTCATCAAATACCGACATGAGGTCATGGTTCTCTAAGTCTATCGACTCAATCACAACTACTTCTGGCTCTTCGGCTATTGGGTTCGGTATAACCTCTATCTGGTTAACCGATTCTTCACTATCTGCTTGTACATCTCTATACATTCCATTTCCACCTGACATCTACAACAAAACAATTAAGTTTGATTAATACATGTCAATAGAATAATAAAAAAAACATATCATATATATAATGCATTTTAAGGTTACTTTCATCTTTTACTTCTTTGACTTCTCTTAAGGTTATGACTAAGGTTTTATTCCCCCTTAAGTTTTATAACCTAAGGCTTTGAGACCAACCTGTGACGCTAATGGTACTTTCAATCATAGCACCTCACAAGGGTACCTATCAATTTGCCACCGACTTGCTCGGCGTCCCCTACGGAAAGTCTGGCTTCGGTACATTCCCTTATACGGACGTCACCAGCAAAAGGCTCGGGGTTCTTCATGCATTGTTCTTATAGCTTTGATACCAACCTGTGACGACCCCAAATTTGGGTATCTTCCAACCCAACAGATGGTGCTCCATGGTGCTACATTTCACACAAACATTCAATTGAAATGCCTCAAAAGAACGAATATGTCTTATATAGATTGCTAATTAATATTACACTTCCCCAGGTTCTTTATAACCGTTACATTTGTTCTTGTCATAATATTAAATATTATCATTACAAACCTATACTATTACATAACTAGTCTATAGGTTCGCCTTAGCCTTTCTTTTATCCTTGTCGGATCCTTCGGTCCATTCGGTCTTAGCTGCATTCATATGGTTCAAGCAAGAGTGAGCATAACTAGTTCAGCAAGTACAACAATTCCATTTAACAATATTCTTGAATCATACAAATTATATATCTTCAATAACTGAACAATACTTATGAAATACAATCGATAATTTAAAATAGCACTTCTCTTTTCTTAAAAATGTTTTACAATGACAATATTCAGTAAAACATCAATTCCGGTCCAAGACCTTGAGCATTTCATACTTTCCTTGAAAAGGACATCCCGACACTAAGTCCGTAAGTCCAGCATTACTTACGAGCATGTCTAGGTGATCAGCCTATAGTACTCTATGTTGATACAACTACATTCATTAAACGTATGTACGTTTAAGTTATGTCAACCTCACGCGCCTGTCGTTTGACGACAAAACATTTTAGCATACTCAGTCTTCATTTGAAAACCATACTAATATAGTTTGGCAAAACTTTGACCATACTTCAATAGATTATAAGGAATCCAACATATCGTAAGTCTATCCGAAAGAATTGGCTTTGACTTCAACATACATCAATTCATGCGTAGGAATACATGAATCACAAAGCTTGTCTAGATTGAACGTAGACAAGGGTTAGAATACTTGCCTTCAGCGTCTGCTACTGTTATTACACGTTCACTTTAAGTTCTTAGGGTCTCTACAATATATGATCACATAACGTAACACATTAGGTCATGAATAAACAGACATGGTTCCTAATGAATCTTACCCTTCTTCTCAATCTAATCATGTATTAGATTCGTTACTATTAGTTTTGGCTTTCTGTTATAGTTTACATCGTCATTGCGTTCATGTTCAATTGATTATCTTCAACCTTTAGTTATCATACTTAAGGTTTACAAATGTCTTAACAATGTTATATTTAAGTTTTAGTTCATTGTTAATCAATTAACATATTTGCTCTATTTATAAACATTCTTTACTGTGCAATCCCTAAGGCTGGCGCTGCGACGCGAGTTAGCAATGTCAAGGGTCAGGGCTTGGCATTGCGGCGTGAGTCCTTATGCAGTGGGCCGCGCTGCGGTGTCACCCTTTAGTGCGTAAGCTTCTGACTCGGCGCTGTGGTGCGAGTCTCAGTATAATATGTCGCACTGTGGTGCGACTCCTCAGTAGGTTTGGACACTTCACACGGCGCTGCAGTGCCACCATTATGCCTTGAGCTGGCAGCCCGGCGCCAGCTCTGTGCACCAGACAGTTAGAAATTTTATTTTGCATAACGAACTTCCCGGACTCCAAATTCGATCATTTTAACTCTGAATTGGCTTCTTCAAAAGCCATTAGCTCACAAATAACATACTCTACGTGTTCATGCAAGCATTTTATATTTTCAACTTCGTTAACTAAAAATTCTCCTATTGGTTCATTTTTAACGAAAGCGATAAACGTTTGTGAACGTTCAATGCTCGTTTCTTCGTTCTAAGTCGAAATTCGGCCATTTTCGAGTGCAAAACTCTATAATGCCAAATAAGACTTGTTCTCATCGAAAACCAACATTTTCGAGCTCAATATCAAAATTTGACTTCTAATCCGAGAATTTCACGAATTCAACGATTATAGTTCAATATTGAATTCCGGTATAACTTCGTTACTTATGATTTGTTCATTGTTTCAAATGGATTTTATCCATCATATTGACATCTTAACCTACATATTACATCATCTTATTTACATGATAAGTTATTACTTGTGCTTCATGAGTTTATAACTTATAAAAGTATAAACTACTTATGTTTTCATTTCTCATGACTTATAATGATTTAAGTCTTCTAACCAACATTCTTACATCCTTTTATCATACTAACTTCATTCACGTAAACATGATACAAGTCTTACAAGTTCTTCCTTAGTTCATAGCTTATCTATGAATAAAGTGCTTATTTACGGCTTATTAAGAGCTAAGTACTTAGATTATTCATTCTTATCCTTTCTTAGCATACATGTCCATTAATTCACACTTCTCTTATCAACCTACAATGGTAGAGATGGAAGACTAATAGCATAAGAGGCTTACCCTTGATGAACAAGCTTTCTTCTTCTTTTCTAACAAATGAAAGTCTAGCTTATTCTTGTTTATTCTCTAAGTGTTGGATGACAGTTTACGACCAACAAATGAAAACCAAGCTCTCTTATTTATAGCAAAACTAAGCTTAGGGTATTTTAGTCCATAGCCAAATCCTGTGACGCCCCCAAATTCGGGTATCTTCCAACCCGACATATGGTGCTCCATTGTACTAACATCCAACAATCATTCCATTGAAATACAACAAAATGAATGTATTTTACTATCTTTTATTACAACCAAATTACAATCCTTCCCAGGTTCATAGCAAAATGGATGTATGACATCCTAGCTATTTTCTGGTCTTTCTCAACCAGTTTCTTTTGTAGCTCAAGGACCTCATCGTTATAATCACGAGCTTTAGCAGTCAAAAGCACCTTTTCGTCATGCTCAGACTCAAAGTCTGCCTCTACAGATTCTTTTGCCTCATATAAGACAGTTATCTCTTCACTCTAGTTCTCCACTACTGTGCGCAGTTGCACATTCCTATCCAACACAGCCTCATACAATGCTCTCATTGCATCCGGAGGTGTTGGCTCCAAAGAAGGCACCACCGTATTAACCAATGTTGCATGCATCTCCTCCTCCACGTCTAGCATCTCGTTAAGGTATGATGCTAACCCCATGGTCTCCTCAGAGTATTCCTGCTTAGAGATGTACTCCTCAATATCTGAGTCGTCTAATACAAATATCGATACCTCCACCACTGGCATTGGTACAATCTCAACTTAGTTAACTAAGTCCTCACTTATCATCTCCACGTTTCTAAACATCAAGCTATCAGTTGACATCTACAAACACATAACACGTTGATTAGTACATAATACACAATAGTATAAGCACAAATCACATTTCATATCTTTAAGATTAATTTTCATATTTTAATCCTTTCGATACTGAGTTATCTCAATACCTTATTAATTCAATGGACTTGAATTTCATTCTTCGGACTTTGCCCTCCCTACGAGGTTATTAGCCTAAGGTTTTCCCCTTTTAAGTTTTATAACCTAAGGCTTTGATACCAACCTGTGACGCCCCCAAATTCGGGTATCTTCCAACCCGACATATGGTGCTCCACTGTACTAACATCCATACAATCATTCCATTGAAATACAACAAAATGAATGTATTTACTATCTTTTATTACAACCAAATTACAATCCTTCCTAGGTTCATAAACTGGTTACATAGTTCATTGTTCATAATATATAATACATACAAACTTTCTAAACTATTACATAACGGCTAAGCATCCATCTTAGCTTCGCCCTTATCTCATTTGGCATTCACAGTACGTTCATCCTTAACTGCAGTTATATAATTCACGCAAGAAGTGAGCATAACAGCTCAGCAAGTTTAATCAAGGATAACAGTAATACAACATTCGTAAATTATATAAAAATTCTGACATAACTGAACAATAGTTATGAAGTATTATGAATCAATAATACTTTAACAGTTCATAACATCAATTCCCAAAGTATAGAATAGATTAGGAATTCTGAACCAGTCGATAGACCATGAACAGTAACTTTCAGTTTTCATACTTGAAAAGGAGTCCACATCACTAAGGCCGTTCATCTGATAACTTACGAGCACTTCTAGGTGATCAACCTATTGTACTCTATGTTGATCAACACTCATTCATTAAACGTATTTACGTTTAATAATTTTGGCAAACTCGCGTGCCCATTGAATAAACGATGAAAAATACTTTTATTTGTTCATAAGACAAACCTTACCTTCACGTCCGTACCAATTACTTGCCATAGGATAGCGTTAACATTTCTATATAGAAAGATATGAATATCAATCAATCTATATCATACGAGTAGTCTAGCCGAAATAAATCTGGCATCGACCCTTTCTTTAAAACCCGTTATGCAATTCAATTCAACGAATCACATACAACTTGGCTAACATGAAAGTTAGACAAGCGTTAAGAAAACTTGCCTTTCAGCATCTTCAAACAATTTACTTGACTGACCACAGCCTTTACGAATCTACATGATATATTCACATAGCACACTTAATTAGCTAACAAACAAATGTTCACATTGTTTACCAACTTCTTTCTCTTCTATGTCTTAGTTAACTTAATAACTTTATTAAAGTCAACAAGACTTCTTACCCTTCATCCCGGTTTATTAATCAACTGACATTTATTAACCGGACTCGAACTTTGTTGATAAAGTACCAACTGTGTTCATCGTTCTTAACTTATTAACATACATTACATTCCTAAATTTCATACCATATACCATAGTATAGGTAGTATAGGAATAGCTTTAATACACTTATGAAGTGTACAAACATTGCCCCTTTAGGTCCCCGAACAAATGAAGTTCAAAACCTAAGTCATTGTCTAAAGTTCACCACTTTCATGGCTTGCGTCGCGACAATCACAAGATTAGACCGGCAATGCAGCTACCAGCTAGCGATGGAAAAAGCTCTCGACTCGGAGTCATGCGGCATGAATGAAGGTGCGCAAGGCGCCACTCTATAGTAGTTCATAACATCGTATTTATAAGTGATGCACTTGCGGCGGCGAATAACACTATGTCGTCATTGCGCTAAGCTCAACTTCAGATAGTAAAAACTTTAATAATTTTCAAAAGTTTTAGGAAATTCCCGGGGCCATAACTTCTACGTTATAAGCCCGATTTGGTCCGTTCAAAAGCCTACACGTCATAAATAACATAATACACGTGTTCATATAAGAATTCGACACTTTCGAATCTGATAACACAAAATTGACTATTGAGTTCATTTTTAGACGTTCGTAAACGTTAAAGAGCGTTCAATGCTCGTTTTCTTTGTTTTAAGTCGGAATCCAATGATTCTCTAACCTACAACTCTTAATCACCCTATCTCATGTGTTGACATTGAAAACCAATTTTTTCAAGTCTCGCGGCAATTTTTGACCCCCAATCCAGAATTCAACGTTTTCGACGTTTAACGTCTAATTCCGTGAAATCCGCCATAACTTCGTTACTATCGTTCTCTAAGCCAAATCACATGGAATACTCCATGAATTTCATATCTACATCCTAACTAAACAAGATGCAAATACTAACGTATTGATGGAGTTCAATCGTTTATAAACGATCAATCTCAACAAACAATATTTTATGGTTCAAAACTATATTAAACCTTATAATTCTTATAATCTCATGGCTTGTAGAGATTGAATCTATGGTAAGCCATCTTTAATCCCTCATACAAGACATATACCACCCATCTATGATTCTCCAAGATAAAAGAAAAATCAAAAAGAGATGGAGATAATAGGTAAGGATTATACCATAAGAACTTTTATGAAACTTTCTTGAAAAACTCTTTGATCAAGCTTCCAAAGTGTAGGATTTATAAGTATACCTTCTTATTTATAAAACTCTCAAATGGCCATCCTTACCTTCTTATTTATAGGAAATTAGAATGGAGGGTAACTTAGAAATTACACACACTAACCTCTTTACTATTCACTCTTGGTCACCAAGTAAAATACTTGGTGACCAAGCCTTATGCTTGGAGTCCACACCAAGGTGGCCGGCCCACCACAAGCCATGGGTCATCCCATGGGTTGCCCCATGGGTTTTACCCATTCGGTGATCCACCGGATCGATCCACTGTTCGGTTTTAACGAATTGGGATTAACTAAATAAACATTGGGCCATGACTTGGGCTTAACCAACTAATCTCCTTAGACTTGGTCATTTAACAATTGGACTAATAAAATCCAACTCAAATGACTTAGTCATTAAGACTTAATCTTAATACTATAATACAAATCATTTTCTAAACGTACAATTCGCGTATTCTCATCGTATACTACACGTACAATAATCATATCGTACTTCGTATTTACACATCGTATTACACATAGATACTAAATAGTACCATAAATGTATAACACTCGCATTAACTCTAATGCCATTCCTTCTACGCATATTATTTCCTCCTCGGAAATCAATATACTCAACCCTTAGGTTTTAAGTCCGCAGGCAAAAACTACGTTTGCCATAAATGAAATATTATCAGATATTCAATCTTATCTCGATATTCTATCATTACGCGTTTCTCAGAATTTCAAAATAATTCTCTGAACAGAAACGGATGAATAGTATTTTTACGGAAATTTTTCAGAAAATATTTATTTTCGTCTTGGAAATTCCAAACAAATATTCCTAGCACGTAACCATAATACTAACCACGTTAGCACATTCTAGGTCATAGAACTTCACATAGCTTACTCACAAAATAATCAATTAAATTCATTTAATTCACATAATCAAATAGAAATTTAATTGTCATATAAATCCGATTTTCTTGGGCGTTACAATCTCCCCCTTATAAGAATTCTGTCCCAAGAATCTTAGCTTATAATTACATAAACAAATGAGGAAAATCTTCCATCGTTTTACTTTCGAGCTCCCACGTTGCTTCTTCAGCATTGTGGTTTCTCCATAACACCTTCACTGAAGGTATTACCTTATTTCTTAAAACTTGTTCCTTCCTATCAATAATTTGAACTGGAAGTTCCTCATAGGACAACTCTTTCTCTATTTGGATAGATTCATATTCTATCACGTGTTTATAGTCCGGTTTATAAGGATGCAACACTGACACATGAAACACATTATGAATGCGTTCCATCTCAGGAGGTAAAGCTATTTCATAAGTTACTTCTCCTACCCTTCTTAAAATTTCAAAAGGTCCTACAAACCTTGGATTTAACTTCCCTTTCTTTCCAAAACGTATCTTCCCCTTCCAGGGCGATACTTTTAGAAAAACAAAAGATCCTACATCAAATTCTCTCTTTTCTCTACGAGGATCGGCATACTTTCTCTGCCTATCTTGAGCAGCAACTAATCGAGTACGTATTAACTTCACCATGTCCACCGTCTGCTGTACCATCTCAGGTCCCAACATCCGACGTTTGCCCACCTCATCCCAACACAATGGAGTTCGGCACTTCCATCCATACAACGCTTCGTAAGGCGGCATGCCGATACTAGCGTGAAAACTATTGTTGTATGAAAATTCCACCAATGGTAGATATTCGTCCCAACTCCCCTTGAAATCCATAATGCAAGATCTTAACATATCTTCTAGCGTTTGAATTGTCCTTTCACTCTGACCATCCGTTTGAGGATGATATGCCATACTCAATCTTAACTGCGTTCCCATTTGCTCATGCAAACTCCTCCAAAAATTCGATGTGAATCGTGGATCACGATCTGACACAATCGAAACAGGTACCCCATGTCTGGAAATAATTTCCTTGACATACAGCTTAGCTAATTGATCCAAGTTATACTTGATCCCTATTGGTAGAAAATGAGCCGATTTCGTCAATCGATCCACTATCACCCAAATAGCATCGTATCCTTTTCAGGTTGTCAGAAGTCCCACCACAAAGTCCATTGTGATATGCTCCCACTTCCACTCTGGAATTTCTAACGGTTGCAACAACCCGCTAGGACGTTGGTGTTCAGCCTTAACTTTTTGACAAGTCAAGCACCTACTAACGTATTCTGCTATTTCTTTCTTCATGTTCGGCCACCAAAAGTTCTGACGAAAGGTATTGATACATCTTCGTACTACCGGGATGTATCGAGTACCTCAAACTATGGGCCTCAATCATTATTTCCTCCTTTAATTCGGGATCATTTGGAACCCAAATTCTTCCTTCAAAACGAAGTAATCCCTCCTTATCGAGGTTATACTTAGTCTTCTCTTAATCTTCTATCCTTTTTTGAATCTGCTGGCATTCCTCGTTACTCAATTATACTCCCCTAACCCGTTCCACTATGGTCGGTTGGGTTTCCATAGAAAATAACATTTCCACCGCTTCCTCTGGTAACTTAACTTCTAACTCCATACTTGCCATCGCTGTTATCAACTCATTCTGAGTTGTTAACATTTACAGTTTCTCTCTACCCTTTCTACTTAGCACATCGGCAACTACATTCGCTTTTCCCGGATGATATAAAATATTACAGTCATAATCTTTGATTAAACTCTAACCACCTTCTCTGCCTCATGTTTAACTCCTTTTGTGTGAAGATATATTTCAGACTTTTGTGGTCCGTGTATATCTCACACTTTTCACCATAAAGATAATGCCTCCATATCTTTAAGGCAAAAACTATAGCTACCAATTCCAGATCGTGAGTAGGATAGACATTCTCATAATCCTTCAATTGACGTGATGCATACGCAATGACTTTGCCATGTTGTATGAGCACGCAACCCAGTCCTTTATGCGAAGCATCGCTATACACTACAAAATTCCCTGTATCGTCGGGTAAGGATAATATAGGTGTCTCACTAAATCTCTTCTTCAGCTCCTGAAAACTGTTCTCACATTTTTCAGTCGACACATACTTCACCGACTTTCTTGTCAGATTTGTCAACAGAGTAGCTATTTTAGAAAAGTCCAGAATGAACCTTCTATAGTATCCCGCTAACCCCAGAAAACTCCGAACCTCAGTTGGTGTCTTCGGTTGCTCCCACTCATTAACTGCTTCTACCTTTGCCGGATCTACAGAAATGCCATTCTTATCGATAACATGCCCTAGAAACTGCACTCGCTCAAGCCAAAATTCACACTTCGTGAATTTCACATACAACTTCTCCTTCCTTAGTGTTTCCAACACTATTCTTAAATGTTCTGCATGATCTTCTGGCGTCTTTGAATAGACTAGAATATCATCAATGAACACTACGACCGAACTTGTCCAAATATTGTTTGAACACTCTGTTCATCATATCCATAAATGTAGTGGTGCATTAGTCAACCCAAACGACATTACCAGAAACTCGTAATGACCATAACGAGTTTTGAATGCCGTCTTAGGTACATTCTCCTTCCTCACCTTTAACTGATGATACCCCGTGCGCAAATCTATTTTAGAAAAATACTTTGCCCCTTTCAACTGATCAAATAGATCATCGATCCAAGGAAATGGGTATTTATTCTTAATCGTTAACTTGTTCAACTCTCGATAGTCGATACAAAGTCTTAACGACCCGTCCTTCTTCTTTACAAACAACACTGGTGCTCCCCAAGGAGACACACTCGGTTGAATGTACTTTTTATCTAATAGTTCTTGTAATTGAACCATTAACTCCTTCATCTCAATTGGCGCCATACGATATGGTGCCCTTGAAACTGGTGCCGTTCCCGGTAACAGATCAATTACAAACTCAACCTCCCTATCCAGTGGAATACCCGGTAACTCCTCCAGAAATATATCGGCAAACTCTTGTACTATAGGTATCTGGTCCAAGGATGTTCCCACTCTTTGGGTATCCACAACATGGCACAGATAACCTACACACCCTTTTCTCAACATCTTCCTAGCTTGTGTCATAGAGATGAATAACAAGAGCGTCCTCGATGATTTACTACTCAAGAACACTACCTTGGTTTTCTTAGAAAGCCGAAGGTTTACACTTTTCCTATGGCAATCTATAATCACGTTATGGTTAACCAACCAATCCATACCAAGAATTACATCGAATTCTTTTAACCTTATCGGTACCAAATCTACCGATAACTCATTCCCTCTAATTTCTACGAAACAATCCTTATGAATATGTTCAATGGGGATTATCTCTTCGTTTGCTACCTTAACATCTAAAGGCATAGGGCACTTCTCAGGGATTAAACCTAATCGCTTAGCAAATTCACATGGTGTAAAAGAACAAATAGCACCCGAGTCAAATAGCACATAAGCATTTATCTTATTGACCAAAATGATACCTACTACCACATCCGTTGATGCAACTGCATCTTGGACAGTCATATTAAACGTACGAGCTAAGGGTCTACCCACTGATGTTGTTGGTTCAGTAATGGCTAATTTACCACTACCAGAACCCTTATTTCCCTCTAATCCCTTCTCCGGGAAATTTCTTGCCATGTGGTCCATTGACCC
Source organism: Panax quinquefolius (assembly GCA_020205615.1). NCBI lineage: Eukaryota > Viridiplantae > Streptophyta > Magnoliopsida > Apiales > Araliaceae > Panax > Panax quinquefolius. The sequence goes on from CM035156.1 coordinate 100,895,494, forward strand.
ACAGACAAAACACCCTTGGTTCTTCTTAAGGTTAGAACAGTTGGGTGACAAATGCCCCTCCTGCCCACAGTTGTAACATACTGCTTTCCCCTTTAAACAAACTCCCGAGTGAGGCTTTTCGCATGTCTTACATGCTTCCATCCTCCGTTTGGGATCTCCCTACTTTACCCCGGTATTCCTAGGGTTAAAACTTTTTCTTTTAGGCAAGTTGTTGCTTCCGCTGGCAACTTCAGCCTTAGAACCTACCTCTAACTCATTCTTGATCTTTCGCTCTTTGTGATACTGAGACAAAGCCTCACCACCACCTTCAGCTATTATCGCCTTCTCCAGAATGGTCCCGTAGGAAGCACTCTAAAAACCGATATTCTCATCAGTAGAGCAGGGGTTTTAAGCCCGGCCAAACTCCATGCACCTTCTCTCTCTCTGTATCCACCTGGTGTGGAGCAAATCTCGCCAATTCGTTAAACTTGGCGGCATACTGGGGAACTGTCATATCCCCCTGCTTAAGTTTTAGGAACTTAATTTCCATCCTACCTTGCATGCTAGTAGGGAAATAGTTTTTGAAGAAGACCTTCTTAAACTGTTCCCACGTAACAGCCCCTGTTCTAGCCCCACCCTGGTGAGCCTCCCACCAATAGTTGCAAAAGAAGTCGCAAAAGAAGTCTTCTGTGCCTCACCTACGTTTGTTATCACAAACGCCTTCTCAATCTCCCTAACCCATGTCTGGACTTCTAACGGGTCCGTCGTCCCTCGGAACTCTGGAGGACCCACACTTTTAAAGTCCTTAAAGGTAGTTGTTCTTGCTACCCCAGGAGCTACAGGAATCCCACCCCACACCTTGTTAAATGCAGCCGTTAATAAATTAACGAACTCTTGCATAGGGTTAGTAGGACCCCCCCCTGATTCTCATTATGAGACTCGGCCTCTTGATTAGGTTGTCTCCTTCTTGGCAGCATAATTCTGATTAAATAAATAAAGCTTCGTTATTATCTATTTAACTACTCGGTTATCATTCTCAATCAACAACAACCATTCATACCACATCAAACACATTTAAAAAAAAACTTCTTTATATAAATATGCTTTCATAGTCAAAACTATTTACATCAAGTTCCTTAGCCAAAAAGCTATTACATACTATCCCGCGATTGCCTTCTACAAAAATTGGGATTTACAAAAAGACTACCCTTAAATTATACAAAAGAGGGTTTTACGTCGATACTACATACAAAAAGATCTAACGATCTATTAACACTGTCGAACGACATTCTCATACTTCTGATTTGCCAGAATCGACACTATATCTCGACTTATGGTATGTCGAGTCTGCCCGAACTCAATAGAATAACAAGCAATTTTCAACTTGAAATCCTCATGAGCACATTCATGGATGTATGACATCCTAGCTATTTTTTGGTCTTTCTCAACCAGTTTCTTTTGTAGCTCAAGGACCTCATCGTTATAATCATGAGCTTTAATAGTCATAAGCACCTTTTCGTCATGCTCAGACTCAAAGTCTGCCTCTGCAGATTCTTTTGCCTTATATAAGACAGTTATCTCTTCACTCTAGTTCTCCACTACTGTGCACAGTTGCACATTCCTATCCAACACAGCCTCATACAATGCTCTCATTGTATCCGGAGGTGTTGGCTCCAAAGAAGGCACCGCCGTATTAACCGATGTTGCATACATCTCCTCCTCCACGTCTAGCATCTCGTTAAGGTATGATGCTAACCCCATGGTATCCTCAGAGTATTCCTCCTTAGAGATGTACTCCTCAATATCTGAGTCGTCTAATACAACTATCGGTACCTCCGCCACTGGCATTGGTACAATCTCAACTTGGTTAACTAAGTCCTCACTTATCATCTCCACGTCAAACATCAAGCTATCAGTTGACATCTACAAACACATAACACGTTGATTAGTACATAATACACAATAATATAAGCACAAATCACATTTCATATCTTTAAGATTAATTTTCATATTTTAATCCTTTCGATACTGAGTTATCTCAATACCTTATTAATTCAATGGACTTGAATTTCATTCTTCGGACTTTGCCCTCCCTACGAGGTTATTAGCCTAAGGTTTTCCCCCCTTAGGTTTTATAACCTAAGGCTTTGATACCAACCTGTGACGCCCCCAAATTCGGGTATCTTCCAACCCGACATATGGTGCTCCACTGTACTAACATCCATACAATCATTCCATAGAAATACAACAAAATGAATGTATTTACTATCTTTTATTACAACCAAATTACAATCCTTCCCAGGTTCATAAACTGGTTACATAGTTCATTGTTCATAATGTATAATACATACAAACTTTCTAAACTATTACATAACGGCTAAGCATCCATCTTAGCTTTACCCTTATCTCATTTGGCATTCATAGTACGTTCATCCTTAACTGCAGTTATATAATTCACGTAAGAAGTGAGCATGATAGCTCAGCAAGTTTAATCAAGGATAACAGTAATACAACATTAGTGAATTATATAAAAATTCCAACATAACTGAACAATAGTTATGAAGTATTATGAATCAATAATACTTTAACAGTTCATAACATCAATTCCCAAAGTATAGAATAGATTAGGAATTCTGAACCGGTCGATAGACCATGAATAGTAACTTTCAGTTTTCATACTTGAAAAGGAGTCCACATCACTAAGGTCGTTCATCTGATAACTTATGAGCACTTCTAGGTGATCAGCCTATTGTACTCTATGTTAATCAACACTCATTCATTAAACGTATTTACGTTTAATAATTTTGGCAAACTCGCGTGCCCATCGAATAAACGATGAAAAATACTTTTGTTTGTTCATAAGACAAACCTTACCTTCACGTCCGTACCAATTACTTGCCATAGGATAGCGTTAACATTTCTATATAGAAAGATATGAATATCAATCAATCTATATCATACGAGTAGTCTAGCCGAAATAAATCTGGCATCGACCCTTTCTTTAAAACCTGTTATTCAATTCAATTCAACGAATCACATACAACTTGGCTAACATGAAAGTTAGACAAACGTTAAGAAAACTTGCTTTTCAGCGTCTTCAAACAATTTACTCGACTGACCACAGCCTTTACAGATTCTACATGATATATTCACATAGCACACTGTAATTAGCTAACAAACAAATGTTCACATTGTTTACCAACTTCTTTCTCTTCTATGTCTTAGTTAACTTAATAACTTTATTAAAGTCAACAAGACTTCTTACCCTTCAGCCCGATTTATTAATCAACTAACATTTATTAACCGAACTCGAACTTCGTTGATAAAGTACCAACTGTGTTCATCGTTCTTAACTTATTAACATACATTACATTCCTAAATTTCATACCATATACCATAGTATAGGTAGTATAGGAATAGCTTTAATACACTTATGAAGTGTACAAACATTGCCCCTTTAGATCCCCGAACAAATGAAGTTCAAAACCTAAGTCATTATCTAAAGTTCACCACTCGCATGCACATGGCCCGACCATCATCAATACTATTAGTCCGGCATGCGGTATGAAGATAGCGATGGAAAAGCTCTCGACTTCAAGATCATGGCAATGTTGAAAGATGCGCTTTGCCACTCTACAAGAGCTCATAACATCATCTTGCGTGACGCTACAAGCCTGAATAATAATATGTCCGCCAAGCCATGGCACCGGACATTCGAGAGCGTAACTTTAATAATTTTCAAAAGTTTTAGGAAATTCCCGGGGTCATAACTTCTACGTTATAAGCCCGATTTGGTCCGTTCAAAAGCCTACGTGTCAAAAATAACATAATCTACACGTTCATATAATAATTCGACACTTTCGAATCCGATAACTCAAAATTGACTATTGAGTTCATTTTTAGACGTTCGTAAACGTTAAAGAGCGTTCAATGCTCGTTTTCTTTGTTTTAAGTCGGAATCCGACGATTTTCTAACCCACGACTCTTAATCACCTTATCTCACGTGTTGACATTAAAAACCAACGTTTTCAAGTCTCATGGCAACTTTTGACCCCCAATCTAGAATTTAACGTTTTCGACGTTTAACGTCTAATTTCGTGAAATCCGCCATAACTTCGTTACTATCGTTCTCTAAGCCAAATCACATGGAATACTCCATGGATTTCATATCTACATCCTAACCAAACAAGATGCAAATACTAACGTATTGATGGAGTTTAATTGTTTATAAACGATCAATCTCAACAAACAATATTTCATGGTTCAAAACTATATTAAACCTTATAATTATTATAATCTCATGGCTTGTAGAGATTGAACCTATGGTAAGCCATCTTTAATCCCTCATACAAGACATATACCACCCATCTATGATTCTCCAAGATAAAAGAAAAATCAAAAAGAGATGGAGATAAAAGGTAAGGATTATACCTTAAGAACTTTTATGAAACTTTCTTGAAAAACTCTTTGATCAAGCTTCCAAAGTGTAGGATTTATAAGTATACCTCTCTTTCTCTCTTAAATAATATAGGTTGGAATTTGTAAAACTCTCAAATGGCCAACCTTGCCTTCTTATTTATAGGAAATTAGAATGGAGGGTAAGTTGGACATTACACACACTAACCTCTTTACTATTCACTCTTGGTATGAATTATTATGAATTATTAAATGGCTATTTATTATGAATTATTGAAGTTCCGAAATATTGGGTATGAATTAAATTTTATTACAAAAACATTTAAAGCATGTTTTTCTAGAAAGTGGGCATGTGGGAAATGCTAGAATCGGATTTCAAATGTGGCGTATGAATTTTATTATTAATAATATTATTTTATTAAATTTTATGCTTTAGTGTTCTAAGCAATTTCCTATAAATAGGGTGCTTAGGTTAGAATTGAAAATCACACCAGAAACTGAAGTTTTCTCTCTCGATATTATCGAGCGTATTCTTGTGAGTATTTTTATACTTTGAGTGTTGCTATACGGTGCAAGTTCCTTCAGCGTTATATCTGATATTCCAGCCAGAAGTACTATTCTTTTCGAGGTAAGGGATATTATTTTTTTATAAATGATATTATTTCCTTCAATATCATTATGATGGAATATTGGAAAGATTTTTCTTGTAAAATTCTTGTCTTGAAGTGTCGGGGTTACTATTCACGTATACAGCACTATTCACATATACGACACTATTCACGAATATGGCACTATTCACAGAAAAATTAAATTTTCATTTTTTGTCCAAAATATCTATTATGGATACTAGCTTTGATTATATCCATGTTTTGATCATTCTTGAATTTTACTTCACTATGGTTATTTATGAAGTATATTTGAACTTGGATCGCTTTTAAAGTACTTAATCCTTATTATTTATTCTTTTGTTTCAATCGGATTCGCTTTTCTTTAAAATATTTTTCATCATCCTCAGCCCTAAATGATGATATTACTGAATATCTTTGGCCTGTAGTGCAAAGATGAATAGTTGATTCAAGATGTATATTGATTGATGTTACAGGGATACAATATTGATGATGGACTTTTAAATTCATAGATTATAATAGATTTCATTCTCTACGTAACTGATCTATGAATTATTATTTCCGCTACAAATATTGATCTGAAACTTGTTGTCTATTGTATTTTATCAGATTTTTCCCTGTTGAAGACTAACGATAATTTGTTCTATTTTATCTTAGTCATAATATTCTTTACTGGGCTAGTTGAGCTCACCCTTTTCCTTTTTGTTCCATTTTTCTTCTTAGGAGGCGAGAATGTAGCGAGTTCTAGTCGGGGTGTGGAATGATGGTTCTAGAGAGTTGTTTTAGTAGTCCTCGCCATTTTTGTAAAATAATATATCAATAATTGTAATGAAGACTTATTTGAGTGTTGATATTGTCTAGAAGACAATATTTGTTTTTAAACTCATAGTTTATGTGTTGTCGTATTTTGCACGATAATTGTATTAATAAAGTTGTAGTTGTTTCAGTACCATGTATTTGGCGACTCAGGATGGGTGTTGTATACCTATTTTGGGTGCGTCACAATTTACTTGGCCATCACATTAATATCTTGGCCACCAAGATTAACCATATTATCATGGGTTGCCCCATGGGTCACCCTAATCCATTGGATCTATAGATTGGGCTTAGGTTTAATTAAATTAACTTATGCTTTTGGGCTTACATTAATTCCCTTTGGACTTTACTTTAATAACCACTTGGGCTTTAACATTACTCCCACTTGAGCTTGCACATTAATTTACTTCTGTTGGACTTTACAAATTCCACATAATCTTATAAGTCCATTTCATTTGGGTTAAGCTTTATAACGTATTGTGTACATATTATTCTCGTATACTCATTCATAATATACGATATACCATCATTCACACATACTCGTATAATACATCGTATCATACTCATATTCATTACCTCGTGCAATACCTACGCATCATACGATCATTACATTAACTTCTTAACACTTTATTTTCCCTAACGTTCTCAAATTAAGTTTGCAAGTAAAAAATTACATTTTCATACTCGAATTATTATTACATAATCCGTCTCACCTAGATATTATATCGTTACGTATTTCTCGGAAGTTCAAAAATAATTTTCGAGCAAAAATCAATGAATAGTGTTTTTTGGAAAATTTCTCGGAAAACTTATATTTTCGTCTTGGAAATTCAAACACTTTAATTCCATCACGTAGTCAAAATACTACGATGTTTCTAGGTTATAGAATGACATTCAAATTTCTAACACATAGTAATAACAAATAATATAATTTTATTCATTATTTTATTAAATAAAATTATTTTACAATGGATCCGATTTTTTCGGTCATTACAACTATGATTGTGATTCCTTAGACTTTGAGTGACGAGGGTAATGAATAACACTTCGATGTTATGAAGTGGTAATAAGAGATAAGTGTAAAGCATATAGACGCTGTGAACGCAACGCAGTTGCGATGAACGACCGGTCTTAGCATACAACGAACAATATGACTTTGACATTAAGGAAGAATAATTAATGGTATTAAGAATGTCGTAGCGAACGGTAAGAAGATTAATTGAAGTCGATCATGATTCAGATAGAGAATGTTAGAATGAAATGTAAGCGTTAAACACTTTATTCGACATGAAGGTTAAAAGTGTATGTAAATACTAAGCGGATAGAATCTACACCCTATGTATGGTTTAACCATAAGATAATGAAGACCAATGATTAAACCATGAACGATGAAGAACTAAATCAAAGATAAATAAGGTATTGAATAAGACATCTCCGTATATCATGAAGCCGTTAATCGATAACGAAAGATGGTCGTGTAACCTTAGTTTGCAAGAACGCGAACCCTATGAAGTAAAGTTAAGCAAACCAATTCGTAAGTCAAGTATATGACTAATCGGTGTTTATGTTTTCTCCTTATGTGTTATATAGGAATTGGAATGAGCAATTCAGGGTAAGCTGTAGCTGTGCGTAAGGCAAGTTTCCTAAATTCATTCATATTTTAAATGAATGCTAGTTTTTTAAACTTCTAAGATGTTGAACTTGAGAATTTCTGTCTATGTACGAATGTGCGATATTTGTACAAGGTGGTAGAATGTATGAGGCCTTGTGCCACAATGTGAACACCTCAAGTATTTATAATTTAATTTAAATATTTATGGAATTTGTAATTTAATTTAAATATTTAATTAAATAAATATTTAAAATAATTTATTTATTGAGAAAATAAATATTTGATGAATTGTCATGAATTGATTTAGTAGCTAAATTAATTAATGTTAATTGAATCGAGTAATGATAATTTTATTTGTTGAATTTAAATTAAGGAGATAGTTAAATTAAATCAATTACTTAATATTTAAGAAAATAATTAAATTAAATGAATTGTTAAATTTAATGGAAATTAATGAATTAGATAAAGTAATGTTTCTAATTTAATAATTAAATTAGATATATAATTATTTATTAATGATAATAAGATTTTTATTATTATTAGTATTATAAGTTATTTAAATTAACTAAACTAAGCTATTTAAATTAATCAACTAAAAGTGTGACATAAAACTATATAATATAAATGTTATTAAAATAATTTAGTTGGGAGAGTTGGTTAGCCAAACAAGGCCTTATGGCCTTTGGCATTATTCAACTGACGCTACCTTTTTTGTTTTTTAACCTGACGTTTATGGGAGGCCAGTTATATTATTCCTACGCGACTATTTTTCTAAGGTAAAATATCAGAGTGTTGAGAGAGAGAGAGCTTGGAAGAAGAAAACACAGTGATATTGGAGGGTTAGAGAAGAAGGGTTTTGAGGAAAGGATTTCTCTTAGTTTGGCTATCATATCATCAAAGATTAAGGTATAAACTACTCCTATTGTTATTCTTTAGTTTTGGTTGTTTATGTATATATCTTCTTGGTATGATTTGGAAATCACGAGATTGTGATGTATACATGTTCTTGTAGAATTTCAAAACTCTATTAATTAATATGTAAACATGTTATCTGTTATCAAATTCATGAGAAATTGGGTTAAGGAAGAAAAGGAAAATCACAGTGTTTGTGTTCTTGTTATATGGCCTTAGAAAGTACCAAATTTCTTATCCAATATGTGTAGTAATCTGTAAATTGATGCTTGTATATGGTAGTTCTTTGAGATACGAACATAACGTAATTTGAATAGAATGATTTGGTCAAATAACGAGTTCACAGTGATGATTTTTGGATAGACTATCAAAAAAAATGGAGTTTTATATGAAAAACATGAAAATTGAGAAATTAAACTGTGATTATGTTAATTCATTTGTTACGAATTTCAGAGAATTGTAGTTAAAGTAAACAAATTGGTTGTTATTAGAATTTACATTATTTACTGTGTTAAAATATATCAAATATGGAGTTTTGGTTTTTAAACCGTGTTTTTAAAATTTAAGATTTCTAAAATTTTTGTTTAGTTGTTTAAATTGGTATATATATGCTTTGTAATATTTATGTGTACTTTACATGGATTATACATGTTAATTGGTGTTAGAAATTAAGACACGATGATTTGGTTTTGTTTACGGTTTTGGGTGTTCTATAATTGAGTCCTAACGCCCAAATTTTAAATCCCAAATACCAAATTTCGCATGCCAAAGACCAAAAATAGGCCGTGATTCACCCCCAAAGGTTGAATTCGCGCTCGACCTGAATTCCTTCCACTCTCGCGTCTAGCCTGCCTTTGGAAAAAGTGGTCTGGGTTGGACAATTTTGACCTCCTGTAGTAAAATGGCCATAACATTTTCATACGAACTTCGATTGAGGTGATTCAAGATGATTCGGAAAGAGGATGAATAGGTCTATAACTTTTATTCTTTAAGGTTTTCAATTTGAAATCGTTATGAATGGTCAAAATGGCCATTTTTAGGACTATTGTGTATTTGGAGCCAATCTGAGGGCGTCGGGATGCGCTAATGCAAGTGCAATCCTTTGTGTATTAGTATAACTTAATGATAACATGTTGGACATGTAATAGGATGATGTATCAAGTTGTTAATGTGTATGTAGTGAAATGACATGATCACTTAAGTAGTTGTAATAAAGCTAAAAAGTAATGTTGATGAAAAGATGTGATGTTGTTTAAACTTAAACTTAGTTAGTAGCTATACTAAAAGTAGAAAGCAACTCATGAAGGTAATGTTAGTGTAACTAATGTGTATTGTCAATACATATGGTATGTGTAGGACTTGGGGTGAACGTAAGTAGTGATTGTTTAACCTACGCACGAGGCAAGTTCTCTAACCCTACTTTTATAATTGTGCAAGTTTCTATACCTTATCTCTTTACAATTGTGCAAGCTTTTGAACTTTCTTCTTTTCATATCGAACGCAAGTTTCCATTCCTATATTATTATTCTGCAAGTTTCTAACATTCTTTATGAATTTGAGCAATCTTAACCTATCTTGCGTATGTTTGTACAAGCTTATGTAACCTAATTCGTTACATTGAGCGAGATTTAGTTTCCTGATTATTATTCAAAGTATATAATGTTCTAATACATTGCTTCAAGGTAGATTGTTTTAACTCTTCTATAGCGCTTTGCATGTATATCATGATTACTCAATTATATATTATTGTTACTCAATCTTTGACTTTGATAACCTTGTTCAAAGCTTTATCATTGTATTAAACCTTTAAGTAGTAAGCAAACCTTTATTGATTGAATTAATCTATATTCGAATAGTGTTTTAAAATTCTAGAAACATTGATAAGCTAGTTCCAAACTAAACTTTCTTTAGCGAGGAAATTCTAAATCCAAACTGAGACGAACAACCCTAATATAGAGGATTTTGTACGTGTAACATTTAGATGTTTATGCACAATACATGGTACAAAGGGCTGATCCCCCTAAGTACGATAAGAAGGGTTCGTATAGTTTAAATGAATGTTAAGGTTGGGTAATAATACCTAAGTACCGGGGACATAGTTCGTGGTCTTAAGACCCTCAGATAATTAAAGTTCGAACTTGTTTTCTAGTTTGATTTGTCGAACAAGTTCCTTATTGTTCAGCTTTCGTTGTTCACTCTCATGTTATTATCATTGCTACGTTCTATATCAGTGAGCATTTGTTTGCTCACTCTTGCAATTAATACTCGCAATGCAAAGTGGAGAAAGTTGATGAGTAATCGACTAGCAAAAGGCAAGGGCAAGATGTCCAAATGATGAAGACTTATGATAATTTTATGTTTTATGTTTCAAGACTTGTTTTAAATATGTGATGTATTTACGATGTTTTAGTTTTCGCTAATGATTGTAATAAAGGTTAGATGACACAGACTTTATTTGAGATGATGATGTAACCTTTAATGGGAGATTTATTGTTTAAATTATTTTAACTATATTATATCCTTTGTTTATGGGTAGTTAGTTATGATTTAATTGATAAGTGAACATCAAATCATGTGGGATTGAAGTACCCGGATTTGGTGGTGTCAGGGTTGGTATCAAAGCCTTAGGTTATGAACCTTAGGTGGGAAACCTTAGGAAGTAACCTTTAAGAAAATAGAAAACATAGTTTTAAGTTCAACTCTAAGGTATCTATTGAGTTTTAAGGAATGGATTAAGGATGTATGTGTTAATAAGAGGATGTGTTCATGAGTAGAGAGGTGATACCTTAGATACCTAAAACATTTTGATGTCGAGCCTGAAGGATATTCCAACTAGAGAGGTGATACCTCGAGAGACCTATAGATGATGAGCCAGGAGGATGAGCATGTGGTGTGGGGCGATCCTCCAGGAGGATGAGCCTGTTCTGATCCCATGGAGGTAACACTCGAGGAGGTAGAGGATGATGATGAGGAGGATCCTGAGGAGTTTCCACCAAATTCCATATCAGCGGAGATGTATGATGCTCTATACTACCGTAATGTAGAGTTACAGGACGAGGTCGAGGAGCTGAAGGAAATGGTTGAGATGCATCATGCTTCGATGGAGCAAAAGGATGCAGAGATTCAAGAACTCGATTTAAAACATGGGAACACGGAGTGAGACTTAGTTCATACAAAGGGTCAGCATGAAGACCTGTTGGCAGTACACAAGAAGATGAAAACGGACATGGAGAAAGTGAAAGATAATTTCATGGAGGAGTCAGCTAAGCGTGCAAGAGCAGAGGATGCGTAGATGAAGGCAACTCAACGTGCAGACCGTGCTGAGGCTAAGGTTCAAGTGAAGAAAGCCAAGATGAAGGAGATAGATTATGCTTTTAATTCGGCGATTGATAGGGCCCAGGATCGAGTCTACTATTATCCACCTCAGTTTGAGAATACGTCATGGTTTGTGATGGATCGTAGAACGGCATATCGTATCATAGAGGAGGAACGTCGGGAAGCCTTACGACGTCTTAATATGCCTAGATAGAATAAGATAGATAATAATGTGTGGTTAATTATGTGAATAAATAAGCTGTGAATCCCTTATTTGAGATAAATAAAGGGATAGTATGAGTATGTAATCCAGAAAACTGGTCTAGTTCAAGAAGGTAGATGTTTATAGCAGTTATGCTATTTTAAAACTTTATGAATGAAAAAAATATTAGAATTTATTTGAAATGTTATGTGTTAAAGCTTTAATCTTGGAATGTTTAAATTAAACTTTAAATACCCAAGAAGTTGAGTAATGAGCTAATAAGCGTATATTTTAACAGAAAATGCCTCCTAGAAGAAGACAACCGCGTCAGCAAGCACCTCCTAAGGGGTCTACTAATAATAACAATGAGACCAACGCTAATTTGGTTCAGCAGTTGGTAGCTTTGTTGACGGGTGCACTTGCGAATCAACCGCAAGCTCAAGTCACGACTTTCAAGGAATTCAAAGTGGTTGGACCGCCAGAGTTTCAAGGGTCTATAAATCCAGTGGAAGCCCAAACCTGGATCATGGAAATGGAGAAGGTGTTCGACGTTGCTAGAGTTAATGAAGATAAAAAGACTGCGTTCGCAACGTTCATGCTGAAGTCTGAAGCTAGCTACTGGTGGCAAGCAAACAAGGTTCGTGGAGGACAAGCTATCATGGGATAGATTCAAAGAAATGTTTTCCGAGATGTACTTTCCAGCAAGTTCTCGGAATCAGCAGGAAGTACAATTTTTGGAGTTGAAACAAGGAATTATGACGATCTTTAATATCTTTGCGAAGTTTAACGAGTTGGCAAGGTTTTCCACTTATCAAGTCAATACTGGATGAAGCGTAAAGAAAGAAAGGTTTGAACAAGGATTGAAACCACGGCTTTACAAAGAAAGTTTCAATGTTCCAAATAAACACATTTATAACAGATTGAAAAGGCAATCATCGCGGAAGGTGGAAGCGATGCCTTGAACAAGAGTACAATCAAGAACAGAAGAAGAAGAAGAATGAAAATGAGAATAAGGCTAGTGGTAGTAATGTTGGAAGTAATAGTCAGAAGAGGAAATGGAGCGAGAATTCGACTACGGGGAGGACACAGAGAAGGAAATCAATGAAAGAAAAAAAGTTTGAGGCGCAACTTGCGGGAAGAACCATACTGGAGTATGTTTGGAGGGAAAGAGAGTGTGTTTCAACTGTGGTCAGGAGGGACACATTGCACCGAACTGTTTTAGTCCAAAGAAAGGAGCATGTTTTACCTGCGGTGCAAAGGATCACATGGCTCGTGATTGCCCTAAGAAGCCAAGCGGGGAAGTGCAAGTGGGGAAAAGGAAACAACAATGGTGGTGGTGCATTGACTATCACCGACCAAAGACTCAATCAAGTGACATCTCTGCGAGGACTTTCAATATGACCGCGAGATGATGTCAGATCTAAGGATGTGGTGTCGTATCATTCCGATTAATGGTATTAATGCTTATGTACTATTTGATTTGGGTGCTACTTGTTCATTTATATCCGATGAATTTGCTCAGAACTTAGATTTGCCTCAGCAAGAATTAGAATTTCCCTTAAGTATAGAAATTGCGAATAGGGAAGTGATTCCTGTTAGATTCATATATAGGAATTATGGAGTAGTTATAAAAGGTCACGAGATGATGGTAGATTTGATACCAATTAGACTTGGTGAATTCGATGTTATACTGAGAATGGATTGGTTATTCAATTACGGAGCGGTAATTGATTGCCAAAGGAAGTGTGTTAACCTTATGACTCCGTCAAAGGTTGTGTGTTATGGCAGCAAGTCACCTCGAAAAGCAAGTTGTCTGATGGTGATGCAAGCCAAGAAGTTGTTGAGACAAGGATGTGTAGGATATTTAGCCTACATAGTCGATACACAAAAAAAGAGTGCAAAGTTAGAAGAGATACCGATCATAAGAGATTTTGCAGATGTATTTCCAGACGATTTGCCGGGTCTTCCGCCAGATCGACAAATCGAGTTTGTGATTGACCTACTACCAGGAACGGCTCCGATATCTAAGGCACCATATAGAATGGCCCCGGTAAAGATGAAGGAATTGATGGTGCAATTGCAAGAATTTCTTGATAATAAGTATATTCAGCGAGTGTTTCGCCATGGGGAGCACTGGTGTTGTTTGTTAAGAAGAAAGATGGATCGATGCGGCTTTGCATTGATTATAGAGAATTGAATAAGGTCACGATTAAAAACAAGTATCCATTACCTAGAATCGATGACCTGTTCGATCAGTTGAAGGGAGTGAGATATTTCTCTAAGATAGACTTGAGAAGTGGTTATCATCAATTGAAGGTGAGGCCGGAGGATGTACCGAAGACAGCGTTCAGAACTCGGTATGGTCACTACAAGTTTCTGGTTATGTCTTTTGGTTTAACTAACGCACCTGCAGCGTTCATGGACTTGATGAACAGGGTGTTTAAACCATTCCTAGACAAGTTTGTGGTGGTGTTTATTGATGATATATTGGTGTATTCCAAGACCAAGGAGGAACATGTGGAACACTTGAGATTGACGTTGGAAACGTTGAGAAAAGTGAAGTTATACGCTAAGTTCTCAAAATGTGAATTTTGGTTGGAACGTGTACAGTTTCTCCGGCATGTTATTGATAAGGACGGAATTTCGGTAGATCCATCAAAGGTGGAAGCTATAATAAACTGGGATCAGCAGAAGACACCGTCAGAAGTGGGGAGTTTCTTAGGATTGGCGGGTTACTATAGGCGTTTTATTGAAGACTTTTCCAAGATTGCAACTCCGTTGACAAATTTAACTAGAAAAGCGATTAAGTTTGTTTGGACAGAGAAGTGTGAGGAAAGTTTTCGAGAGTTAAAGAAGAGGTTGAGTTCAGCACTTGTGTTGTCGTTGCCTGATGATACAGGAAATTTTGTGGTGTATAGTGACGCATCACATAAAGGACTAGGTTGTGTGCTTATGCAGAACGACAGAGTTATTGCGTATGCATCACGTTAGTTGAAAGATTATAAGAAGGGGTATCCGACTCATGACTTGGAGTTGGCGGCAGTAGTGTTTGCCCTGAAAATTTGGAGACATTATTTTTATGGAGAAAGGTGTGAGATATATACCGACCATAAAAGTCTGAAGTATATCTTTACACAAAAAGATTTGAACATGCAACAAAGAAGATGGTTGGAGCTGATCAAAGATTATGATTGCGAGATTTTCTATCATCCCGGAAAGGCGAATGTTGTTGCTAATGCCTTAAGTAGGAAGGGACGGGAGAAGTTAATGATGTTAACTGATCAAGAAAAGTTAGTGTCGGAAAATGGCTAAGATGGAGTTGGAAATTAAATATCTGACAGAATCCGATGAAAAGTTATTCCAGATAGGAAATAGTTCAACGTTGGTAGATAAGGTGAAAAATGCACAACTTCAAGATGAAGACTGTGAAAAGATAAAACAGAAGATATCTGTAGGTGAGGGAGACAAATTCAAAATCGATTCGGAAGGGTTACTTCGATTCGAAGGGAGGATTTGGGTTCCGCCAGTAACGGAAGTTAAAGAAGAAATTCTGAATGAAGCTCACAACTCACGATATTCTATTCACCCTAGGAGTACAAAGATGTACCAAGATCTTAAACATCATTTTTGGTGGCCGAATAAGAAGAGGGATGTGGCTGAGTGTCTGGCGAAATGCTTAATGTGTCAGAAAGTCAAAGCTAAACATCAAAGGCCAAGCGGATTATTACAACCGTTAGAGATACCAGAATGGAAATGGGAGCATATCGCAATGGATTTTGTGGTAGGTCTTCCAACGACTCAACAAGGTTACGATGCCATTTGGGTGATTTTCGATCGGTTGACGAAGTCAGCACACTTTTTGCCAATCAAGATTCGATTTACTCTAGATCAGTTAGCAAAACTATACGTGAAAGAGATTGTGTCAAGACACGGTGTACCTGTGTCTATTGTATCAGACAGAGAGATCCACGTTTCACATCTAATTTTTGGAAACGATTACAAGAGTGTTTGGGAACACAGCTAAGAATGAGCACGGCGTACCATCCTCAGACCGACGGACAAAGTGAGAGAACCATCCAAACACTGGAGGATATGCTCAGAGCGTGTATTATGGATTTCAAGGGAAATTGGGATGACCATCTGCCATTGGTGGAATTTGCTTATAATAATAGTTATCATGCAAGTATTGGCATGCCGCCTTACGAAGCGTTATACGGCAGGAAATGCAGAACTCCATTATGTTGGGACGAGGTTGGTGAACGTCAGCTATTGGGTCCAGAATTGGTGCAACAGACTGTCGAGATCATCAAAGTGATTCGAGCGAGACTGATAGCTGCACAAGATAGACAGAAGAAATATGCCGATCAGCATCGACAGAATCGTGAATTCGATGTCGGTAGTTATGTTTTCTTGAAAGTATCTCCCTGGAAGGGGAAAATTCAATTTGGCAAGAAGGGGAAATTAATCCCTAGATTTATAGGACCTTTTGAAGTGCTTCGATGTGTTGGCAAAGTGGCGTACAAGGTAGCCTTACCTCCGGAGTTGGAGCATATTCATAATATTTTCCATGTCTTGGTATTGAGACCATATAAGCCTGACTATAAACATGTTATAGAATATGAGCCCTTACAATTTGAGAAAGATTTATCATATGAAGAAGTCCCTGTTCAAATTGTTGACAAAAAAGAGCAAGTACTGAGGAATAAGGTGATACCTTCTGGTAAGGTAAACTGGAAGAACCACAATGCTGAAGAAGCTACGTGGGAACTTGAAAGCGTTATGATGAGGAATTATCCTCAGTTGTTTGCTTGATTTTGTATAGCGATTATGGGGACAAAATCTTGATAAGGAGGGAAGAATGTAACGAATAAATTTTTTTGAGATGTGATTCTGGGGACAGAATCCTTTTAAGGAGGGAAGGATGTAACTATCGAGGAATTTGTAATTTAATTTAAATATTTATGGAATTAAATAAATATTTAAAATAATTTATTTATTGAGGAAAATAAATATTTGATGAATTGTCATGAATTGATTTAGTAGCTAAATTAATTAATGTTAATTGAATCGAGTAATGATAATTTTATTTGTTGGATTTAATTTAAGGAGATAGTTAAATTAAATCAATTGCTTAATATTTAATAAAATAAATAAATTAAATGAATTGTTTAATTTAATGGAAGTTAATGAATTAGATAAAGTAATGTTTCTAATTTAATAATTAAATTAGATATATAATTATTTATTAATGATAATAAGATTTTTATTATTATTAGTATTATAAGTTATTTAAATTAACTATACTAAGCTATTTAAATTAATCAACTAAAAGTGTGACATAAAACTATATAATATAAATGTTATTAAAATAATTTAGTTGGGAGAGTTGGTTAGCCAAACAAGGCCTTATGGCCTTTGGCATTATTCAACTGACGCTACCTTTTTGTTTTTCAACCTGGCGTTTGTGGGAGGCCAGTTATATTATTCCTACACGTCTATTTTTCTAAGGTAAAATATTAGAGTGTTGAGAGAGAGAGAGCTTGGAAGAAGAAAACACAGTGATATTGGAGGGTTAGAGAAGAAGGGTTTTGGGGAAAGGATTTCTCTTAGTTTGGCTATCATATCATCAATGATTAAGGTATAAACTACTCCTATTGTTATTCTTTAGTTTTGGTTGTTTATGTATATATCTTCTTGGTATGATTTGGAAATAACGAGATTGTGATGTATACATGTTCTTGTAGAATTTCAAACCTTTGTTAATTAATATGTAAACATGTTATCTGTTATCAAATTCATGAGAAATTGGGTTGAGGAAGAAAAGGAAAATCACAGTGTTTGTGTTCTTGTTATATGGCCTTAGAAAGTACCAAATTTCTTGTCCAATGTGTGTAGTAATCTATAAATTGATGCTTGTATATGGTAGTTCATTGAGATACGAACATAACGTAATTTGAATGGAATGATTTGATCAAGTAACGAGTTCACAGTGATGATTTTTGGACAGACTATAAAAAAAAATGGAGTTTTATATGAAAAACATGAAAATTGAGAAATTAAACTGTGATTATGTTAATTCGTTTGTTACGAATTTCAGAGAATTGTAGTTAAAGTAAACAAATTTGTTGTTATTAGAATTTACATCATTTACTGTGTTAAAATATATCAAATATGGAGTTTTGGTTTTTAAACCGTGTTTTCAAAATCTAGGATTTCTAAAATTTTTGTTTAGTTGTTTAAATTGGTATACATATGCTTGGTAATATTTATGTGTACTTTACATAAGTTATACATGTTAATTGGTGTTAGAAATTAAGACATGGTTTTGTTTCTAGTTATGGGTGTTTTGTAATTGAGCCCCAAATACCAAATTTTGCACCCTAAGCGCCAAAAATTGGCCGAAGTTCACGCATCATATTGTAATTCGCGCCTATACGCCATCGCCTCTCACCCCAAATACCGAAAAAGTGGTCTCAGGTTGGACAATTTTGACCTCCTGTAGTAAAATGGCCATAACATTTTCATACGAACTCCGATTGAGGTGATTCAAGATGATTCGGAAAGAGGATGAATAGGCCTATAACTTGTATTCTTTATGGTTTTCAATTTGAAATATTTATGAAGGGTCAAAATAGCCATCTTTAGGACTATTGTGTATTTCGAGCCAATCAGAGGGCGTCGGGATGCGCTAATGCAACTGCAATCCTTTGTGTATTAGTATAACTTAATGATAACATGTTGGACATGTAATAGGATGTTGTATTAAGTTGTTAATGTGTATATGGTGCGATGACATGATCACTTAAGATGCGATGTTGTTTAAACTTAAACTTTGTTATTAGCTATACTAAAAGTAAAAAGCAACTCATGAAGGTAATGTTAGTGTAACTAATGTGTATTGTCAATACATATGGTATGTGTAGGACTTGGGGTGAACGTGAGTAGTGATTGTTTAACCTACGCACGAGGCAAGTTCTCTAACCCTACTTTTATAATTGTGCAAGTTTCTATACCTTATCTCTTTACAATTGTGCAAGCTTTTGAACTTTCTTCTTTTTTTCATATCGAACGCAAGTTTCCATTCCTATATTATTATTCTGCAAGTTTTTAACATTCTTTATGAATTTGAGCAAGCTTAACCTATCTTGCGTATGTTTGTACAAGCTTATGTAACCTAATTCGTTACATTGAGCGAGATTTAGTTTCCTGATTATTATTCAAAGTATATAATGTTCTAATACATTGCTTCAAGGTAGATTGTTTTAACTCTTCTATATAGCTTTTGCATGTATATCATGATTACTCAATTATATATTATTGTTACTCAATCTTTGACTTTGATAACCTTGTTCAAAGCTTTATCATTGTATTAAACCTTTAAGTAGTAAGCAAACCTTTATTGATTGAATTAATCTATATTCGAATAGTGTTTTAAAATTCTAGAAACATTGATAAGCTAGTTCCAAACTAAACTTTCTTTAGCGAGGAAATTCTAAATCCAAACTGAGACGAACAACCCTAATATAGAGGATTTTGTACGTGTAACATTTAGATGTTTATGCACAATACATGGTACAAAGGGCTGATCCCCCTAAGTACGATAAGAAGGGTTCGTATAGTTTAAATGAATGTTAAGGTTGGGTAATAATACCTAAGTACCGGGGACATAGTTTGTGGTCTTAAGACCCTCAGATAATTAAAGTTCGAACTTATTTTCTAGTTTGATTTGTAGAACAAGTTCCTTATTGTTCAGCTTTCGTTGTTCACTCTCATGTTACTATCATTGCTACATTCTATATCAGTGAGCATTTGTTTGCTCACTCTTGCAATTAACACTGCAACTAAAGTGGAGAAAGTTGATGAGCCGTCGACTAGCAAAGGCAAGGGCAAGATGTCCAAATGATGAAGACTTATGATTATTTTATGTTTTATGTTTCAAGACTTGTTTTAAATATGTGATGTATTCTGCAAACTTATGTTTTAATTTTCCGCTGATGATTGTAATAAATGTTAGATGACCTGAGATTTATTTGAGATTATGTAACCCTTTGATGGGAGATTTATTGTTTAAGCTTTTGAGTTTAATTATATCCCTTGTTTATGGGTAGTTAGTTATGATTTAATTGGACAATGAACACCAAATCTGTGGGATTGAAGTACCCGAATTTGCGGGTGTCACGGTGATTAATGTTTTAAATTGATAGGAATCGAGATTATTCCTATTATTCAAGCTGTTTCATAACCTTTGTTTGGTTATTGAAGTTCTAAAGTAATGTTTAAACTTTTGAAGTTGTTTGTTCAACTGTTATAACTTGCTGAGCAATTGAATGCTCACACTTGCTTTAAATGAAAAACATTTTCAGTGTACGAGTAAAAGATCTTAAGGATCTTGTAAATATCAAGTTGATCGGTATCTAGAAGAAGTCTTATTCATTAGATGAATGAGGGTGAAGATCAAGTGAAGACTTGTAATGTAGAAAGATGAAATTGAACTATAGATTAGTTTAATGAACTGTAATATATCCTTTATGGCAGATGAAACTCACTCGTGTAAGATGTAAAGAATAATGTAATTATCATTATTTGCAATGAATAAGGTTATAAGGTATTAGAACTTCGAAATTGAGAATGTATGTTGTTATATTTCAGTATATAATGATGTATGTTTGGATGAATGATGTACTCGTGACGTACGGAATTCAAGTATGAAGATAGATTGAATTTCGGAGCGTGACAGCTCAAGACAGATAGAAAAAGTATGCGGACTCACATCGAGTAAATAGAGAGTTTGAAATAGGCTCGTATGTATTTTTAAAGGTATTTCTAAAGGTATATCCCTGGGAATTGAGAATGTATGTTGTTTTTGGGATGAAACTAATTATCTCAGGGTTGTCTCTGAGATGAAAGATCTTTCTTCGGTGTTATTTCTAGAACATGAACTCCATCCCTCGGGGTTATTTCCGAGGTTAAAACAGGAACTCCCGGGGTTCTCTCTGGGATGGGACTGAGTATCTCGGGGTTATCTCTGAGATGGTAAGAACTGAGTATCCTAGGGTTATCTCTGGGATTGAGCTGAGCTGTCCTCTAGGGTTTTTTCTGAAAGACAATTCTGCCCTCCTGCAATGTTATTAATAAGAGTGCAAAAAAATTTCGAGTGTCTACAGATACCCCTCTTTATCATATTCATGCAATGAAATGGCATGGATAGGATAAAGAATACTAGACACTTGAAATGTGACAAGGTAATCGTCATGTAATGTACCGCATCATGATGTATATGCATGATGTATGTGGTTTATTGGATTATTTTCCAATAGAATGTGATGACTTTTTGCCCCCATGACTTCTGATAAGGACTGGAGTTATCACTGACAACCCTGATAAACTCTCTTGGATGTGTGATCCAAAGTTCATAGGAACTATCAGGATGTTGACGCTGGGGTTATCACCAAAGTCCTTAATCCTTGGTACAGACTTTACTGAGGATGTATCTCTCACGTACAAGAGACTTTGTGGGTATGTGTTTTCTCTAAGGAGACCTTGTATACCATAGTCCATCATCGGCCCTCCCTGATGAGGGTGGTCTTCCCTGGTTTATGTCGCCAGGTCCTTCTAATCTGTCGAAGTTACTGTTAGGTTTGTAATATTCATAACGCAATCAAATTGCATAAAAAGTGCGGAAGCGTGTAAAATCAGAGTTTAAAAAATTTTACAAACCATATACCCGGATCACCCTTTATGCATAATTATTAATTAAACGAAAAGATAAAGAATAAAATCATACCCTTGAAGATCGAGCTTCCTCAGGTACAAGTTCACCTCCAAATCCTTTCGCGTTCAACTTGAATCCACCGGGGTTTTGTTCCTTCCTTTGATCAACGTTAGCCACCCAAATGTTTGGCCTCTAGAGGTGATCCACCAAGGAAGAATAAAATTCAAGAAGATGGGTGTTATATTAACCCTAGTTTTCTATCTCTATAGAAAAGGCATACTCCCAACAACTTGGAATTATTACGTATGTTGAAAAATCAACAACCCTACCCACCCATAATAAGACTCCTCTTATTAATAGATGTGGGCAACCCACCTTAACAATTAAGGAATTGGGTTTTATTTAATTAATTAAATTCTTTTAATTAATTAAACTCCCTAATCTTATTAGAGATAATTAATTAAACTCCTTTAATTAATTTTCCTTCCTAATCCAATTAGGAATAAATGAGAGTACTTATATTAAATTAATTCCTAAACTCTTTTAGAAATTAAAATAATAATAATTGTAATAATATTAATAAGACTCCTCTTATTAATTTATATTTAATATTTCTAAAATATTAAATAATAAATATTAAGCTATTTAATTTATTCTATCACCATAGATTAAATTAAATATACTTAACATATTATTACGATTATGCCATTAACTTCTTAAATAATTATTCTTCCTTTTATGGTGTGACCCTTTAGGTTCTCCATATTAAACCGGTTGTGAATAAATCAATTAGAACAATTCTAATCTTATTTAAATAAATAAATTAAACAATTAATTTATTTAAATAATATTTATTCTACAATAGGGATAAGCCTCCCTAGCGATCAACGACTTTCCAGATAATATAGATTTCAACATTAATCATTAAAGAACCTTTGAGTAAATAGTTACCGTACAATTCAATCCTTCCACCATACAATGTCCCAATTAAATATAAGACATGGAATTACTGTCAAGTCTTATTTTATTTAATTATATGTATTTCTACTCTTAAATGCACAACTCCAAATAATGCAAATTAGAAACTCCTTTCTAATTTCATTCTACTTAACAACCAAGGACTCTTTGGGTTGTCATTTATCGAATCACATAGGACATTTCTCTTCTTTTTTTAGAAGTGGTAGATTCTTTATTGATCATACATTATCTCCATGTACAACTTATTATACCCAAGCATACCCTTTGATATACCCTAAGGGTCTTAAGGAATAAGTCAAAGTATAACTCATCATACACAAGATACTATGATGATCTCAAGTCCAAGGATTACTTGTACTACTATCACTACAGGAATTCCTATTGACAGGCAAATAAAACTCCATTAGGTATTCCTTAGCGAGCCAATGCGTTCGATGTACTTATTCTCTAATAAGCACCTACATACTTGCTTTTTAGTGTCTCCACACAAATGATCATGAGATCAATCATCCTCATCCAATGAGCAAGCAAGCAACGTATGTACCAATCTATCCGGATTCACTAATCCCCAATTTAGTAATCCAACGATTGGGAACTATTTTAGTTTTAAGCTTTCTAAGAATTTAGATCTCATTAGAATGATCATCATCATTATTCTAAAAGCATTGCTTAAAACTATGGGTTTATCACATATTATAAAACAAACATCATGTAGATAATTAAAAGCCTTTAATAAATTAATATTTTTATTAATAAATGAATAAGATTGTTACAAAGTATATGCTTTATCATCAAACATGATTGGCTTGTGTGCATACTACTTTCAATCTCCCACTTGCACTAAAGCCAATCGTCATGGTATCTTATACTCTTCTTCTCTAAGTGACGATTATCCTGCCATTGGATAAGCTTTAGTTAATGGATATGTAATGTTGTTCTTGAGAGTCCACTATCTCTATAGTGATTTCCCATCTTTCAATGATTCTAATAATCAAATGAAAGTGCCACAACACATGTTTAGATCCAAGATGAGATTTAGGAACTATTCCTAGTTACAGTAATGAACTTTTAATCCAAACAATCAACTTGCGGCTTCATTTATAGCTATATACTTTGTCTTTATCACTAAACCAAAGAACTCTTTCTTTGTTTGGAACCTTTCCAATTCAACGCA
This sequence comes from Panax quinquefolius, assembly GCA_020205615.1. Classification (NCBI taxonomy): domain Eukaryota; kingdom Viridiplantae; phylum Streptophyta; class Magnoliopsida; order Apiales; family Araliaceae; genus Panax; species Panax quinquefolius. The sequence goes on from CM035156.1 coordinate 100,919,236, forward strand.
CCACTGCTTCAAGGTAACACTTTACCTTAAAGTGGATTTTCTATTAAATCTTAGTCTCGAAAAACTTGAGTCTCAAAAGCCCTCTAGTTTTAATTCGGACCCACCATGTATGCTCACATCCTTAGTGCCGGTTAAGAACTTTAAGATGTTTTCACCGCCTTCTTGTTGATCTTCTCCAGAATATGACCGATCAACATCAGGTCTCGTATATTTCATTGCATACATGATTGTCACTCATGCGATCTCTCTTCTTTGGAGTCTATGGGGACTATTAAGAGAGATACACTCCATGGCTCATCAACATGAGACATCTCTTGGAGTTTGCCATGCTAAACGACTTTAGCATCAAATGAATATACGTTCCTTGGGTTAAGTTGAGCATCCTTTTAAATCTATCTATATAGATTTATATCCCCAATTAAGATACTCTTCCAAATCATTCATGGAGGAATGTTTAGACAACTTTATCTTTACTGATTGTAGCATTGGTATGTCATTCCTTATCCGTAGTATATCAACATATAGTACTAGGAATGTCACGATGCTCCCACTGGACCCTTTTTGTACACACTAGAACTCTTACCTCATCGTATGTAACTCGATCATCATCTTCTATGATGTGTACCTCATCATCATCATCCATGATGAATCCATACCTCCTAGGTATCTTTGGTACTATTCCAGATTTACGATTCGGTTGTGGTACAATAGGTCTATCTACAGGTTCATCTTATTTGACTTATAGTGTTTTGTGGTTCTTGAACTTTTCAAGATCTATTATCCTCCCACTAGCCCCTTTTAATGATAAACACCTTTATCTTAGAAGGAAGCGTGTTTCGCAACAAACACCTTTTGCTAAGTAGAATTATAGAACATATACCCTAAACTTACTTTAGGATGTCCCACAAATCGACACTTGTCAAATCTTGTCCCAAGCTTATCCTTTTGAAACCTTTTCACATAAGTTGGAACCCCTTATCTTAACATACTTAAGATTAGGTATCCTCCCTGTCCATAACTTTTATGAAGTCTTGGGGCCGGATTTTGAGGTTACCATTTTCGTAGATATGCAGCCATTTCTAGGACATGATCCTAGAAGGATACTGGAATGTCGGTAAAATCATTTTGGACCGTACCATGTCCAACAAGGTATGATTTTTCATTCAAATACATCAATCAATTATTGCGTATCAGGATGTGTCCATTATGAGAAAACCATTTGAGATGATCTAAAAACTTATTGCACAAGTATTTATTCCTTGATCTAATCAAAGAATCTTAATACTTTGCCAATTTGTTTCATTTCTGAATTCTTTGAACTTTCAAATAATTCATACTTGTATTTCAGAAAATACACACATTCAACTCTTTGAATGATCATCTCCTTTTCTTATACTAGTTTGTTCAATTTGCAAAATATATTTTTCACGTAAGTCAAGTATACAAAATTTATTATAATATTCCGGTTCTATACAAAACATTATTATTATAAATAGAACAACAATTGTTCTTAATTATAATACCAAAGATTTCATTGTCCAACAATAAAATGGAAATAATGTTTTCAACGAGAACCGGAATACAATAACAACTTATCGACTTAATAGATTTTCCGTAGGCATTGCTAAACTATAAGTTTCTATGGCTAATGTAGCAACCTTTGTTACATTTCCGCATATAGGATTACTTATATTTGTTTAGCTTTCTACTTCTTTGGTCCTTCATAAATCTATATTTATGATAACCAAAGTCGGTATCCAATACCCAAGTAGAACCTCGACTTAAAGAAAAATTTATTTCAATCATGAACAAAAATCGTATTATGTAGAAACTTCACTAAGCTTCTTTGGTTAACCTCTCAGAAGATACTTCTCGCAGCTTTCTTTCCAATTGTCCAGGCTTATTGCGGTGGAAGCAAACTCCTTTCTTTATCCGTGTCGCTTTTGTTCTTATTATCCTTTGTTTATGCCTTTCTATTTTTACCTTCTTTGAATCGTTCTTCTTTTCAGAATATCCTTTGGCCCCTACCAGTAAGACTTGATCTTTCTTGGTTGGAAAGAGACTCTCAACATTTTTCAATATGTTAAGCAAATCAGCGAGGCTGATATCTAGCTTGTTCATATGAAAAATTCACAACAATTGTGAAAGGAGTCCGGGAGTGAGTGCAAGATCAAATCTTGGCTCAACTCTCCATCCATGACAAAACCAGTTGTTTTAATTGATCAATCAAATTGATTATGTTAAGAACCTTTTGTCTGTACTATAGTGCCATTGGCCATTCTAGATCGGAAGAGCTCCTTAGATATCTGATATCTATCAGTCCTACTTTCCTCACCATCAACTACTTGATGTGTAGGAATATAGTTGGAGCATCCATAGTTTCATGCTGACGCTGAAGCTCGTTACTCATGGATGGGAGCATGATGCATTGAGCCAACTGTGCATCATCTTGCCACTTTCTAAAAGTAGCAATGTCTTCCTCAGAGGCATTGTCTGCAACCATTGCAGGGATAGGCGACATGACATAAGATAGCTTTTCACCAATGAGAGAACTATTCTCAATTCCTTAACCAATCCGCTTAATACTGATTACGATTAATTTAGCATCTAATATGCTTCGCAGTGATAGTAATTTTAGACATTGTAAAATTACAGTAAATGAATTTGTAATTAACAACATTTTAACATACATTCTTTTTTTTAATTACCAAAATAAATTAGGTCTTGTTTTAAATTGGTATCTCCCACTATTTTCTTCAAACTATATTACCCTCACTTATATAGTTCGACAAAAAATCTAATTAAAGATTTGCTAGTGAGAATAAGGATCCCATTTCAAATGTATATAGCCTTGTGGTGACACAACAAACTATATATAAATAAATAGGTAGACAACTTTTGTCAATTACATCAACTATGCAACTCCTTGTATTTTGCCTCTTAGATTATTTTGATCAAGTGGTGGCACATCCGAATCAAAATTATCCAAGTTAAGTCCAACCTAGCACTCCATATATTCAAAAAAGAAAAATATCATCCTTGTGGTGACACAACAAAACAATATTGTTCAATTTTCTTTATAAGCATCAAATGTGATAAATTAACATCTTAAATACTTAATACTTGCCTTGTGGTGACACAATAAACTCATATTAAATATTTAATACTCTATTAATTTTATCATGATAGAAAGACGTTCGATATTCCAAATATCTTTGAGCGCTTAGGACTTAATATAAAAATTTGAGGATTTATTATTAAATTTGTCTCATCTTGTTTAGCGCATACGCATATATATATATAAAATACGCGTCATATTAATTAACATGCTAAGCATGTTTGCATAATATATAATATATATATATAGTATAAGCATGCACATATAGAATACTATATTCTACCCGGATTGATTATGGACTTTTATTCTAGTTTGGTTCATTAGAGCCACCAAGTGAACCAAAAGGTCAAACCCTAGGGGTGCAAGAAATAATATTTAAATATAACTATTACATTTAAACCCGGGCTCTATTACAAACGGGTCTTCAAGCGCTCCTTGTCCCTTGATCTCTAATTCTTCAAAAATTAATTCTAACTATTCCTATTACAAAACTATTTAAAATAAATAGAAACCTTGATCAGCAGTCAAGGGGAAGTACATAGGAGGGAGATAGAATTTACATTAAGAAAAAATTAGAGAAGGCGAGATATGCGCAGACCCCATTTAATAAAACCCATACATTCATGCATCCAACTAAAATAAAATCCAATCATATTGGTCAATAGTCCATAATCAATCTCATTTATTATCATACACATCACCATATGCATCAATAAATAACATTCATCTCATGAATAATAAACATTTAATATATATATTGATATCATTTAATGGGCAAAATTAGTTAGTATAAAATCTAATTTTTGAATAAAAATAAACTCCTTTATTTAAATCCAAATTTAAATCAAAATAAAACTATTTTATTTTAATTTATCCAATTTTGAATAAAATAAACTATTTTATTTTAATCAAAATCTTTAATCAAAATAAACTCCTTTATTTTAATTAATTATGGAATCCAATTCCATGTAATAAAAAAAATCTTTAATTAAAATAAACTCTTTTATTTTAATTAATTATGGAATCCAATTCCATGTAAAAAAAAAATATTAATTAAAGGAAACACGGATATTCTTTTCTATTCACAAATAAACTCCTTTATTTTGAATAATATGAAATCTTATTTCATATTTAAATAAACTCCTTTATTTAAGAAAATTAGGATTCTCTTTCCTATTCACAAATAAACTCTTTTATTTTGAATAATATGAAATCCTATTTCATATCAAAATAAACTCCTTTATTTAAGGAAATTAGGCAATCCAATTTCAACTCCAATTAGTTATCATGGAATCCAATTCCAATTCTAATTAGTTAGCATGAAATTTAATTTTAAAATTAAAATAAAACTATTATTTTAAAATTAAAATAAACTTTTTATTTAAAATTAAAATAAACCTTTTATTTTAATTATAAAATTATTGAAAAATATATATATATATATATATATATTAACCGAATATATTATATATATATATAGTACAGTATATATATATTATATATATATAATACGGTATATATATAATATATATATATAATATATAGCCTCTTGATTTCCTATACCTTTCCGTGCAAAACCTTAGTATGCAATTTCTTTTAAAACTGCCCAATCATCCGCCACGCGTGATAAAGTAATATGCAGCATCAAGTTTTTGCTCATTTTTCTTTTAAAACTTTGAAGCAGTAGCCGAACGTTCCTTATAAAAAAAAAAAACTACTGTCGGATTGAACAAAAAAAAAAAATGGTTGCCGAATCCTTTTTTTTTTTATTTATTTATTTAATAAATTTTATACAATAAAATTATGCCCAATTAAATTGTTCTAAACACATATCAATATAATATCAAATTAAACAATTAATAATTCGCATAAAGGTTTGGCTCGATGCCATCATTAGGTTGTAATATTCATAATGCAATCAAATTGCATAAAAAAGTGCGGAAGCGTGTAAAATCAGAGTTTAAAATTTTTTACAAACCATATACCCGGATCACCCTTTATGCATAATTATTAATTAAACGAAAAGATAAAGAATAAAATCATACCCTTAAAGATCGAAACTTCCTCGCACAAGTTCACCTCCAAATCCTTTCGCGTTCAACTTGAATCCACCGGGGTTTTGTTCCTTCCTTTGATCAACGTTAGCCACCCAAATGTTTGGCCTCTAGAGGTGATCCACCAAGGAAGAATAAAATTCAAGAAGATGGGTGTTATGGCTAACCCTAGTTTTCTATCTCTATAGAAAAGGCATACTCCCAACAACTTGGAATTATTACGTATGTTGAAAAATCAACAACCCTACCCACCCATAATAAGACTCCTCTTATTAATAGATGTGGGCAACCCACCTTAACAATTAAGGAATTGGGTTTTATTTAATTAATTAAATTCTTTTAATTAATTAAGCTCCCTAATCTTATTAGAGATAATTAATTAAACTCCTTTAATTAATTTTCCTTCCTAATCCAATTAGGAATAAATGAGAGTACTTATATTAAATTAATTCCTAAACTCTTTTAGAAATTAAAATAATAATAATTGTAATAATATTAATAAGACTCCTCTTATTAATTTATATTTAATATTTCTAAAATATTAAATAATAAATATTAAGCTATTTAATTTATTCTATCACCATAGATTAAATTAAATATACTTAACATATTATTATTACGATTATGCCATTAACTTCTTAAATAATTATTCTTCCTTTTATGGTGTGACCCTTTAGGTTCTCCATATTAAACCTAGGTTGTGAATAACTCAATTAGAACAATTCTAATCTTATTTAAATAAATAAATTAAACAATTAATTTATTTAAATAATATTTATTCTACATATAGGATACGCCTCCACAGCGATCAACGACTTTCCGGATAATATAGATTTCAACATTAATCATTAAAGAACCTTTGAGTAAATAGTTACTGTACAATTCAATTCAATCCTTCCACCATACAATGTCCCAATTAAATATAAGACATGGAATTACCTGTCAAGTCTTATTTTATTTAATTATATGTATTTTCGACTCTTAAATGCACAACTCCAAATAATGCAAATTAGAAACTCCTTTCTAATTTCATTCGCTTATTAATCAAGGACTCTTTGGGTTGTCATTTATCGAATCACATAGGACATTTCTCTTCTTTTATTAGAAGTGGTAGATTCTTTATTGATCATACATTATCTCCATGTATAACTTATTATACCCAAGCATACCCTTTGATATACCCTAAGGGTCTTAAGGAATAAGTCAAAGTATAACTCATCATACACAAAGATACTATGATGATCTCAAGTCCAAGGATTACTTGTACTACTATCACTACTGAGAATTCCTATTGACAGCAAATAAAACTCCATTAGGTATTCCTTAGCGAGCCACGTTCGATGTACTTATTCTCTAATAAGCACCTACATACTTGCTTTAGTGTCTCCACACAAATGATCATGAGATCAATCATCCTCATCCAATGAGCAAGCAACGTATGTACCAATCTATCCGGATTCACTAATCCCCAATTTAGTAATCCAACGATTGGGAACTATTTTAGTTTTAAGCTTTCTAAGAATTTAGATCTCATTAGAATGATCATCATCATTATTCTAAAAGCATTGCTTAAAACTATGGGTTTATCACATATTATAAAACAGCATCATGTAGATAATTAAAAGCCTTTAATAAATTAATACTTTTTATTAATAAATGAATAAGATTGTTACAAAGTATATGCTTTATCATCAAACATGATTGGCTTGTGTGCATACTACTTTCAGTTACTGCCAAAAGTCTGTGTTGTCAGGGCTACCTGAACCTCGCTGAAATGTACATCAACGGATGAGATCCCTGTTGTGGATAATGTCAAGGTTGCTTGTCCTTCGTTGACGTGTGCATCAACTGATGAGATCATCGGATGGTTTTTGACACTTCGCTGAATTTACTTGCAAGCGGCTGAATACCGTTAAGGTTGCTTGACCTTCGTTAACATGTTAATCAAAGGGTGATAGGGTTTCTGCTGGGGAGAAAGGTTTTGGGTTTCATGCATGCTCATATGACTTAATAAAAAATATTCACCATAGTAAATGTTAGTATTTAACCATGCTAAACATAATGATATGAAAAAATTTGACTTTTGAAATAGTCAAATTGACATCTTTTTTCTGCTATTTCTTATCCTATTTGAGAATAAATGAGCAAAATATGGTAAAACAAAGTAATCCTAGTAATTAGGCTACCCTTACAGATTATGTCTTTGATGTGATAATGCATACTGGATGTTTATGACTATGGGTAGGTGTGCTACTGAATGGCCACCTAGTTATGCCTATGTGCATGTGGATAGTCCTATTTACAAAGGAGACTCTGACAAAATTTTTCCAAAATATAGGCAATGGGTAGTCATGTGTTTTTAACTCTACTGTAGACGTATGTTAAAGTAATGCATGCATGCATGTAGTCATAAAATGTATTTTGAAAAATCTCCAGGTTAGAGTTTACCATACCCTTTCTGAGGTGATTTGGAGACTCGTGTCCAGATATATGGATTCGTATCAGCCGAGTAGCTCCTGTAGGACCACGTTAGGTGTGCGGAGGAGGGCTTCTAATATGCCTCAACCCTGTTTAGTTAGATAGCCTCGTCGTTTGGCAGAGGCGGTGATACGTCTTGTTCGGGTTGAGGTGCCGTATGTTGAGGACAAAGAGGAGGATGTACCTGTTGCGGACCCCACTCCTGCTGCTCATGTTCCCCGTAGGCATTTCCCAGGCATTGAGGTAGCGATCCCAGAGCTTCTGGATGATTTGAGTCGACACCCCTTAATTTACTTGCATGCAAACGAGGTACAAGCTGGATTTTGATCTTCCTTCTTTCCTATTGATGAGGATTAAAGAATTCTGATGTTGATCCGCTTTTGTGATGTAGGTTCCCAGCTTTACTCAGCCTTGAGGGAACTGGTTTAGCATTCACTCTACATATCGGGCTCTGAATCCCGATTATTGAGCAATTGTGCATGGTTGGGGCTTAGAGGCGTTCTTTTCCATCCTTTCCCGTCGTTGTCCCTCGGGTTATCTCAGGGCGTTGTCTGAGCGCTAGTTTTACCACACTCAGTCTCTCCATTATTAGATTGTGAGGTGATGATGACGCCGATGGATTAGCAATTTATCACCAGTATGTAGTTTGGAAGGGTGCCAGTGCCATGTACGGCAAATATTACCCCTACTTCCATCAGATCCTTGCTAGGAGTCTCTGCTGAGGCGCTCAAGGGCAAGACAGTTCGTATAGGTCCTTTGAGCATAGATGCTATGAGCGGGCTGTTGAGTGAGCCCATACCCGATGATATGAGACGAAGGGATCACATTCTTCAGCGATTGTTCCTAATAATCATTGGTGGCTACTTCGTAGCGGAGAACTCTTCCACGATATCATTCGCTTTAGTCAGCGCGACACGGGATGTGGATCGTATCAGAGAGTATGATTGTGGCTCACCTTTGCCTATTTCCTCAGGGGCATGCACATGCGTTCGCAGGGCTTGACAGAGGCTTGGCTAGGATTTTACCCATTTCTGCTGGTGAGTGTTTCTCTTGTGATTTCCCATGTATAGGTTAAGAATGTTGGCTGAGAGCAGATGTTTGCCTTTGTGTTGGCAGTTTTGGGCCTACGAGAGGCTCCCATATTTGCGTCATGTGAGTGCGTTAGGTTTAAATACCTATCCACAAGGACGGCGATGGCATCACTCCATACTGGCGGAGGTTCCTGTAGCCAAGGGTTTCACCCATTGTCGTCTACAGTTGAAGTTGTTGATAGTTGATGCTATCACTTGGATTCCCTACTCAGGGGAGCATTTATTCTTTGGGTTTGAGGATGGGTACCGGACTGGTGCCGAGTATGTGATATCCATCCGTAGGATTCCATTCTTCACAGATGGAGGATGGGAGCTCTATTTAGGAGAGCGTGCTATTAGGAGCTCCACAGGGGAGATCCATGTACCAATCTTGCCTCCTGCCAGGCATTATTGGCCTGTATCATAGTCGCCCGTCATTGATATCCCATTAATGGGCATTGACAGCTTTACACTGTCAGAGGGTCTTATTCTTATGAGATGTTTGAGCATTGGTGGTCCCCTCGTACCATCAAAGCCCAGACCCACACCACGCATTTTATGGGGGATATGGTTCCTGGATCCATGATGATGACGGATTGGATGGCCTGTGTCAGAGATCCGACTCATTTGACATAGATTGATAGTTTGACCCGGCAGTTGGACCGGGCATATGTGACACCCCTAAATCTAGGTACTTCATTCCCACAAGATTTGGTGCTTACTATTCAAACATTCATACTATCTACCCAAATAAAATAACATTTGAATCACAAAACCTCCCCCTTAAATAGGGTTACATCACTAAGTTCAAAAACATCCCAGGTTATCTAACCTTTAAACGTCATTCAAATGCGGAATTAAATTATTACATAACTTCATTAAAATAAAGTCTAAGATCATCATAATAAAAGTCTAACATCGTAATCATAATCAAAATTACAAGTCTTCATCACTTGTACATTTTTCCCTTTCTTTTGCTAGACGAAGGTTCATCTACCTTCTCCTTTTTAGCTGCAATGAGTTTCTAAATATGCAAGAGTGAGCAAAACAATTGCTCACTGAATATAATAATGAATCAACAGGAGTATAATAATAATAACTGCCAATAATAGGCTCATCAAGACTGAATAGTGCTCTAACAATGATAATCAGAAACTAGAATCCAAAATATGGAATACATCTAACTGAGGGTCATAAGACCATGAACAGTTGCGAGTAATCTTTCTACTCTAACTTCAACAGTCATAAGACTATAAGGACTTCTCGTACTTAGGGGGATCAGCCCTTCGTACAATGTATTGTGCAGAAACATTTTAACGCTACGCGTAAGTTAACCCCTAATAATAGTAGGGTTGTTCATCTCAGTATTTAGAGTACAAGTCCGCACCAAAGAAAGTTTGGTTTGGATAAGCTTTCATGGGTAATTTAAAGTTCAACGAACATCAACTAGAGGACTAGTTGAACCAATAGTGTTTGATAATCACAACAGATGTTTAATAACAACATAACATAGAACAATTGAGAATTATAAATGAACTGACTATAGAGCATTTAGAGCATAAGTATCATGCTTGAAACAACTATAGAGCATAAGTATTTAATAAAATGAAGAAGATGGTAAACCTTTGCTTGAACAATAAATTAGCTAAGGTTAGAGTCTTATAACATTAGAAATGAAATTACTGAACATACATTAATTGGTAGCAAGCTAGAAACTATAAACATGCCCAATATGGTATTAAATTCAAGCAAGGAATAAAAACAATTCAAAAAAATAAAGACGAGAGTTCAAATTGTGTTCATTATGCAAGAATGTAATTTAAGAAAACTTGTTTAACTATAAACAAGTTAGAATGAAACAACAAAATGAGGATTCAATAACAATAGAGTTAAAGTTAGTTCGAACGAACTAGGACGATTGATTTATTAGATCAACAGTTGAAATAGAAAGCTTGCTCAATCAAAGAATAAAGCTTCATAATGTAATAATGGAACTAGCTCAACAAAAATAAAGAATTGAGAAACTTGCTCAGTGTAAATATAGAGTTAGAAAACTTACCTTGAGCGTAAGCTATAAAGTTAAACTCACGATCACCTACACATAATTTTAGAACCACAATATCTATTATACATGCTAACATATCATAACCTATTCATTACCATTCACATTTTAGAAACTCTAAGTGTTTTACTTCGCAATACTTGTCTAACTTTCATTATGTATACTAAACTATCACATAACGCATTCTCGATTTACTAATCTCTTTTAAAATTTTGAATTCATAAACCACGTAACATGACTCTATTTAACCTTGTTGTTACAAGATTCTCACATTCCATAACATTAAGCTAAGCTACAACGAACAATCAAAGTCTGCAGAATAAATGCAGACTTGAGGTGCTAAAATGGACACTTCCTTTCGTAGCCATGAAGTTTTATATAGGGATACTGTAGCTTCAAGCTACTTAAGGGTGCGTGCTTGCCCGACTTGCAGGACCCAGTTTCTCAAAATAGAGCTAAGACACATTTTCTTAAGCCAACTAACACGAATTTCACCCATCAAACAATGATATTCACACGTAAAATAAATATACAACTATCATAAACATGATTGCTCACATTTACAATCAATTGGAACAATTTAACACCAACTAAAACTATTTTAATTTCTCAAAATTCATATTTTTCATATAAAACTCAATATTTTTGATATTCATCGAAAAATTAACACTGTGATTTCAAAACATGGACAAATCATCTCATTCAAATTACATTATGCTCATTTGTTAATGAACTACCATATACAAGTGTAAATTTATAGTTTCACACTCGAATTGGCCACTATAATTGAAAATTATTCAAGCCATATTAAGAACACATATATTGTCAAAATTTTCTTTCACTGTTAACCGAAAATTAACATACGATTACCCTATTTGACATAAATTCTAGCATTATAAACATATACAATTGCAATTACCAACTATATAAATCCACAATTCAACAATTGCTTATAACAGAACATGAGAAATTCTTGTCGTGAAATACATATACACATATATACACACATATATAACTCTAAGGTTGTGAAGATACCTTCAATTAGCGTGTAATTCTTGCTAACCCACTAGAATTGCTTGAAAATCCTAAGCTTTCTCTCAATTTCTCTCAACTCTCAATTCTCTAAACTCTAGGCTAGCAAATAAGCAATTGATAATACTAGTATGCGTAACAACAAAGATATAAAACTGATATGGCCATAATAAGCCTCATCAGTTATAACATGTAACGTATATATTATAAATATATTATATTTATTATTTTAATTATTTTATTTATATTATTAAATTTAAATTTTAAAAATTAGAAATATCAAAAGCCATAAGACTTGTTTGGCAAACCATTTGAATTTTAAAGAATTAAAATACTTAAGCCTTGTTTAGTAAAAACTAATTTAAATCCTTTTTAATTTATTTTAATAAACACTTTAGTTTATAAACTATAATCACATATTATTTTCAAATCCAACATTAAACCATTAAATTAACCACATACTATATTTTAATTAAATATAGCCTTATAGCAAATATCACCAAAGTATAATTTTCATTATAACTTTATTAATTACTTTAATATACCATCTAAATTATTAAATCAACACAACAACATAACACCTCATGTTACAATACAAACCTCTAAATTAGAAATTAATTTAATTTAGTAAATTCTCTAATACATTTAGATTCATCAACCATCACATCAATAAAATATTCATTTAACAATAAACACCTCAAATAATATTTATATAACTCAATAAATATTTAAATTACAATTTAAAATTTCGGATCGTTACAACACATTTCTTTATCCGGCATTTGGGCAGAAATCCTTCAGAGGAAGATACTTTTGATCCTTCCAGCTCAGGCACTGGCCCCTCAGGTGACCCATATGGCTTTGCTGATGCAGATCCTCCGTTGTATAGGCCTGATATCCCCGTTGATGGAAATCCAGTAACGAAGGAGGAGTTACATTAGGTGGATAGGATTGATGATGTAGATAGTGACACACCATTGTCTTCTTCTGATGTAAATTCTCGTTATATCTTTTGATAGGCCTCTGTTAGATATTGGGAGGTTGTGCCACATCCTCGTTATATCTTTTGATAGGCCTTTGTTAGTTGTTAGGCTTATGTGCCCCATTTCCCTGTATTTTTAGTTGTAAAGAGATGTATTAGATGATGATGTACTTATGAATGTATATATTGTTATTCCCTACATTATATTGCCATCTATTATTTATCATGCATGTATTATGTTATGTATATATATGTATGTCTAGAGATATTCAGCGTTGACCCTTAGATGGTCTTATGATACGGCCCACACAGATGTCTTCCTCGACACTTTGCCACACTAATCACACCCCACCTGTGTTGGTAGCCTTCCGTCTAAGGCCGTGGTATGATAGTTTGTCACCTCTAGACAAGGTGAACATAGATAAGTCATTACAGCATTTTATGACCCTCCTGATGTTTCAGGTTCCCGCAGGCTTTGTAGAGGGTATGCTGGAGGATTGGATACTGGAGAGGCAGGTATTCAGGTTCGGTATCCAGGAGTTGACTCCCACCTTAGAGGAGTATGTGCGATTGACGGCACTACCCTTGGACAGACCTTGCGCGCGGATGACTATTGGACACCGGGCTGAGGCGTAGAGTAGTACAGGATGAGATTACATCCGGCCATGTGATATCCAAGCGTTTTCTGACAAACAGATTTGGCTCAGAGGACAGTATGCACAGCACTCGGGGGATTTCACCACACTGAAGGACCAGTGGCGTGTAGCTAGAGTAAATGTACTCATTATGTGTGTAATGGCTTATATGTACATGCCACTGAATATGGATGAGTTGGACATTGGCATCATCATTGCGATGAGAGCTCTCAGGGAGGGTCATACCATTGTGCCAATGATTGTGACAGAGACACTGAGATCTACCATGTAATGTCATACCTATCCCTCAGGGGTATTCATAGGCAGCTCAGTCATGTTATATGTGTGGTTCATGTCACACCTGAGACCGATTGGCACTTTCCGACGACATGGATATTTCTTTACCCATAAGATAAGCATGTCTTACTCCTTTAAGCCAGTGGAGTGTTTAGACGCTACATCCTGGACGGTGTTTTAGGCAGGGATCGGAGATCCGTTTGACATTTTGCCGTGTACAAGGCTCAGTTCACCCTACAACTTCATTACTCATGTACCTGACATGGATTATCTCCCTCTAGCTGGTTTAAGGGGCATGACGACTTACCACCCCCTGGCCGTGAAGTCACAGGTCGACCAATTTCAGGACTTCTATCCTTTTGAGGGGGCATTAGGTCATCGTTTGGTTTCTCGCCACTTGTCAGCAGAGGATAGATCCAGGGTGTATGCCTATTGGGATCAGTGAGAGCTAGCTGAGTTTTCTATTAGCCATCTGGGAAGTTCGACAAAGTATTCTTCATGGATGGAGACATAGACCACATCCACTGCGGTAGTATCCATAGTGTCGGGGATTGATTCTGATGGTTGAGAGCCCATAGAGGACATTGATTCTCCTACCAAGGAGGAGTTGTTTCCTTGTTTGAGTACAGCTGTTATGGATTCTCCCAATGTGACTGCTATTGTGACCCCGTATTCAGCAGAGTATTTAGAGTGGAGTCTGCATTTAATGACTTTTGAGAGAGATAAGGCTAGGACCTTGATGTTGACAGCTCTTGCTGGGAGAGATGCCACTCTATTAGAGAGAGGATGCTTTAAGCTCATAGAGACACCGTTATTGCCGAGAGGGCTAAGGCTAGATCATCCAGAGATGCTTTGATTGTTGAGCAAGATGCTGCCATATCTGCCCAAGACGTAGCCGTTATAGATAGTACTACAGTGAGATCCCTTACTACTTGCATGATTGCCAAGATGAGTGCATATATTGATGAGCATCATGTCACCAGGCAGTTGGTTGTGGATCTGTTAGCACGTGTAGAGACCCTTCGGCAGAAGACCACAATGTTACCTCGTTCTTCGGAGAGAGATGTCATGTTAGATTTGATAGCTCGCATATACACCGATTTGTAGATGGGCTTGTATTTTCCTGCACAGACTAGCTTAGCCATTTTGTCATGTACAGTACATATTGTATATATCAAACAACAATATATATGGTAGGGAAATATATTTTGATTCACTTCCTTTTAGTTGTGCCTTGCTACTTGCTTGATATTTGTGTGTTTCTTTAGGGCTTGCAATCTCGATGTATTCTGAACTCATCCTTGATGGGTGGTCATTGAGATGTCTCAGGATCTTTTAGAATGGATCATTGATCTGTGTGTATCCCTACCCTTTTTGGTGTCTTGGGATTGGTTTCTGTATGTAGATGTGGAGAGGAATGTGGCTTTCGTCTTTGAGATTGACTGTACCACAGATGATCGTCGGTACTCCTATTAAAAAGGAGATCCCAGTTAGTTCCATCTCCTTTGGATTGGTGTTTC
Organism: Panax quinquefolius; assembly: GCA_020205615.1. NCBI lineage: Eukaryota > Viridiplantae > Streptophyta > Magnoliopsida > Apiales > Araliaceae > Panax > Panax quinquefolius. Next base: position 100,934,484 of record CM035156.1, read on the forward strand.
TCTTTGAGGACTCAACTACAGCTTAGATGGTCGCCAACTCTCCCATTTAGGGGGAGGTCAGGTAGTTCCATCCCTTTGGTCTGAAGCCGATAAAAAATGGTGGATTGAAGGATGATCCCAGTACCATGTGACAAGTTTTTGTGTTTTGGTAGGGGGTAAGACTGAACCATAAATGGCTGCCTACGTACTTTTATTGAAGAGGAGATTAGGCCTGTGTAGTTCGAACCTGGTGTAAGAGGTTCAACGCTGTATGTGAAAGGGTATAGAAGGATGTAGAAGTGTAAGAGGGTGTAGAAGTGTTTTTGTTTTTGTTTTTTTTATTGGGACTAGGCCATTTAAAAATATGGTTGCCTACGTACTCCCAGGTATCTGGGAGATCAGGTTGACGTAGTTTGCCCCATGTGCAGGACGAAATGCAGTCTAAAAGTTTGATCCCATGTACAGGACAAACTGTAAGTGTGAAAAGTCTTATCCCTAGTGAAACAAAACTACAGCTGTGAAAGGTTCAATCCCTGGTGGGATAACCGAAGTTGTATGAGGGGTTTTGAAATGAAGTGGAGTGAAGGATCTATTGATTCGAAACCAGGTTGCTGGCTTGAAAAGTGTGTTTCCCTGATGGGGCTGATGGGTATGAACAAAAGGTTATATGTAGTAAGGGTTAGAAAACCTGAAATGACTGGGGATATGGTGATCCAAAACCAGGATGTTTGTTTGTTGGTAACCTCAGATATAGTACCGTTTCACGGTGTCCGAGTTGATGAGTTGTGGAAATTCATCGCCGTCCATTTCCTATAATCTGAGAGCACCTCCTGTCAATACTTCTTTGACAACAAATGGGCCTTCCCAGTTTATAGAGAATTTTCCCTTTGACTGATCTTGGTTGTCAATGATCTTCTTCAAAATCAAGTCATGTTGTTTAAACTACCGTAGCCGAACTTTTCTGCTGTAGAATCTGGCGATCCTTTGTTGGTATAATTGCCCATGGAAGATAGCATTATTTCGCCTTTCGTCTATTAAAGACAACTGGTGATACCTATCCTATAACCATTGTTCTTCATCAAGTTGAGCGTCTATCAACACTCTGAGGGATTCCATTTCCACTTCTATGGGGAGTACTGCTTCCATCCCATAGGTCAATAAGTAGGGGTTGACCCATTTGAAGTACGCATTGATGTTCTGTAGGCTAATAGAGTAAGAGGCAACAAATCAGGCCATCCTTTTTGATTGGCGGACATCTTTTGCATGATCTTCTTGATGTTTTTATTAGCCTCTACAACAACACCATTCATCTTTGGATGGTAGATGACGGAGTTAAGGTGTTTGATGTGAAATTTATTGCACAACTCCTTCATCATTTTGTTGTTGAGGTTTTTAGCATTATCTAAAACAATTACCTCTGGTTGTCTATATCGACAAATGACATTATTTTTGATGAATCCAATGATAAATTCTTTGGTAACCTTGGGGAAGGAGGCTGCTTCTACCCATTTGGTGAAGTAGTCGATCATGGGGAAGATAAACTGATGCCCATTACTAGCTTTGGGCTCGATGGGTCAGATCATGTCCATTCCCCACATTGAGAAGGGCCAGGGTGAACTCATAATGTTGAGCTCCCTTGGAGGGGCATGGATAGCATTCCCATGAATTTGGCATTGATAACATCTCTTGACGTGATCATCAAAGTCAGCCTTGAGAGATAGCCAGTAACGCCATGTTCTGAGGATCTTTTTAACAAGTAGAGGGCCACTCATGTGTGGGCCACATACTCCACCATGGATTTCATCCATGAGCCTCTGAACTTGGTCCTTGTCCAAACATCTGAGGAGACCTAGTCTTGCATCTAGTTTATAGAGTGCATCTCCGCTCAGGTAGAATTTCATAGCCAGTCGATGGATCCACTTTTTCTCAGCAGGACTCACCTCAGCGGGTGTAGATCCATCTTGTAGATACTCCTTGATATGATGATACCAAGGGTACTGGATGGGAGGTAGCTCATCCAATACTTCTCCAATGTAATTCCCATAGGCTGGAGCCTTTTACAGGGTAAATGGGATGCTTGGCATGTTTTCCTAATCAAATATGTTGACCAAGGAGGCCAAAGTAGCTAGCGCATCTGCAAAATCATTCCTATTCCGAGGAATGTGGAGGATGTTTATTTCTTCAAACTCTGAAGCCATTTGGATAACCTACCGATGGTAAGGCAGCAAATGTAGTTATTTGGTGTGATAGACATCGGTGGCTTGTCTGATTTCCAATTCAGAATCCCCAAAGACGGATAGCCATCTAATACCCATTGATTGGGCAAGTTTGAGTCCCATGATACAACCTTCATACTCAGCTATGTTTTTGGTGCTGACAAACTGCAATTTGATTGTAATAGGATACTGCTCCCCCGTAATGGCTACAAGAACTGCTCCAGCTCCAAAACCTTCCATATTAACAACTCCATCAAAATACATTTTGCATAATTGATGTGTATCGTACTAATGGTGTTGTTGGACTGTCATTACCCCTTCATCGGGGAATGACTGAATTCTGACTCGAGAATTCGAGACACGTTTTATTTGGCATTATAGAGTTGCAGACTTGAGAATGACCGAATTCTGACTTAGAACGAAGAAACGAGCGATGAACGTTCACGACCGTTTATCGTTTTTGTTAAAAATGGACTAATGGGTGAATTTTTAGTTAAAGAAATCAAATAGATAAAATTCTTGCATGAACACGTAGAGGGTGTAATTTGTGAACCGTAGGCTCTTGAACGAGCCAATTCGGACTTATAACGAAGAAGTTATGAGCCTGGAAATCTCACATAAAAATTTGTCTGTCAAATTTTTCTGGGACTGAAGTCTGGCGCCGCAGCGCCAGATAGAGCTTTATCAATCACGCCGCAACGCTGGAGCGAGGGGGTTGGCTATTGGAATTTCGCCTTGCAAATACCAACTCTAGTTATAACACTTTCGTGCTCAGCAGTATGCAGTACAGATGGGATCAAGTACTAGAAAGTGGCCACAAATACCACTAGTACAAAGTGGGATTGGCCATGGCATCTTTCAAGTGATGGATTTTTGTTGACCATGTTGTTTGTGAACCCAATAGGTTACAAGACAAGTATGGGTCATATAATTGATTAATGAACATAATAAGACCTTTCCTAAATCACTTTATAATGTGATGACTTTAGGAATTTAATGTTGTTTAATGAATAATTAAACGAAGAACGTAAAGTATAAGAAAGTGAAATGTATTCGATAATGATGATGACTTTAACGTTGAGAGTTACAACTAAAAATTGTTAAGTAATACGTGAACGTGAACGGTATGCAATAAGTGTACTTAATGTTTGTGTTTCAATTTATAACGTAAGAACGTTAGTAAGCCGTGAGGAAGGATGGCTAACTCGAAACAAGTTATATTAATGAAGTAAATTCATGTAAGACATAGAAGAGAAAGAAGTTGGTAAGAACACTATAAAGTATAATTTCAAGCTGGAACAATAATAATAAATCTAATACATGATTAGATTGAGAAGAAGGGTAAGATTCATTAGGAACCATGTATGTTCATTCATGACCTAATGTGGTATGTTATATGGTTATGTATTGTAGAGACCGTAAAGACTGAAAGGAAAAGTAATTTTACTATAGCAGACGCTGAAGGTAATTTTTTCTTAAACGCTTGTCTAACCTTCGTGTTAGCCAAGTTTTCTGTGATTCGTGTTATAAGACGCATGAATTGTTTTATGAAAATGTCTATGCTAGTTTTACCTCGGCTAGACTAATCTTGAAGAGTTGATTGATTTATTTACAAGTCTTTTAATATAGAATTGATAACGCTATCCTACGCCAATTATTTGGTATAGATTCAAGGTAAGCCTGAGTATGAATTGACAAATGTATTTTTCATCGATTATTCGATGGGCACGCAAATTTGCCAAAACTTAAACGTACATACGTTTAAAGGATGTAGTGCTGATCAACATAGAGTACTATGGGCTGATCAACCAGAAGTGCTCGTAAGTAATGCCGGACTTACGGACTTAGTGTCGGGTTGTCCTTTTCAAAGAAATTATGAACTATTCATGGTCTTGGACCAGGATTGATATTTTACTGAATATTATTATTGTAAAATGTTTTGAAGGAAAAGAAGTGCTATTTTGAATTATTGATAGTACTTCGTAACTATTAGCCAGTTACTGAAGATATACGATTCCTATGTTTCAAGCATGTCGTTTAAAAGAAATTGTTGTACTTGCTGAGCTTGTTATGCTCACTCTTGCTTGAACCATATGTATGCAGCTTAGACTGAACGGACCGAAGGATTCAACAAGGATAAAGGAGAGACTAAGGCGAACCTGTAGGTTACTTATGTAATAGTATAGGTTTGTAATGATATTTAATATTATAACAAGAACGAATGTAACGGTTATAAAGAACCTGGGGAATGATAGTATTATTTTGGAATATTTATAAGACATATTCATTCTTTTGAGGTATTTCAATTGAATGTTTGTGTGAACTGTAGCACCGTGTCGCACCATTTGTCGGGTTAGAAGAGACCCGAATTTGGGGGCGTCACAGGTTGGTATCAGAGCATTAGGTTATAAAACTTAAGGGGGAAGAACCTTAGGCTAATATCCTCGTTAAGGAAGAAAAGTCCGAAGGAAGTAAACTTAAGCTTTACTTCAGTCGAATGAGTCAATAAGGTATTGAGGAAACTCAGTATCGCAAGATTTAAAAGATGGAAAGTAACCCTAAATAAATTAAATGTGATTTGTGCTTATACTATTGTGTGTTATGTACTAATCAACATGTTATGTGTTATTGAAGGATGTCGACCGATAGCATGATGTATAGAGATATACTCATAGTGAATGAAGTAATTGTGAATAGAGTAGAGCCTGTACCTATGCCGGTGGCAAAGGTACCATTAGTGATTCTAGAGGAGTCGGAGACAGTGTAGTACTTTTCTGTGGGGGACTACTCCGAGGGAGATATGGATATAGCGTCATATCTTAATATAATGGTCTATGAGGAGGAGAAAATGGAGGTAGCATCGGTTAATACGGTGGTACCTACACTAGAGTCAATACCTCCAGATGCAATGAGAGCATTGTATATGGCAGTGCTTGACAGGAATGTGCAACTGAGTACAGCTATGCAGAACAAGAGTGAAGAGATTAATTATCTTCATGAACCTAAGGTGTCTATAGAAGCAGATTTTGAGTCAGAGCACGATAAGCTGGTGCTTATGACAGAGCAGGCTAGGGTTTATAAGGGAGAGGTCGATAAGCTTCGCAAGAAAATAATTAAGAAGGACCGGAAGATAGCACAGATGTCTTACATCCATAAGAGTGCTCATATGTTTTTCAAGCTGAAGGTTGCTTGTCATCCCATAGAGTCAGGACAAACCCGTCACACTATTAGTCAAGATACTGTAGCGATGATTGCGAATGAAAAACACAAGCACGCTGTTATACATTATTAGAAGTCTAGAATATATAAATATGTGTGTAGTGACGTAAAACCCTCTTTTGTATAACAGGGTAGTCTTTTTGTAAATCTCAACTTTTGAGAAGTTCAATTGCGGGATAGAAATGTACTAGCCGTTGGCTATGGAAGCAAAGTGTAAATAGTTTCAAACTATGAAGAAACATATGAATATAATGAAATTTTCATTTAATATGCTTTGTTATGGTATGAGTTGGTATGTGGTGAATAATACCGAAGTAAATAAATAGTTAATA